>KK112163.1:63130-118626 GCA_000611955.2 Stegodyphus mimosarum
ACTCCACTGCTTCGTCTCTTCTAACAAAAGACCAGCGAACACCCGTAAACAAGTCGGCATCATAAAAGCATTAGTGGATAGAGACCCATTTGCCTTCAGGACAATCTCATCGCCGATCGTTTCCACACTGGCTCTAAAAAGGAGTTTCTTTAAGTTAGTCCGAAAGAGGAAGTCTCTAATAATAACCAGCTGTTTGTTTTCCTAGTGATCCATTTGCTGTTACAGTTTGTCACACTATACAGATGCTTCCCTGGCCACCGTACTCTCCTGACCTGTCACCAATTGAACATGTGTGGGATGTGATTGGACGCCGTTTGCAGACTCTGGCCCTGCCTCGTTCAGAAGACGAACTGTGGAAAATGGTTGAAAGGGAATGGAGAGCCATCCCGACACCATCCGCACTCTTATTGACTCTAAGCCAAGACGTGTTTCTTCGTGCATCACTGTCCGCGGTGGTCCTATATCCTACTGAGCCGACGTCTTTCTCGCTCTGTATTCTGACTATCATTTCGAAATAAAGATCACTTACTGCTGCTTGCTGTCTCTGTCTTTTTTGCAAATTTCATCACTTTCTGACCTCTCCTTCTTGGTGTTGCATTTTCAGTGCCGAGCAGTGTATTTAAACATTTTTCCCACTGGTAGAATTTGCTTTCCTTTACGCGCGCTACCAAATTTTGATATTCTGGCACTGAGAATTAAATTTAACTGGTTAATTAAAATAAATAGAAATTCCTACAATGCTCTGAGGGACACTGCGGCTCCTCTACGTAACACCTTCAGTGTCGCAAGTCAAATTTCAACATGACTTTTTAATGCCACGTGATTCGAAAGCTATATATCTAAAGTAATTAAAAAGAAGGTAATAAAAAAATCTAAAAGGTTTCAGATTTTAAATTACATCCAAAGGGGTGTTTTTTTAACATTTTGTGTGTTACCTTTATTTATTAAATACCATGTTCTTCGCACTTAAAGCATAAAATTCAGTTAAAGAAAAATATAGCAAAATAATTTTAAACTGAGCATATTCTTAGGATTCCCTATACACAGTCTCACGCGCTGGAGATAAAAATGTTTTTTCTGCACAACGTTGCCGTTGCTCGCTTTGAAATCCTTGAGTTTGTTAATCAGAAATTCGTTAAAGGTTTACAAAATATGAAATCGGTAATAAAACAAATTCCAAATTTCAAATTTGGGCTGCCAGATGCTCATATTCGCAGCAGGATTATGTCATTCAAAATTCGATGGCTCTAGGTACCGTCGTTTTATCACAATGCGAGAAACATACATACATTTATGCACATTCTTCATTAGTTAATTTCTTTAAATATAATACAGGGCTACAATATTCGGTGGCAACAGTTTGAAAAGTGAACCGATATTTAATGTTTCCGATGCAAAATCGCAAAACGAAAACAATAGTCCTTCAGGAACAAAGCCCCTTTGGACTAATAATATAATTTTATTCCTATTATTAGTGTTACCTAAAATAATAAGTTTATGAAGAATTTAATGCATGCCTCTGGGTCTTCTTAAATTATTTCTTCTTTCTGCTTTTTATCTCTTTTAGTTTTATGTATTTAGTTAAAATAAAGTAAATTATGTTTTCTTTATTACTTTCAGGTTTATGGAAGATAGAAAAAATTGAAAATGATGTGCTATAAACTTTAAGCAGAATTCCTAAAATGTGAACATCTGAAGGTTCCGCAAGCAAAAAACTATGATGAGCTGAAATTATTAGTTACACTACGAAGTAGAAGTAAAATAAATTTTCCACATTAGAAATTGCGAGGTTACATGACATCTTGTTCGGCTAGATGCTTTCAGAAACGCTTATTCAGTCTCTATGTTAGTACGCAGTTAAATTTTATACAGTGCACATCTGAAAAGTCCGCAGCTAAGTTTTAACTTGCATTTTATGTTTATTATGGCCCAATTCCTTTTCGTGTGATGGAAACGAATCTTCATCTTTGGGATATTTACGAGGATCTATATTGCTCTTGTACTACGATTGAGCCAATGCAGAGTCCACCGGATTTTTGTGAAAACACTTCAAGGGAAATCCGAGATACCTTGTGCCGGTGAGCTAAAACGTTTCAGGCCATGACTTCGGTCACTTGTATTGCAAATAATAAGGTCTGTTGTTATTATTTTATTCTTTATGAACGTTTTATTTGTAATCTGCAATGCCAATAATATTCAAGAAAATTAAAATTATATGCATAAAAGGTCTGATGTTAAACTTAAGTAGTCTTTTTTTTCTGCCTTCATTGAAATCCGCTGATATTTAATGGTGGCATATACAGGCAGACCAAATAATGCTAGATATTGGGCAGTGACAAATAATTTAGACCTTTGAAATTTAAATCGAAAGTGATTGAAGTAACTCAGTATATCAGTAAGGGAAATAAAAAGCAGTATATGTGCACAAACAGCATAATTGGTCAAATAAAGGAAATGAAAACTGTGAGATAAAAAGACTTAATATTAAATCAAATGAAAAATCTTTTGATTATAGTATAACTTTTACACAAAAATTTGACAAATTGACTTAAAGGTGTTTTCAGAGATTTAAGGTGTAAAAATAGCATTATAATCAATGGTAAATAAGCCCGAAACGTACTGGAACCACATTTTATTTGCAGATGAAAGCAAATTTCACATATTTGGTTCTGATGCGCATATAATTGCCCATTATCATATGGGAATGGAGAAGAAAAAATAAGGAACTTAATCCCAAGAACTTGGTTCACATAGTAAAGTATGGTGATGGAGGTGTTTATGTGTGGGGGTGCACGTCAGCATCAGGATCGGATGATTTAATTGATGGCATAATGAACCATGCTCTTTATTTAAATATTTTAAAAGATAATTTAAGATTTTAGGTATTGGAAACAACTTCATTTTTTATCAGGATAGTAATCCTAAGCACACGGCCCTCAACGTTCGCCTTTGGTGTGTCTATAACTATCCACAAGTTCTGAAACCACCACCTCAGTCACTACATTAAAACCCGATAGAATGCATTTTTGCAGAATTAGAAGTTAAAGTAGGAAGACACAACATAAAAACGAAAACCGAACTAAAAACACGAATGATGGAGGAATGGAGGAACAATGACGCAGATATTAACAAGAAAAAAACTGGTGAACTCTATGCCCAGACGTTTGAAAGCTGTCACAAATGCTGCAAGATATCCTACAAAATGCTAACTAAAAGAAATACTTCGATATTTACTAATATGCTATAATTTCTTTAAAGTGTACTAACACTTTATTCAAGTAACTTTTCTAATACTTTTTCATTGTTGATTTTCAAAAAAATAACTTTTACTATGTTCATAAAATAACTAATGCACTTTTGGTAAGAGAAATTTATAGATATTAGCAAAAAATCTCATTTTTAAACATTAAGTTTTATTAATGAATAATACAATATTTCAATGAAACTCGTAATTGTACTAACATTATAGGAGCCTGTAAAACAGAGAATATAGCTCGAATGGAGTGCATAATTGCATTGAACAGCCTTAGGACATGCTTTGCTACACATCCACATTAACTGACAATTACTCAACAGTTGAAAACGGCGTGAGAAAATATAAAATGCTGCAGCAAGAATGTTTTTCAAGAGTTCTGTTGGAAGGGTGCATATACAGTGTACAATATGCATCTCCGATCTAAGTGATCATGCCTATTACTAAAAGCTTATAACTAAGCTTATTACTAAAGCGATATCTTAACATTACATCATCTATAACAACGATTCGCCCGTATCATCTTATCATTGCCTCTTGGCGATATATTATTCATTTCAATGGTTTGCCCGTATCATTGCGACTAATACAGTGTAACTACTTTCAAATAAAATGTATTCATAAGTTACCCATGTGTTATTTTTATTATGTTGCTCGCTTTTCATATCGGTATTACCTGAGATATCTTACGAATGATTTTCTCATCCAAATGACGGCTGTTCAAAACTTCAATCTGATTTTGAAAATGTAATTTTTTCGTAAATTTAGTATACCACTATACTACAAGTCCCAATGACAATATGAGCATACAGTTTAATGAACCACTTGAATCGAATCTGAAAAGAAATTATCAATGTTCAGTTGTTTTAATCTCCTGGTTATTAATTAACCCGAATGATGAAATAGAGAAAACGAAGGTATTTCACAGAGGATACATACAACTTCAGAACTAAAAGTTTCAGAAGAAATTACTTCAGTGCTAACAGTTCACATTACAGATACAATCTAAGAGCACAAAGAACTGAAAATGGTCTTAGTATTTGATACTGAGTTTCAAAGTTAGATGTAAAAATTCAGCTGAATATTCTGAAAACAAATCTTTATTTTGTACACTCTGTAAACAAGTTTTCTAATTTGAAAGAAGTTAATTATGTAATCGTCTTTTAAGTGATTATTTAACTAATTAATACATGACAAATCAATCGCGTAAACTATTATTTTAATATACCAATAAAAATCACTTGATTTTAAATTCTCGAAAGAGTTTTTCGAAATACGATCCATTGTTTATATGATAACTTTTAAAACAAAGTTGTACTTTTTGGAATTTTCTTTTATGAAGTAAGGTCAACGTTTTCTCTTCTTGATTAACAAACAGTAGAAAGTTTACGCTAAAACATTCTAAATTTTCTTTTCTGAAAACCATAGAATTCATTTAAGTGGCTAATAAGTTATTTGCCTGTTTATGACCATTAAGTAAAGGTTATTGGCTTCTAAGAGTTCTGTTCAGAAAGAACTTTTCATCTCCTTCTTCATTTGTCTCCTTTTACCTTTCATTTGCTATAATTAGAAAAATCACGATAAATCCATGTAGAGATCCAAACTCCAAAATGAAACTATTGTTATCGAAAAATGTATCATTGCCATCTGAAAGTTTGTTTAAATACACTCATGTCCATAAATTAAGGATAATTCGGAGTCACGCGGAAATCGAACTCTAAAATAAATATATCACCTGTAAAATCACTACACACATCTTCAAGAATCATATGCAAATTTCAGGAAGTAACCAGATGACACCGATGGACGTCACAATGACGAGAGTGTAAGAGAGTGATATATAAGGCATACAGACAAAGAAGTAAAATTGTTCGCAGGCGCTTTATAAGCATTTCAGTGCAATAACCGAATAGTTATGACACAAAGGACGCATTTGGATGATTTTTTACGTGGTAGAATTATCGGCCGTCTGGAATGTGTGCGTACCCAACTGGAAGCATCAGACGAACTTGGAATTGCCCAAAGTGTCATCTCCAGGCTTTGGCAACGACTCCAAGATGATGGTAATATGAGTAGACGTTACAGCACAGGTCGCCCCAGAGTTACAACGCGGAATTAGGACCGGTATTTGGCAGTTACTGCCAAAAGAAACAGGCGGAGCACAGCCTCAGAGCTGTCTCGTCAGCTCTCTTCAGCCACTGGTACGGCAATTTCAACGCAGAGCGTGTACAGACGCTTAGGGCAGATTGGTCTATATGCTCGTAGACCTGTCACATGCATTCCACTTACTGCAACTCACTGTCGCCTTCGGTTAGCCTGGAGTAGAGAGCATGCATTGTGGACACGGCAACAGTGGGCTTGTGTGATGTTTTCCGACGAGTCAAGGTTTAGCTCGCCAGACATTCATATGGAGAGCTCCAGGTACCCATTACCACCAAGAAAACATCATTGAACAACACCGTTACGGTGGTGCAGGAGTGCTCATTTGGGGTGGAATTACTCTGGGTTCCAGAACTGACTTGCTTGTTCAAATTGGAACCATGACAAGCCAAATGTATCGGGACGTCATTCTGGAACAACATGTACGTTTGTTTTGGGGCGCCATGGGGGCACAATTTGTGTTTATGGATGACAACGGCCGTCCTCACCGTGCAAACATCGTAAGCGAATGCCTTCAATCGGAGGATATCACCCGTATGGACTGGCCAGCATTCTCACCGGACTTGAATCCAGTAGAGCACGTGTGGGACATGCTTGGCCGACGAGTTGCAGCCCGTCAACCTCCTCCTACATGTGTACCGGAACCTTCGGGGAGCATTGCTTTTTGAGTGGTGTAATATCCCTCAAAATCAAATCGATAATTTGATACTCAGCATTCTAGGCGTTGTACGAACTGTATTGCATCGTCTGGGAGACATACAATGTATTAACAGTCATACCAACCATGTAATATTGGTTTTTTGTAAATAGGTTTTTTTTGTAATTTGCTCCAGTGAGAAAAAATCCCTAATTTTTTTAATAATATCAAACATATAGCATCTTTTTTTTGCTCTTTACCTTTTGTTTAATAAATAAGCTTTACAAATAAGTCATTTGCTTCTAACTCTTCCTTTATTTGATTTTGCATTATCCTTAATTTATGGACATGAGTGTATTTAAAATTAAAGTGAAGTCAACCATCCTTAAGTATATATACCTGAAAGAAATAAGAACTTTTTTTCAGTGAATTTCTCTTTAAAGTTTGTTATATAATTACTATTATTACTATATATCACTCAACAATTTAATCAGTGCTTTACTAGAGTATTTAAGAACAAATTTGTAAATAATTCTGATGATATAGAGGGTCTAACTTTTCAGTTCTCAACTAATTTCTCTTAAACTTGAACTGTCGATGAGCATGAAAGCAGAAGATTAAGCCCAAAACGCTATGCTAGTAAGCCCAAAACTAGTGCTGTATTGTAGGTTAAAAGGGAGAGTTGATACTACTGTTAAAATTCAGTAATATTAACATTGCAACACTCAGTCCCATTAAACATCTAAGAATCGGGTTATATTTATAATGCATATTATTAGCAAAACGAAAAGAACATTCATAAGTGTATATTGTCTTATCAAAAGGAACTCAAATTATGCGTGTTTAGACGTTATTTAATATTTAACTTATTTTTATCTTTCTTCTCTAAGCAATTCCTGCTAGCACAACTGTGTGTAGATCTAAAATTAGAAAGCTGCAGCAATTTCAGGACAAAATTCGAAGTAACACCTTTCGTGTGCTCAAATTATGCCACTGTGTTGTAAAAAGCAGTTTTAAAAATCGCACAAGTAGTTTTTTAAAAATTAGCTCTCAAAATTTCAGATCTTCCATATTAATTGAATTTTGAATTTGGCATATATTTATTAATATATCTTTTCTTATTAAACTTATTTTATTCTTCCTTTCACATTTCGAAATTTAGGTTCATTCCAAATACAATTCTCACATTTTTTATAATTTATTTTTAAAATTTGTATTTTTAAATAATTTTTATAAATTTTTTGAAAAACATTTTGAATTATAACCTATAAAATTTTTACCATCATCTTAAAGTAGATGTATTTCTAAGCACACCTGCAAAAAATTAGAGTTTTTTATTCAAAATTTCCTGAGATATACGTGAATTTACATACTGGAGTTTTGAAATTTGGCGCATTTGTCATGAGTGATAATAATACCAAATGTGGTTTACGCACTTTGTTAAAATTACTTGAAAGAATGGAAGACGCGTCTTTTTTACCCGCTCGTGCTCAGCGAAAGGGAAAAGAAAATAGGCTACCATAAATTAAGAAGTTCGAGAAGTGAATTTTTCTTGTCACAAACTGAAAAAATGCGCCAAGATAAATTTTTATATTTCTCCGTAAATTTCGCACCTAATTTTACAAAATTTAATAATTAGGCATAATTTGAGTCGTAGAATCGAAATATGGAAAACAATTGGCATGTCACTTCGAAAAAAGTCCGAATTTATGCTTAATACCTATATTAGAACAATGCTATTTACAAATCTAATTTATGTCCTAAGTCGCGCTTTCGAGACATGAAAAACGCAATTTGAATTTCATCAATCGGCCCAGTAGAACGGGAGATATAGAACTGCCCCCTTCTTTTTTCCCCTTCACAGTAACCTTACTTTCAGTTACTTCACAGTATACCTTACTTTATGTAGAACTCAGTTCTGCATAAAGTATTGCGCAAAATCTTCGAACTTAGACGCCGGCTTCGAGCTTTGGCAACAGATATTTCGCGTATGCGCAGCTGTTTCCCTTTACGTTGGGATAGAGCCACTTCTGTTCCGAAGAAGTTTTCCTTCTTAACAATCCATATTCTTTGCCGAAACCTCTTAAAAGTTTGATAGTAGGGGAAAAGGGATTGGGGACCGTCGGACCGAACCCCTAGACGTTCTATGAATATTTCTTTATAACTTATGTCTTTATTTTATTTTCTTTATATCTGCAACTGTTTTAACTTATAACATATCCAATTTATGTTATTCACAATGCATTTAAAACATTTCCACCTTCGTCAAACTTACTAAAAGATACGCCTAATGTAATATACTACGTGCATCGTCAGATACTATGTAACATATATCTTACGCAATATGTTTTGCTTAATAAATTGATGTTTACGGTCTTCAAAGTTATGATTTTTCTATTTTCTTTTATCAGTTGAAAATGATTTAAATTGTATAATTTTGTTACTTTTTTCAAATGCCAATATCGAATATTGGGCAATCGATTGTTTTTTTTTATTTTCATTGTTTTGGAAGTAATACCAACGCTCTGTTGCTACTGACTTCGACATCATATTTCATTTCTTCATATGTCTTCGAATTTAAGATGGAATTGAAGCGCAGTCTGTATATTTTGAATGGTTATTCTTACCTAGTGTTCCATTTCCCAGCTCGCCAATTACGCCTAATTTTTCCGTTAGAGTGTGCCTTACGGCTCGAACATCGCCTGGAATATCACAATGAAATCGAAATAGAACTACACACCATCCTCCATAGAGCAGAGAATCCACGTAATGAGTCTGAGAATTGGGAATTTTATCTTCCCAGTTGGAAAGTGGGACGGCATCTTTCTTCAATTGTCTTTTGACCTGAAAAGTGCGAAGCTTAATCAGTTTTGTTAGTGTCAGCTTTACATATATAGAATACAAATGGATTGGAAATTTACCAGTTTAGAAATAATTATTACCTTCCTTCACGTAATTCTTTCCAGAAAACTCGTGAATAAAATTATCTTTAGATTTTACCATTAAATAGCATTTAAGGAATTTTAGCCCCTTATCCAGATTAAAAATCTGCTGCTTGATGCTAAGGAGGAATAGGCATATCCTGTTCCCGTTTTCCTTTTTCCGCCTGACTGAATTTTAATCAAAGAGCACATAAGTTTAAAAAAATATTCTCTAGAGTCTATTGGAAAAAGTTGAAATTAGTTATCTTATACTCACAAATAAATCAGCCATACATGTATAACTTTAAAGAGTATAGAAAGGGGAATAAAATTGACTTTAGTGTGAAAGCACTTGATAGCTATAATGCTTGGAAACTATCTGAGAAATATTTTCAGTACATCTCCATTCAAAACCTAAGTAGAAGAAATGTATTGTTGGATTTCTATGAATTTTATAAAATACATGCGAATAGATTTTCCTCATTAACTCCGATGCCAAAATATAAAATGATTGCAAAACACTTATTCGATTTATAATTTTTACACTTCAGTATGCGAAAAAAAAAGGGAAAAAAATAAAATCTGAAAGCTTTTAGATTTTATATTACACCCAAATGGGCGTTTGTTTCGTGTAAACACACATACACGTTTCGAGAGCATTTGGGCTACCGACATATTGCGCTAAAATGTTTTAAAAACAGCATAGCTTTAAAAGTTCCGATAGGCAGTCTCGCGCGCTTGAGATAAAAATGTTTTATTCCCTCCAGTGTTGCCACTGATTGCTTTGAAATTACTCTAGGTACGATTGTTTTTTCACAATGCGAGAAACATACATACATATTCATGTAGATTCCTCATTATTTAATTTCTTTAAATATAATACAGGACAATAATATTTGGTGGCAACAATCAGAAAAGTGATTCGACGCAAAATACCGTTTCGAGACAAGTTATCCCTTCTGTGCTAACGTGTATTTGGGATAAAAAGGCTTAACATCTGTAAGCACGTGTGCTATGATCGACAAGCAGAGATGAAGGCTTCACAACATCGTTCCATATTTATAATACCAGTGTTAATCACTGAAGAAACAAACAAGTGTCCTTAAAAAAAGTAGAAGTTTAGGAACAGTATACTATGGGAAAAAGCGATTTCCTTTACATATCTCTCTAACATGATTCATACGTTTTGCAGGAGAAATTTTTTTACGTGTTCATAACTCTTAATAAACAGCCCTACAAGTATACGGTTTTATCATAAATAAATATGAAACCTTCTTCCCACTGCAGCAATAAATGTGCACACATCTGGAAGTAAGATTTCAGCTTGAAACCGAATGCAATTATTGATCCATCAGAAGGCACATATTGCTTTAGTGGGCGTTCGCTACTATGCCTCGCCACGTACCAAGAAACCACTACTTCTTCAACAGTCATTTTAAGGAATCTCAAGGCAAATCTACATTAAAAGACGTTGAGGACTATTCTCGAGATTAAATTAAGAATATTCAGCAAAAAAGACGTGTGTTTCATAGTTTAACGCTTTTGCTGTGACGTTCGAGGTTTGAACTCAACGGACACTCTTTGAAAGGCAGGTTTGAACTCTGCCTCTCAAAATGGCAGAGGAGCACAAAAACGCGTTTGCTCGCAATCGTAAAGAAGCGTGTAAGACAATTTATAGAAACACTAACATTTCCGCGTTCGTTTGTTGATCTATTTGTCATATAACGTGCTTTTAATTTTAAGTAGAAAGCAATTACCAAGAGCTAAATCAGTCCTCAAACGTCCATAGCCAAGCTTTCTGGAAACCTTTTAATCCTTCTAATAGTGATTAAAAGATCTGCATACTATGATGCATAATAAATTGTCGTATCATACCGATTTGTCTCCCACCATTATCGGGTTCCTAAGTCCCCGTCAAAGCATTCTATTGTACATATTGATTACTGCTATTCACTTTTTATACTATGGTTTTCTCACATTCCATGCAGCACACAGACTTCGCGATTTTAAGCGAGAATTAACTTGAAATGTCTTTTAAGATGTTTCGTTTCTACTATGAGACTTATTTTTACACAATTTTCTTATACATGCTTGGAATCCTAGTCATGGGGGATGAAAACTTGTTAGGAGGTCTGGACTTCGTCAACTATGTAATATGATTCGAATCAGTGTCAGTTTAGTTCAGCACATACAAATTTTAATTCTCTATATTAAATTTGAAGTTATTTTTCTACTTGCAGCTTATTCTTTTAGAACTACATCTAAATGATAATTTTGTCTGTAACTTTCCTATTTATCTGTTTGGCCTAGATAGTTTAAAGAATCTTCCTTATTAATTTGCATATTCTTAACAGAAAAAGGAAACATGCTAGTTACACAAACCATTTAAATATATTTAAAAAATATTTCATTAAAATATTCGAAAATTTACTAAAAAGTTTAAATGAATGTGTGCAACAAAAATATAAATTTTCTGACCTTGAATCTAGATATCCTAAATAAATTCTCCCCCCCCCCTCTCATGCTTTAAAAACTGCAGTAAAGTTCATTGATAAGAAATTGTTTGTCATATTGGAGACCCACTGCAATTTTATACTGGCAACCCATTACTTATAGCTACAAGGCTTGCATTATGAAGGTCATCTGATTATCTTTCTCTGCTAAATTCAATACAATGTATTATTCATCGCTCTCGATGAAGCAAAAATAAAATTCACAAAGGTAAAGTAAAAAAATATCAAGAGTAAGTTTTAAGCAAGTCCAAATACAGTAACTGCGTAATAAAAGCTTAGTATAATCCATTTAACTAGAGTATTAATTCGATTGCATAATTCCAATCAGCTTCTGTCAAACAGGCTATTTTACATTAAAAAAAGTAAATATGATTCCTCCTTTGTTTACTTAATTTTAAAACCCATATGAATAATTACTTATGTTTCTAAGAACTTACGAGAAAAGTAATTCTTTTCTTACTTTCTTCAACTCTGATATAAATTCAACACTTTTTTAGCAAAATAACGAAAAATCTTCAATTACTAAAATTTAATTTTTAAATCATGCAAATGATAATCTAGGAATTTAATCTTAATTTTTCAATTTTCTTCGGTTTATATTAATTATTATATTTTGTGCACTATACTTACCTATCTGATAAACTTTTATTCATTTCTAATTTGATGTGTAGATCAAAATAAAGAAATTATGTGGTAAATATGATGATAAAACAAATCGAATTATTTCCTTTCTTATAATGTTCTGCCTATTTTGCTCAGCTGTATGCAGTGTTATATTTAGCTGTAAACTATCCCAGTTGACATGCATTTGTTACATGTATATACAGCTCCCGTCACCTTTCTCGTCTGTTGAAGTAAAGCCGTTATCGACTAGTTTTGTGAAGTCACGAACTTTTCATTTCATTTTGAACTAGAAACTGATATTTAGTTATGTTGATTTGTTATCTTTCATATGGCTGAGATACTCTTTCTTGCCAGAAAATTAAAATTAAAATTTTAAAAGAGAAAGAAAGAAAGAAAAAGGAGGAAATCAGATTTAAAATTTTAATATTTTACTCCGCATTACGCTACTGAGACGTGATTTATTTAAAAAAAATTATGAAGATAATTATCTGCAGGAAAATTTTCCATTTCAACTATAGAATAAACTATCTGATTGGGTGTTGTACATTAAATTGTAAGTTATCTATCTTTTGCTTAAGAAATGGCTAGGTTAACCTCCAAACTGAGGAAGTACAGTGTGAGCATAAAATAACTTTACCGATATATGAACCGCCAGCGACCTATCGGCTCAACTAATCGAAATGAAACTTCAGATACTGTTATTTGAAGCTATGCTCTTGAGATTCTGGTGATTTAAAACAACAGAGCTCTCACGGTTACAGTGAAAAAATTTCTAAATTTTCCAATGGCAGTACAATTTTTTTTCCTGCACAAATTGATCAGCGAATTGAAAAATCATAAGTGGCGTACTTGCAAAGAATATGAATTTTCATTTCGATTGGTTGAACAGATAGAACACTAAGGTTTCACGTATTGTATAAGTTTTTTATAAACTCCCTGTATTTCGCAAGAGATAATGATAGTGTATCTGAATCATAGCTGAGTGAGATCAATATTAAATCTAAACGCGATGTAGTATTAAAAAGTACTTTTAAGATTGAAAAAATATTAAAGTTATTAAGAAGTATTTTTAAGATCATTCTTCACATAGAGTTTTCTCTTTTTATACTCATTCAAGAATTATTACTCTATTTTTTAGATCATTTTCATTAAATATCCATTTTTCACGCATTCCTATTTCTAAATTTGTTGGAAAGTCTAAGGCATCTGTATAAGTAGTCATGAAAAATGTTACTTGTACTAAGTAGAATAAATTACAGAGCAAATTTAAAAAAAGAAAAAATTACGAGTTAAATTACGAGTTACGAAAAGTAAACAAAATTTCAGTCTTCATGACAATAATTAGCTCTGAAAATTACTTACCCTATTCTGTGAAACAGCTATATCCTTACATTAAAGTTATTTCAAACATTCATTATGGATAAGCACAAATTGTTTTGCAATTTTAACTTAAAAGTTTCAAAATGTTATAAAATTCTATTCATTGCAACTGGAAGTTACTGTTGATAGGTATGAACAGGTTCTTGTTTTGGTTAAAATATTTTAAGAGAAAAATCAATTGGTTTGCATTGAATTTTTAATGCCGTTAAATTTATCATTATCCAAAATTTCTGAACACTTTTATTTCTAGAGTTATGCATATTTTTAGGGCATCCTAAAAACATCAGTTGTTTTAAGTTGTTAAAAATTATATGTGTATTTTCAAACACATTCATCTGATCTTTTCCTTTGAATTAATTGAAAAAATGAATAACTAAAATAGATAAGTAAAATAGATAAACAGAAGATTACCGTTAAATACCGAAAATTAAATCTTATCACATAAATTGCCTTTGTAAAGGCTTATTAATTAACAGAAACACCTGACTTACTAATGCATTACTAATGAATGTAAAAAAATCTGGATACTTTACCGTTTGATATATTGTTGTCACTGGTACAACAACACTGTTATACTTCCATGATGTATCTTTCAGCACTCCATCTAAGCCCATTGCACCAGAACTAGAAGTCAAAAAGTTGGATTTGATCCGAAGAACTATATCAATTGGTAGGCCAAAATAGTTATAGGGGAATACATCTTCTTGTATAACCTGATAGGATGTATTTAAGAAATGCATTGATTCCTGTAAAAGAAAGAAGTATGTCTTTAAGTTTTGGCAATAGATGGCAGCACTAGACATAAATCACTAAATTTTGTGATAAAAGTCTGATTTCATTAACCTTAGGAGAATTTTCAGAGCGATTTGTGCCTCCTTAATTGAAATTCACGATTCTTTCTTGAGGATATTATTTTCACGCCTTTTTTCACTGGATGAGTCGTTAAAAATATGTATTTAGGCCGCGGTTACAAAGTTCAACGAGGCAGTCGTCTCACATAGCATGTACTAAGGCAATGGTCTCAAACTGGCAGTCCCCGAAGCAATTTTTTATGCGGTCCGAGAATACATTTCCCGTAATCTAATTAGCATTGGTATGCTATTAATTATTATAGCAAGAATTTGAGTTAAAAGTTTTGTTTAAAAACTTTTCATTTTGATTTAAAAAAAAATAAAAGACAAAAAATTCTGTCCGTCAGCTGCGGTTAGATTATGTTTTTCGTCCGTGTGTGACTTCAGTTTGAGACCACTGCATCGTCAACACAATACAATTGCATCCCTTAGTACCCTAGTATCCAGCAGGATACGCCTACTGTAACATTCTTCATCAAATAAAATTTTTAACTGAAATATGAAATTACCTTGGTGAAAATATTATTTATTACATTAATATGATAACTAGGACACAACGCTAGAAATGTTCAATTCTGTTTCAGCTGTTTTTGCTACTTCTTTTTACGAAATAAACTTTACGTACGAAATAAAATAACTTTCTCATGCCCGTCATTTTTCTGTAATTTTATGCTGAGAAATCATAAAGGATTTGAATAGTATCTAAATGTTCTGGAATTTGAATGTACATATTATAAAAAAGTATGATGAGGAATTTTGAAACCGAAATTATAGTGCAGTAGAACTCGGGGTATATGGTAGCTTTTCTTCCACAGTTTTTTGTGTAATGGAAGAAACTTACTCGTCATATACAGCAAGATCATTTTGTGATTATTTAAATATTTGATGGTTTTTCTTCTTGTTGCTCATTCACTTTCATGAAAATATTTTAATGCTGCTCAATTTTAGTTAGTATAATCCATCAGTGAATGTTGGTAATTAAAGATAATTTCTAAGGGAAAAAATATCTGGCATGTAAATATATTTCCATCATTTGTTTGCATATAAAGTTATTCATAATGCAAACAAATCAAGTTTATTGAGAATACACTTCTTAATAACGGTAAAATAAAAAGAGGTTATAGAGTTTGGTCTTCTTAGGGAGCATACATGAGACCAAATTTCTGAAAGACAAGTGGCGAATTAAAGCTAAGTCTTGTAAGTACCACAGAGGAGTTATTAATCCAGATAAAGTGTAACAGATGGCTCCAACTCGTACTTACAGAAGCCAATACTTTTAGCTTTAAATCAAAAATAATGGATTAAACATTTTTTTTTTCAAATGGTCGGTCTAAGCCGTCCACAGACATTGGCCACTTCTAAGGCCGAAAGTGAAGTTGAGCCGCCGTTGACAATTGCATTCGGGACAATTACATTCATGTCTTCTCCGAAATTCAAACTCAAGCCCTTCAGTACAGCAACCAGAATCACTAACCATTTTCCCGTCTGAGAGGCATAATGGATAAGTTAATGAAATTTAATTCTAACCTAACGGCTTTACAGTTTAACTAGCGCACAAGCTGGCTCTGACCAAAGTTGGCGTAAACAAGTCTATTGCAGGAATAACTCAACGCCGCAGAATTCTAATTGTTAGAGAATCAAAGTTAGCAACGTGGCCTTCAAACAGGCAAAATACGTTGCTATTTCAGCTTCCAAAATCTTCCTTTAAATAATTCCTTCTTTCTACCTAATTTTAATATAGCGAGCGCTAGAAATTTGTATTCTGGCAGGGAAAGGAAACAAGGCTTGATAGGAAAGGGAATTAACATGAAATAACGGGTTATAAAATTAAAATGATCCTCACAAGGCCATTAAAATTTTGAAAGGGAATAGCTTACGTATGGCCTAGTTCCCCATTTTTGTTAAGAGAGATTTCAGTTAAGCTAAACTCGGTTAAGTATGTTTCAATGTAAACATTTAAGATTGTTGCTATTTTTACCACAGAATGGGCAAATTAAAAGGAAGACTTTCGGGGCTATTAAAAACTCAAATTAAATGCATTCTGACATGCACACAAGCATATAAAATGGCATAAAAGGCAGTGGTCATCATCCCTTGGTATAAACTACCATTTTACAAAAAACAATAGTTCACGCCAAAGGACGGTGACTGAAAACGTTTTTATAACCGCTCGCCTATGCCATTTCTATTTACAGTGTTAACAGTGTACTGACAGTGTTTAATTATGCTGCTTGTTCCCGATGGCTAACTTTTAGAAGTTAAATAGTTCGCAGGTTATCGCCTCTTCCTAATGCTTACTATGGACACGAGATACAACTCAACAGGTAACATAAATCTTTTTTTTCCTAAGGATTTGTGAGATTACACTTAAAAATAATGCAAAATTAACAATTCAAATTCTTTTTGAAAGCTACTTGTTAGTTTACAATATACTGCGTGATTTGATTTGCAATTCCAGCATCTGTACGCGAAGCTGCAACATTGTCTGATTTGGACCGAAAACCCGAAAAATGTGTATAATTCCTGGATACGTAATAAAACAAGGCATAAAGGGAAGGCATCGACATAGAGTTAACATTTAACAAAATTTAAATCAAATATCAAGAACTAAATATTCTCTTGAATCATGTAAATTTGTAGTTTTAGTTTCGAACTAGTTTTATTTAAATTGTTTTCCGTCATTTTTACTGTTTCTCTACTGTTTTTCCAGAAGATGCAAATTGTAGTTATAAGGCATTTGTTTTGTATTTGAGCAATCTGATAGAGAGTTAAGAATTTTTGAGTACTAATTCATCTGAGAATGAGGCACAAGATCTATAAGCCAATTCAGAAACTGATTTCACACCTTTGCGAGTGCCTATTCCTCACCGGTGTTCGATCTTACCCAGGTACGCTAAAAGTAGTAATTTAATAAAACTTTTTTCCTGTTAAGTATGCAGTACTAGTAACCATAAGCCTTGTTTATGCTGTGCCAATGTCGATTATAGGCGAATGTGTATCCTGTAGCTACATCGATCTTAAGCCATAGCCATAGTATACCGACAGACCCCATACTCGTGACGACATTGTGGAGATACGAATGTCCATTTATCTCTTCTTTAGTTACAATATAATTATCAAAATTAATTTTTATCATGCTGATCGTAGGCCGATAATTAGTGCACGTCGCATTTTTTGTCGATCTTGTGTTGGTGTCGACTCTACGCAGTGATGCGCAACTCCGTTCATCTCTAATGAATTAAGCCCTCTCATCATGACTGTGCCTAATGAAATTTATCTCGTTCGTACCAGAGAGTTTGCGATTAGTTCGGCCATATATTTAACGGTCGATATCAGGAGTGGTAAACTGGAAATCAGAATTTAAGGTTACATTTTGCTGGGAAAGGTTATTTTAGCCCTCTTCAGCTTTTCAATAATTTCTCTCTATGGAAAACAAAAGGCTCTTATTTCACTGTACATTAATCTCCAGCTAAAAGAGCTAGATAAGATTTAAAACTTTTGTCTCCTAACTTAAGAGCCAGTAGCGCTAAATAAATGTATTATTTTATGTTTCAATTTTGAGTAGTTATTTTTAATTTCGTTAAAAAATATATGAAAATGAGGAAACTTTCTTAGAACACTTAGGATTTAGCTTTCGTAAGAATAAGTTTTAATTTAAATGATAGCTAAAATTTATATTTATGAGTTAAGGATGAATAGGAAGTATGTTGGAGTAAATTTTCATCTTTGCTGTATGGTGTGGCATATGAGCATAATGTGTTTCTGTAACTTAAGGGTAAATAATTTTTAGGTAAACTAAAATCTTTTCCTTCTTTTTGAAAATACTGTATTTAGTGTCGGTGAAGATACGAGGATCAGTTGCATCTTTCGCTATTATTCCGATGAGAGAAGAACATTTCTAACCATAGAATTAACAGTCATTATATCATGTATTTAAATCATACGAAATGCTTTTATCCATATCAGTAAGAAGAAATGACAATGTTTAAGTAATCAACGAACGTTTAACTACTTGCGTAGATAACTCCGAAATTTTAAGGCAGAGTCAGATGATATGCGCCTAAAAAAATGTTAGATGTGCAAATTTGAACTCTTTTATTAACGCAGATGGTAATTTGTGTTAGGAATTGCAATTTTTCTATCGTAAGTTTAAAAATGTTTTAAAAATTTAGAAAAAGAATGAAAGAAAGGAAACTGAGATTACGCAAGAGCATTATCGGGCTATAATTTTAAAGTTTGGCTATGCCTTTAATATCTACATTTAGCTCATGGAAATGAAGCTCCATCTCGTGCCACTGTATTCATATGTTTTACAAAATTTCGCAGAGTATTTTCAGTTCGCTCTTCGATGAATAACACGGACGAAGATCTTCATCAACTGTAGTCCCAGAAGATGTGTCGGCCATATAAAAAATGTTAATTAGTGATAATTGCTGTACTTATCAAATGACAAAAGGAAATTAACACTGGATCCGCAGTAATGCATAAGATTATTTTTGAAGAACTGCATATGAAAAACTAGCTTGTGATTGTGTTCCTCCTCAATTAACCAAAATGCGAAGCGTATTAGAATTAGTAAAGAAACTTTATAATTACTTGATGATGTTGGATACCGTATTATTTCTAAAATCACAACTGGTAATAAAAGGCGTGTACTGTTTTTAGGGATCCAGCACGTCAAGAAAGTAAAGTATGGGTCACTGAAGACGATCTCTAATCAAAACTGGCGAAAAGACAACGATCAATGAAAAAAGTAATGCATGCTGTTTTCTCCAAAAGTATAGTACTTGTCAGAGTCATCAAATTAGAAGGACAGAAGACAATTACAGTTAATTTGTAAACTATGTACTAAATATCTTTCAGAAATTTTTCAAGAAATGGATATTAGAGGACTCATACTTGAGTATGATAATGCATCTTCTCATTCAGCAAGACTGACGGTTAAATTTCTTGGAAAAAAATCAAAGTGGTAGACAATCCATCCTGTCCTCCTTGTCTTGCTACGGGTTATTTTTTGATCTAAAACAAAAGTTACGAGGCCGTAGGAGGCGTACTTTTATTCAGAAAATGAAGACTGAAAAAAGGAGTATTTTTCATCGGTTCCAAGAAATGGATAGTTTGAAGCATTTAATCTTCTGAAAATACACCTGCAAAAGCATATTGATGTTCGAGGTGACTATTTTGAACACACCTAAGTTTTGGTATACTATTTAGCTATATTTCAAATTATACTATTTAGCTATATTTCAAAAATTTCGAAGTCACCTTCATATTAGGAGAAATTAGCATATGAATATACTCTTCTGTAGACAACACTATCTTGAATCTGAATCTCAACCGTCTGATAAATCTTTCAGAAACAATTCGGTCCACTCGATAAGTACATGCATTTTCTGCGAATCCATTTTTGCATAGCGTATACTAACCGTAATATTTTAGACATGGTAACATGACTAAATGTCAGCAAAAGAATTTGACAAATATTAGTGAAATGAGATAGGCAGTTGTGACATTTCACTTTCCCAAAGACAATTGACAAGGATTTAGATCTGCTTAAGCATTGCCATTTCTGGCTATTCGTTACTGTTAAAAATCTCAGGAGTTAACTGAGAAAACTTCAAAAAGGAACCTATGAAACTTTGCAGTACTGGAATAGTTGAATATAAAACGGTTCATTGAAAGTCTGTGAACTTTAGTGGATACTGAAAGATTCGATTTAATAAAGTAACTGACATTCCCATTTGGAAGTATCAGCTTATTGATATATTATTAATTGAACATTGTTATGAAGGTATTAAGAACTTAAACAAACAGATTTCGCCCACAATGAAATAGAAAATTTCATGTCTTCATAAATTTAGTAATTAGTTTTAAAAAAATTAAGATAGAGCATATCGTTAAAAAAGGAAACCTAATTCCTGACATTAGCATTTCCCACTCATATCATAACCGTACTTGAAAATAAATGTAAACAGCACAAAAAAGCATAAAAATACAGCACAAAGCGTAAAGATATTATTTCGTTATGTATTGAATGCACAAGTCGTTAAAAAGTTAACAAAAATTTATTCTTTCCACAAAAAAAAAATAAATAAAAATGCTGAAATATTTCTTCACAGATATTCTTACAATATCGCAATACATCAAACGTTTAGCAAAACTCAATTCATAAACAGAGAAACTAATTCTATCTCACAGCGAAATCCCTACAATCAATAACAGCATTAAGTAAACAAACAGCAGTTCGCTTTAAACAGCTAGAATTACAACTGAGATGAGGTGTTTTAATTCGGCTTTTATAAGCTTTTTAATTACCACTAGAACAATCTCGATTTTTCTAGATTTTTCTGGATGGCAACAGTAATTACGAGATATTTATTTATTAAATATTAAATGCACGCACTCTTTTATTTTTATTTTTCCGACGTAGCTTTCTCTTCAAAAATCGTCTGCGTTGCACAGGAAAATAAAGCAATTTTAATTACAATTCTAAATAAATAGCCAAATAAATATGAATTCCGTAACAATATCACAAATGCGCAAAATAACAGCACAAAAAGTACTAAAACGAGAAAAGAAATCTCAGGGAGATCATTAGAATAGTATTTGACTATAATAAGCATGTTCTATGAAATTAACATTTCTCATCTAAAATCTCAGCTAAATCTGAAAATCAATTTTTCAATATTAAATTAAGTAAATAATATTCTTGTGCAGTTTCGAACTTAAGTTTAAAGTTTCCTAAGTAGTATTTAAGCTTTGTAACTCCCAGAAACAAGTATAAGCTTTAACACATGATTCTAAAAGTAAGACTTAAAATCACTATCCTCTCATTAGTCGTAAATCTTGACATGATGTACCCAAAAGTGAGTCTGTGGGGGTTTAAATGAATTGCGGCTATGCAAAGCCAATCCGATCTCCGCGTATTAGTTACATTTTCCAGCCATCGATATACATGAGGAGCATGAAATGTGCACAAGCAAAGTAAGCCGATGCAGTCCCGTATGCTAATTAGTCCAATAGTGAAATCGATGTACTACGCGACTGACCGTCGCTGGATTGTTCCTGCCGGACTCACTGTCCTGCCAATTACTGGCAGGTTGACTCTCGCTTGATGAGCTCCGGCTTTCTAATGACACGGAGTGGATTACTATGGAATAGAGCTTCTCTCTCTCCTTCTCGAAGACTGTGGCCAAAATGAGCTTCGGGAACTTTAATTGAGATTTAGGATCGAGTGAGACTGAATCCTTCAAACGGTTTCTGTTTGCTTGTTATTTACTCTGACCCTTCTTCATATTCCTAGAAATGAACGGGCAGTTTGTATGGTATAATGGATATTTGAGCACTATTTAGAAAATTGTTACGCCCAGCGAAAACAGAGACAAAAGATATGTTCGACGTATAGTACGTAATGTACGTAATATTTGAAAAAAATAAGTTATATTCAGGTAAAATATTATGTTTATGTATGGTAGGCAAAATTTTCTTGCTCTCTTAGTTTGTGATATGAGAAGAGTTTTAAAATTAGTAAAATCAGAGTCTTTTAAATTTTTGCTACCGTTACGTTATGTTTTCAATACTGGAGTATTAATCATTCAAAAAACATAACAGTATTGACATTCCACAAAGCATCTTTCATTTATTACTCCTCCGACATGTTAAATTACTAAATTTCAGCACTCTGCCAATCTATGTGACATAAGATCATCATGAAAATTACACTCTGCTCAACAAATTGTGTGCTTTGAATATGTACTTCTTAATAATTTACGTCTTTATTTTAGCTTTTATAATATACAGCTTTAATTGATCTAGTAATTTCTAATGTAACTAATTTACGTCATTTTTACCGCCTCTTATTCATGTAATTTAAAAAAATACAATTAGAAGAAGAGTTGGCCTCCTGCTCTGAAAGTGATCAATATTTCTGAAAATGTACATACAGTGTACTCTCGATTATCCGTACTAATGCCGTGGAAGCATGTCACGAATAATTGAAAAACGCGAACAATTCAGTCTATTAGTTTTCATGCGTTGTATGTGTTTATGTGTTATTTTACGTATTTATTTCTTTAAAAAAATCAGTAATTATACTTTGGTTTTGAGAAAGTTTAACGATTTATCGAATTTCGCTACGCATATTTCCAAGAGTTATTGTTGTGTTCTGTGATACTTCCTTCGAAAATGAAGCAAACTCCATAGATGGAATACACCAAAAACTTTATTTAATACTCAAAAAGGCGACATACAAGCAAGAAGAGAAAACATATTCTAAACTATTTTAAAATAAATATAATTACATTCTTCGTGCGTTTAAAACGTTGCCATTCAAACACATATTAATGTTCGTCTATTTAAATTGTACAAACGATTAGCAACAATATTTAAAACTATTCTTCATGCATTTAACATATTGCCATTCAGATGCATATTATTGTTCGACTATTTACGTAAATTGTACAAAAGATTAAAAACAATATTTAAAGCTGTTACAGTACAAATCCCGTTAGGTCAACAAAGTCCAACACACTTTCAGTCATACAGTCATTGCTGTCTCGGAACTAATATAATTGTCAGTATCTTTCTTCTTCATTTGTATTTTCAGTTTCACTCTCTGCCTCTTCTGTTCTTCTGACATTTGAGACGATATCAGCATCACTCAAACTTTGAAGGCCAGCCTCAGTTGAATCGCCATCGAATCATTCCTCGGTGAGATCGGTATTTCCTGAAGAATTCTGTGTTTTCAGTTTTTAGGCATACATCTTCAGTTATCACCTCGACTTCTTCACAATTAGATAAATACTCGATTTTTATATTAAGAAGAATCTATCTCTAATGATAGAACTAGTAATATTGGTTTTACTTTCAATTAAGTTATGCGAGTGAAAGTGGATATCACACCACGCATGCATAATTCGCACCTGGATAATCCAGACTACACTGTCTATGCCTGTATTGAAATATCACTTCTCTGAGATGATCAAAATAGCGACATAGGTGACCAAAGTGATCTAAAACGTGTGTGGTCATCTTAGAAAGGGTTCCTCGTATTTAACTCATAATTTTATAAGCATCTGCATCATTAATGTAATTAATTAAAAATACTAACATCATGTATTATTATGCATCTCGGAACTGAATAATTATTGCTGAGGAGCCGAACTACTAGTTTTATAATGCAATAATAAATTTAATTTTCCATCTTAAATTTATCTTTTTAAATTCAATATACAGCAGCATTTCAGTTTAAATATGACATGATTAAGAATAATTGTTTAAGAAAACCAATTATGCTGTTTGTAATGTTATATTACTGCTAACTCATACTTACTATAATAGTTATTTACAAAAAAGAAAACTATAATATTCTCTCATCCAACATGAAGAAATTAAAGAAACATTTTAACGCTCATTGAAACATGTAATTTGGATTACTGCGTAGTTGGTTTTAAATGCTATTTAAATTAATCCGATACAAAACAAAATAGCAGCGCACATTAATTGAATTAGCGTATGCAAACACCAATTTCATAGATGCGGCTATCCTGAATTTTTCTAATATTTTTTCCTTCATGTGTACAGCATTAGTTGCAGTACATGCCAACCAATTAATGCCATTCATAAAAGTTTATAATTTGTTATTTTCAAAGTGTTACTGAATGAATTGGAAAGGAAAATCTTTCATTGCCTGCTGCTTCAACATAGGTTTAATCAATCCGTTCATATTAAGAAGGAGCTTAAAATTTTCTTCCTTAGTATACACATAAATACTTAAATTAAATTAATCTAAAATAGAAATTTAACAGTGTTCATCCCAATGATAAAATATAATTTAACAACAAAAGTATTAAATACGAAATAACCCCCCCTTTTTTTATCCGTACAGTTTTAAAAGGAGAAAAAGTGCACACATATTATATGCGTAAAAACGTAATTTTCAGGGCACGGATCATTCGGTTTAGTCTTTAAATCAAGTACGTAATACAGTGCACATACATTTCATGGGTAACAACAAAATTTTTAAGGCACGGTCATTCGATATGCTATCATTCTTTAAATAAAGTGCGTAATACAGTGAATTTTCCTTTTTACATAAACGATTACCACCTCTGGAAGTTCCAGTACTTTTGAAAACGTAATTAAACGTCTATTCTCAACATCGCCTAGCAAATCAGAAGATCCTCTGCAGGAGACCGAGACAGTACGTATAGGAGGTTAGTCTGTAAGGTTTTAGTTAAACTAACCAAGTTTATTTTAATTTAAATCTTTTCTATCTCCTCTCTGCTTCAACTTCCTGTCAGAAGAAGCGCGCGTTTTTAGCTTATGCTAATTTTTGAAGTTCAGCCAAGCACTATTTAAGCCAGAGGTAGAAACCTCTCGGTGTGTGAGAGCTTTGCCTCAGATCACGGTCACGCTGCTCAACTTTCGCCTGACCAGCTAGCAGTTTAAATTTATAAGCCATAGTGCTTACTACGTGATTGCATTGTAAAATAAATTAAAGTGCGGTAGTATTTAGTATATCTTGCTACGCACCCTTTTAGATAGAGGCCAACTTCCGCGAATTGCTCTGCGAAGCAAAGTTTAATTTAAGTTCTATTTTAATTTATTTAAATTTATTTGATTGTTAAGTTCGACCAAAGTGTGGTCTGTTACGTTCTGTATCTCTCCCGAATTGGGAGGTTTGTATTTAATAGTGATTGAATAAAAGAGGATTTCAAATCCCTTCACGTGCAGTTATTCTCCAGCCCAGCAGTTACATCAGAACATAGCGTACCTTCCGCTCCCTGTTCCAGTTCAGGACTTAGAACGTAAGGATAAGAACCCTTTACAGAATTTACCATGTTCTCAAAGAATACACACAGAATGCTAAGTCCTGATAATGGCGCCCGCACAGAAAGAAGAGGATGGCCTCAGCAACAAGAAGACGAACCTGAGACACCTGCTGTACCTGTCCAGAATCCTGAGATAGCACCTCCTGGCATAGAAGGATTCGGCTACATCGTACAAACCATGCGAGCAGCCATGAAGCCAGCGGCAAGTTTTGACGGCAAGACAGCCGTAATCAATTTCCTGGAAAAGCTAGACTCCCACTTCATGCTATATCCAGTCCACGAATTTCAGAAAGTCGCTCTTGCTACCAGCGCTTTGAAGGGCCAAGCGCTAAGTTGGTTCAAGTGCATCGGAAAGAATCTCTTGGGGGAACCAAGTAGCAGCACATATACGTATGAAAATTTCAAGAATTCCCTAGTGAAAGGATTTCCTGTGGTGCGAGATCGAGCCAGATTGGAAGCTGAACTCTTTAGTCGATATCAAGAAAGAATAGAAGATTTGTCTAATTTTATTTTGAGAAAAATTCAAGTTTTCAAGCTTTTGTATGGAAGTCGCCCGGATCCTGAAATTATTCAAGTTATACTTCCTAGGCTACTGCCCCAAATTCAAGATTTCATCGAACTAAGAAATCCAACAACATTAGACAGATTATTTGAGCTCGCGGTACAATTTGAAAGCCGAAGAACAGCCGACAACGAACGACGACGCCAATTTGAGCGAAGAAGTCAGTGGAGTTCGCCAAGACCGCAGCAAAAGCAAAATCAAAGTTACGGGAATAAGGCGAAGCAATGGCCGAAGAAAGATGTGTCTCCTAAAGCGAGCGGCGAACGAAGGGAATTTAATAGAAGAACAAGCAAAGATTCCGAGGGCAACCAGAAGAAAAAGAATTTAAACTAAGAGGGATTTCTTCGAGGAAGGTGAAGAAGTCCGAAGCAGCGCAAAACCCTTCCAAAATCAATTTAAACACCGTGGTCGTTAAGAATTTGAGTTTGCCGAAGATTGAAGTTCTAATCAACAACATACCGGCGACAGCCCTCTTGGATACAGGAGCCCAAAGCAGCTTCGTATCGGAAAGATTCTTTAAGAAGCACTTTCGACGTTACAGAATTTTTAGTGCAAGAGACACGGATGTCATAGCGGCCCAAGGAGAAAAATGTAGCTGTTTAGGAAAAGTACCATTGTTCGTGCGTATCAACAACGAACAGGTAAGAATCCTGTTTTATATTGTGCGTAACCTGCAGACTTGTATTATTCTAGGTGTGGACTTTTTTAGTTTGGCAGAAGCAAAAATTGATTTCAAGGGGGGAGAACTAACATTAAATATGAAGCCAATTGAAGCGAAGAATGATAAGCCCCCGCAGCTGGACTTGGAACATTTACAAGCAGAGGAAAAAGAGAAAATCCAAGGTCTGGTAAGTCACTTTGCGAATTTATTTAGTGATGTACCAGGCTTTACGCAGGTGGTGAACCACGACATTGACACGGGGGACGCTCAGCCAGTTAGGCAAAAGCCATATAGATATGATAGGACAAAAGAAGAAATAATTGAACATCATATTAAAGAGATGTTAAAGAATAAAATCATCACGCCAATTTCTAGCAGTTATGCTAGCCCCGTTGTCCTGTGTAAGAAAAATAATGATTACCCGATTACGCACCCGAAGCGGTGGCGTTTTGCTATAGATTATCGCAAGTTAAATTCAGTTACAAAATATCCTGTATATCCGTTGCCGATAATTGAAGAAATTATTCGAAATATTTCGTCTACAAAATACATGACTACATTAGATCTCACGAGTGGCTATTTTCAGATTGGGGTAAAACCCGAGGACGTACACAAAACCGCGTTCATAACGAAATCTGGTACGTACGCATTTCTTAGAATGCCGTTCGGATTATCCGGCGCGCCGGCAACGTTCCAAAGATGTATGGACATCGTCTTAAGACCAGTCCTTGGTAAAAGCACTTTCATATATTTAGACGATATTATAATTACGAGTAGTACTCTAGAACAACACTTACAAGATTTAAGAAAAGTATTTTCATTGTTAAACGAAGCTGGTTTAAAGATAAATGCGTCTAAATGTAAATTTGCCGCAAAAGAGTTACGTTATTTAGGATTTAAAATTTCCCAAAAGGGAATCGAAACGGATCAGTCAAAAATAGTAGCCATTAGAAATTATCCTGTTCCTAAAACAGCGAAGAAATTATCGTCGTTTCTCGGGATGTGTTCATATTACCGGGCTTTCATTAAAGACTTTGCAAAAATAGCTGAGCCACTGCTAAAGTTGAAAAGAAAAAAAGCTAGGTTTTCGTGGTCAGCAGAAGCCAACTTGGCGTTTCAAAAATTGAAAGACGCATTGACTCAAGCTCCCGTCTTAAAATTTCCAGAAGGGGATAAAGGATTAGAGATTTCAGCGGACGCTTCAGATTTCGCGATTGGTGCAGTGCTTTCCCAAAATGGTCAGCCCGTGGCTTTTTTCAGCCGAACATTAAATGAAACCCAAAGAAACTATTCCGCAACAGAGAGAGAAACTCTCGCAGTGTTAGCATCAGTACAGAAATTTCGTGTGTTCTTTGGAAGTTCTCCAGTAACTGTATATACCGACCACGCGGCGGTCACTAGACTCTATTCTGGAAAAAATTTATCACCCAGATTAATAAGGTGGGCTCTCAAATTACAGGAATATAACCTAATAATTAAACATACGCCGGGAAAGGAAAATGTTGTGGCAGATGCTTTAAGCAGAATTAACTTAGATGAAAATGGAAGTGTAATTAAGATAGCCATGTTAACATCCAAAGTATTAGATTCTCGTGAAACAGTAATAGCCGAACTCAAAAAAGATCCGGAGTTCAAAAATATATACAATTATTTGGCCGACCCTGAGAATTTCAATCATCCGGATATTGTGCCGATAAGAAATAGGGCCGAAAATTACGAATTAATTGACGGACTGTTATTCTATACGAAAGCTACTAATGAGAATCATGAATATAGACCGGTTATCCCAGCTAGCATGAGGTTGAATGTATTAGAAGAGTTGCATGATTGTGCCATTTCGGCTCATTTAGGTATAAGAAAAACTGTTCAGAGAGTTCGCGAGGCAGTTTTCTTTCCAGAACTGCAAAAGTTTACTAGGGCGTATGTCCAGTCGTGCCCAACATGTCAATTAAATAATTATGTTAATTTCCGCCCGGCCGGGTTCCTAAATAGTATTAAATCAGAATTCCCAAATCAAATAATAGGCATCGATTTACTTGGACCTTACCCTCGAAGTAAAGTTAATAAAAGCCGATATCTTTTAGTTATAGTGGATCATTTTAGCAAATGGTTAGAGTTAATTCCGTTAAAACGCGCGTCTGCAAAAATTGTAGTAGATTCAATTCTAAATAAGTATATTTTAAAATACGGGGCGCCCCTAAAAGTTATTTCAGACAATGGTCCTCAGTTTGTTAGTAAAATGTTTGAGGAAATGTGTGCAAAACTGGGCATACGTCATCTAAAGATGGTCCCGTATCGTCCGCAGTCAAACATAGCGGAACGGGTGAATAGAAATGTAGTGAAAATAATTCGTAGTTATGTGAAAAACTATCACTCTACCTGGGATAGCCATATAAATGAATTTGCATTTGCACTTAGGACCGCCAAACACGATACTACACAAAAAACACCCGCTGAACTCTTCTTAGGAAGAAAGATCTTGACCCCCCTAGATAAACTGTTCTTTGTACAGGAAAGGGCAGAAGAATTTAAAATGAGTGATATACAAAAGTTAATACGGGAAGCGACGGAAAATATAGAAATGGCCCAAAGAAAACAGAAATTGTACTATGACCTAAAAAGAAGAGAGGTCAAGTACAATGTGGGAGATGAAGTGTTGAAGATTAAACACAACTTGTCAAATGCCCCAGAGGAAAAGGTGGGGAAATTTTTTCCGCGTTTTGAAGGCCCGTTCACAATTGAACAAATTACGGGGGCAGTGGTTATATTAAAAAGAAATGATGGTCAAACGCTCAAAGCGAATGTGGACCAAATAAAACCGTTCTATAATCGCAGCAAAATGGCTGTATTTAAAGATTCGTTTCAGGATCCGAGGCAATCGACTAGCCAGGAAGATATACGTCAGCAAAAACAGCAGGAACCAGCTACAACGGCATCGAAATGTCAGAAGAAGAAAGCTCCCCCCCAACAAAGAAATAAGAACCAAAAAGGTGGTTTCAAAAGAAAGTCTCACGATGCAGGTGAACAAATCTACGAACGGAATTACGAGCGCACCAAGAGAAGAAAGCAGAATGGGCAAGGGAAGCCCAATGTATCCAAAAGAACTGTGGAATCATCGGACAGGTGCCTGAGAAGCAAGAAACGTCGATTGCAGCCTGAGAATCAACTTCCCGAATACAGCAGGAACCAGGACAAGCAACGAGCAAGGGCCCAGGAGAGAAGGGCCCAGTCCACCAAACGTCCAGCGGAGCAACCTCCTCTACAAAGGAAATTGCCGAGGATACAACGACGGAATTTCAAAAGAAAAAGAGACGAGCAGGCTCCGAAAGAACAACGAAAAACGAGGAAACTGAACCAGGCCACAACTTACTCAAGTTTTAAAGATTGGGCCAAGAAAAGGATGGACGATCATAATAAGATAAGTACAATTTCGTATTCAAAAGTTTAGTTAATTTTTGAGTATACTGCAAGTTGCAGGGCTGATTTTACCTCAAGCGAGGTTGACTTTTACGCCAAGTGAGCGATAAGTCCTCATATGGAAAGTAAAATGTTTTGTTAAAAGAAATTGTAATTTTCAAAGATTTAAAATCACTTAATGTTTTGTAAATAGATTAATTCTGTAAAAGCAATGAATTGCTGAAAAGAATATGTTAACTAAATGATTTTGTATGACGCTTTGTCTAAAGACTTGTAAAATGTCTAGAATGAAAATTCGGAAAATTGAAAAACACGATTTAGTCTGTAGACTATTAATTCAATGTAATTTGATATTTCAAGAAAGTACCTTGAGAAAGGAATAGGAAGCACTTGCTGTAAGCTTAGAAATTTAACCTATATTTCTGTAAGCTTAGAAATTTAACCTCTATTTGCATTTCAGGATTGCTATGAAATTGTTAATGTGTTATGAAATGTAACAAATAATATTATGCTAGCAATGCACGTTAAGTGCAATATTAATGTGAATGTTGTGTGCAAACTGCGAATTTGTATGCATGAAAAGTTAAAGATTGACTATTTTAGAATGCAAGTGTTAATTAGGCTCTCCACCAAATACACTTAAAGTGTTAGACATAAAGCTAGTGAGAACCTTAGGATTAGCTGGTTATAGGGCGTTTTTTTCAGGTCTCGTATGTCAAGTTCTAACTAATGTTAGTCGATTGTAGGTGGAAGAGTTGAACACCCCCGAACACATAAAAACCCGCAATGGCGGTTTGCTTTACATCCAACACCGGTGAGAGAGCATACGGGGGAAGAATTTAATTGTGCTTGAATGATAATGTGTGTGTGCAAAATTACACAAAAAAAAAAAAATAAGGATTTGTACCACTTAGAATTATTCTGTTATTATGTCATACTAAAGTTGTTTTCCTTCCAGATTTTGCTGGAAGGAGTAAGACTGTTTGAAGAATAAGACTTGAAAAAAAAAATGTTGAAGATTGTTGTTCCAGAAAATTTCGTCTGTATTTTACACAAACATATATTGCCTTGTAAGAGTTGGCCTAAGTTTAGAACAGTGAAATTTTCGACTATTTAGAATTGCTAGTTTTCAACATGGTCCGTTTGGACCAAAGTAGTTTAACTATCGCAATTCTGGCGGGAAGTTTGTAAGGTTTTAGTTAAACTAACCAAGTTTATTTTAATTTAAATCTTTTCTATCTCCTCTCTGCTTCAACTTCCTGTCAGAAGAAGCGCGCGTTTTTAGCTTATGCTAATTTTTGAAGTTCAGCCAAGCACTATTTAAGCCAGAGGTAGAAACCTCTCGGTGTGTGAGAGCTTTGCCTCAGATCACGGTCACGCTGCTCAACGTTCGCCTGACCAGCTAGCAGTTTAAATTTATAAGCCATAGTGCTTACTACGTGATTGCATTGTAAAATAAATTAAAGTGCGGTAGTATTTAGTATATCTTGCTACGCACCCTTTTAGATAGAGGCCAACTTCCGCGAATTGCTCTGCGAAGCAAAAGTTAATTTAAGTTCTATTTTAATTTATTTAAATTTATTTGATTGTTAAGTTCGACCAAAGTGTGGTCTGTTACGTTCTGTATCTCTCCCGAATTGGGAGGTTTGTATTTAATAGTGATTGAATAAAAGAGGATTTCAAATCCCTTCACGTGCAGTTATTCTCCAGCCCAGCAGTTACATCAGAACATAGCGTACCTTCCGCTCCCTGTTCCAGTTCAGGACTTAGAACGTAAGGTTAAGAACCCTTTACAGAGTTTACAATGCTTCCAAAACGGATACACAGAACACAAAGTCCTGACAAGTCTCCTTAAAGAGTGCATATGGTTTTAAAATTATCTTTTGTAAAACATACTAATGATTTAAGTTCGTTTATAAAAATTATCGATTTAATATGTCATAAATTATGAGAAGTAGATGCATTATTGAAAATTAAAATAATGGTAAAAAATTATTAAGTACATTGTTTTTAAAGCACTCCATTGTCTTACACTATTCATGCAACGTACTTTTGTAATTTGTAAAATGAATTTAAAATCTTCTACCCCCAAATTTCGAAACAGTCTTAGAATTTCCAGTTTGTTAAAATGTAAATTAGAGATCTGCTGCAAAACTAGAAATAGCTTTGAAAACTGGCTGTTAAGAAAGTCGTGCAGAGGAGGTAATATTGCGTTGTTTATAACGGAACGTAAAGAAGTGAAAAACACAGATACAGGCAGTTTTAAAGCTGAAAAATAACTCATGAAATCACACCACATATATATTAATTTGAATTTTAAGCATAATCAAATAAAGACCTAACTTGTTATTGAATGCACCTTTCATTCCTCATTGATTTCATTACATGCATCCATATAGCTTTAAACCATAATATTCGAAAGCATTATACTTCTTTTCAATGAGTAGAAAAATATAAAAATTCTCAAATAAATATAAATAAAAGCATGAAACTTACTTCATTGAATTCAGCGTCATCGTATACGTTGTTACCAATAGTGTAAGTTCTGAGATCAATAGTCCTACCCAAAAGCATGGACAAAAGATACGGAAGAAACACGCTCGTCATGATGGACCTAAACAGTGATTCTGTAAAGTTAATTCAAAATGAAAATTCAATTCAGTTAATTTAAGATAAATTATTTATCATAAAGGAAAGTAATTGCAACAATATATATTTCTGTCAATCTCTAAGGGAAAAGTCCAGTCATTTGCATTCAGTCCTATTTTGGTAATTCATTGAAAAAGTAAAAATATATAAATATATGGTATTTACTCATATATTTAATCCTCCTCGAGTATTTTTCCCCCGTACGTTTTTTAGCACATGCTTTAGAAACTTCGGATGTATGGTAACAATATAAAATGTATGCACATGGGAGAAATTTTGAGTGTAAATAAAAAGAATATAACTAAAATTGATAAGTCCTATGAATTGTATAATATAGTAATATTAATGCTTCTTTTGTGGCCTTTTAATATCCTATGTTTATCATTCAAGCCGTCTTTTTAGAAATAGTATAGACCGCGTATTTTTTCCCCTCCCGGTTTTCAGCGGTAAAATTAGTAGAAAAAGAGAGGAGAAGTGCGTTAGTAAAGACTATAACCCTCAAACTTGATTGACACCATAAGAATCTTTTCTATTTTCATTCTTCATTTTCAGTATCTCTGGAATGTACTTTTCACTGTAAATGTTGCTCAACTGTGTGCGTCAGGAGTACAGAGCAGAATAAATACTGGTGAGCCGTTTCTTTTCTTTTAAATCTGTTACCTTTAAGTGCTTGCGTATGTCCAAAAATGTAAACCATTAAACTTAATGTTTTTAATGCTAGGAGATATCCAGAGCATTTACCCACATGGACATCCATAATATTCTCAGAAAAATATTTCAAGATAAATATATTTTGGTTTAGGGGGCAATCTTAATAAAGTAAATTTGGAAAAGGAACAATATTTTAAGAAATTTTCATAACTTAGGTTTTTTGCACTTTTTAATTGTCTTTAAACTATTCCACTTTAGTTGAAGAATTGAAATCTGACCGCCTTTTCCTAATGCTTAAATAACTAAGCTCTTGATTTATTTCTGTTTTGCTCTCCAATCGCTAAATGAGTTTGGTATTAAATTTTCTTTCATTACAGAGCCTTATATAGAACTTTATTTGAATTTTTCTTTTCCGCATTGAAGCTTTCCCCCATCGGAAGACAATTGAATACTAATAAATTAGTCCATCAGTGGCCGTTTGAGACCGCTGAATACTGGAACTTCAACCCAGTTTCAATTCGAATCGAATCGGGTGGCTACAAGTTGGTTTTCTTGGTTTTCTCCACTTGTAACGTGAAAACTAGCCAGTTTCCCTTAGAAAATCTTCCACGAAAGCTTTCCTTTGCTCAGGCAAATAGAACCCTCGCGTTTTGCCATATTCAAATGACTAATCAACCACTGATAGCCCTCTTAAGGCTCAAAGCACGATTACGTGACGAGCTAACAGCACGGGATTTTTCGTGGTTTGTTCCATATACAATGTGAATAAAAACAATCTCCTTTCGGAAGTGCTCCACGAACGCATCCCTTCCATTTGGCAGATTTCCCTAGTGTGCTTTGCGATAATCTAGCAAATGTTATCCTTTTTGTTCCCTTAGTATATATTTTATTAGCTTGATAACAGTAGTAAAGTTCGGTGAAAACTTTTGAAGCTCATTCTGTATAAATTTTCCTTTATTGGGATATTTTGTGGCGAAAATGTTTTAACTTTTAAGATAATTAGTTTCTGCTAAATTATTTACTTCTATGAAAAAGAAATTTCAAAATTAACAAAATAAGCAGTTAATCAAAAATAATGCTAATTAAATTTTAGCCAACTTTATCAGAAAATCATTACTGCAAATACTATGTCAGATTAAAATATATACGTACTACTTAAAACAAAATAAACGTTATTCTCTCTGTGACTTTTTCAGTAAGAAACTTTAAAATTAAGGGACCGTAGCAGCAATGCTGATGCTGATACATGTTATATAATTTTCCAAAAATTAACTAAGAATACTGACTGAATACTGAAGTATCAAAAGCACCTTTGATAATGTTTGTGGTAAAGAGGCTATTTCTTAGTGCCCAACTCACTGTACCAATTTCGGACAGTAATCTCTAGCTACATAAGCAGAATTCTTGAGCGGTTTGCTTCAAATTATTTATAAATGTTGTTAAATATGGTAGGCAACTGACACGCTTTTATGGACCTTTTTGATCTAATCCCTATAACTTATGCTATATTCTACTCGCACATGCGGTTTAATAAATAATATTGCCTCTGTTCCATAATAGTAGCAGCAAGTGAATATTTAAACGATGATAATTAGCGAATGCAGCTTATGTTACAGCTTTCAATCAAAATCAATGTTTCATAATATCTGTCATTTGTTTTGACACATCTTCAAATTTTAGACTAATCTAATTATTATGAATTGTAACTACATTTTTAATTTCATCCGCTGGTCAAAATCAGTCGTTTTATTTCAGTTGAATATCAACCCAGCGTAAATGTAAGACGAAAAAAATAGTTTTCGAGTAGAGATCGAGTCGCGATTGTTCAGTTCTTGATGCATCAAAAGTTTCGCAGCCAAGGAATTCTATCCACAAGTTTAAAACGCAGTAATGAAATATTGAAAAATTCTGAAACTATCTGAACACTCAAACTAAAAATTAGGAATAGTATTTTTATTTGTTGTTTAATTTAACCAAGTTTTTTTTATGGCGTGCTCTATATTTATTTCCTTTTTTTACTGTTATTATGTGACAAATTAAATTCGTCAACTACAACAATGATTATGGAACAGAAGAAGTAATTTTCAATCTTTTCTTAAAATTTAAACACATTTATATTCAATATTCACAAGCAGTCTATATAGCAACTTTAGTTCTAGGCTCTTTGTACCGGCCATTTTTATGGAAATTCAATTTCCATAGCCAAGACTGAGTACAAAAAATAAATCTCTTACTGTACACACTATCTGCAATAATAAATTATCCTTGCTTCCGTTTGCTGCCAAATAATAGTAAAAAAAGATTCTTGGATGTTTTGGGAAATTTAATTGTTATTTAAAAGTATAATTTAGTGCTTTTCATTTTGTTCTAAAACTTTTGAGGATCGGTGCTTGTAGTTGTAAAATATATTGCAGATAAAATGCTTTCTGATATGAGGCAAACATCGGGGAACATCTGGAAAAATCACAGAGAACCTCAGGAATCATACCTTGTGAAAAGCTGATATAGATAAAGCAACGTCTATTTTGAAAATATGTGCAAAATCAGTGTAAAAACTTAAAATAAGCTGAAATAAAAAAAAAGTAAAATAGAAATGAATGCCTTATGTCCCCTTTTTCTCTCTTTTTCCTGCGACTTTTTAAGTCAATATATGATATTGCAAAGACTTTGTCCAGGTTTTCAGAAAATAAATTGGCTTCCTGTACAGCATAAATAATAAAGTAAAAGTACATAACATCAGAAAGCATAAGCTGCTCTCTTGTCGATATGACTGTTAAAACAAGTGGTTGCCACTCATCTGGACATGCATTCAAATCCTGAATAAGGTTTGGATAATTGCGATTGTCACGTCTGTGTTGAGTAACGGCATGTAAAATCCCCTCGATAGGAAATTTTCTTTCGAAGTTAATGACAAAGAACCGTTGATCCGACTCTTGATAATTTTAGGGAGATTGCTGAATGGAAACAGGGAAAAAATAAGACTTTTTTTCCTCTTTTCCTGGTCACCTGAACAATTCCTCTGCTTTGAATTTACAACTTGGTGCGTCTAACCAATGGAAAGAATTTCCAGAAAAGAGCAGACTATATAACCAGGCATATATGAACGGATCTAAAAATATCAAAGGGATACCTGTGGGGCAATAGAATACAATACGTTTGCGGTAATGTAGTGCTTTCTTGATATGAAGAATAATGAAACTTTCATGCAGTAAAATAAATATTACATGATAAATAACATAAGCTTGCTGAGAAAACAATCAGTTGACAATATATTATACATTATTTGCAGCTAGTATAAAGTAAGGTAACTGTTGTGTAAAAACATGAAAAGAGCAATATCAGAGTTACAAGACTATGCATAAATAAGGTGATTATATAATATAAATGACATATTGTACAGTCATTAGGATTTTTTTTTTAGGCAGAAGAGGTGAAAAATGTGCGATGCCCTCGACGGGACTCGAACTTGGACCTCTCGAATACGCACCGAGTATGCTACCGTTACACCACGAAGGCATGCAGAAAGGAGAAGAACAATACCTTATATACTTCTCCTTTTAAAGGACAAATGGGGATTAGGGAGCCCAATCGCCCAAATCCTGGTGGTGAAGAACCATCATCTACCACCTTTTAGTTCGGACGCCACTGTAGAGTCATTAGGTTATTTTGAAGCAGAAAACATGAAAATTGAGCAATGCCCTCGCCGTGACTCGGACCTGAACCTCTCGAATACACGCCGAGTGTGCTAACCGTTAGACCACGAAGGCATGCAGAAAGGAGGAAGAAAATACCTTATACACTCCAATGGACGTGGCCTGTTATGACCACAGGATCAATTTGTTTGGTTAAGTGTGTCGGGCTGCGCCCACTTCTGGTACCTTATACACTCCCCTTTTAAAGGGCGACTGGGAATTAGGGGACCTTAGTCGCCAAATTCTGGTTGTGAAGAATCATTATCCACCATGTTTTTTAGTTCGAGCGCCATTGTAAACTCATTAGATTTTTTTTATACAGAAGAGGTGAAAAATGTGCGATGCCCTCGAACATTTTTCGAACCTGGACCTCTCGAAAACCGAGTGTGCTACTGTTACACCACGAAAGCATGCAGAAGGGAGGGAGAAAACACCTTATATAATTCCTCTTTTAAAAGGTGGCAGGAGCTAGGGGACCAAATCGCCAAAATCCTAGTGGTAAAGAATCATCATCCACCACCTTTTAGCTCGGGCGCCACTGTAGAGTCATTAGATTATTTTGAAGACATGGAAAAGGAACAATGACCTCGCCGGAACTCGAACCTCTACCTTTCGAATACGCGCCGAGTGTGCTATGTGTTATAACCTGAAGGTATGCAGAAAGAAGGGAGAAAATGGGTCTAAAAAATGCCATAAGGCGAGCTTGGGCTTGCCAGGAGGGTGGACCGCTCCATATTTACCTACCTTATAATATTTCTTAATATATGTGGTATTCCTTATTGTGTGAACTTAGAGGCTATTCAAACAAGATTAGAAAGTACATTTTTAGACCGGTTGGATCAGGTCGTATTCCTCTCGTTTGTATATTGTAATATTTTGCTTTTAATTCGGTTATGCTTTATAAGGCTTTTGGTTTGGTTAATTAGTTGTTACTGCTGAATGCTTTGGCGGATTTGAAAGTTTCAGAAAATATAATGGGAGTTTATTTGAGTTATTTTCGGGAAAGAAAAGTTATCTACAACGCCTTTATAAGTGAGAGAGATGAGGTTGTACTAGAAATCCATCAGGGGTGCCCGCAGGGCTCCTGTAAGCCCCCCCCCCCTGTTCCGGGACATCATAATAAATAAATTGCTTTGCAGAGAAATCTCAAACGAGGCTGAGATTGTCGCCTATGCAGATGATATGATGTCACTAATTAGAAAAGTTTCGTTGGAAAAACTTGAGAAATTATTACGTGATATAGAATCAATTGCTGAAGGTTGGAATGTTGAGGAAGGTTTGAGATTTAACTTGGAAAAAACCAAAACAATGTTCTTTCCAAAGGGTGGTGAAAAAACACACCACGATTGAAATTTAAGGGTGAAAGAATCAATTTTGTTAACAATTTTAAATATTTGAGGATAATTTTTTCTTTCTTTTGTATTCACCTTCATAAATCACTCGAAAACTGTGCAACCTAGAACGGACAATATATTAATGAATTGGATACTTTTCTTTTGTATTTTGAGTGAAAGGCTAGGATTGATTAGAGAAAGATTAAAAAATATCATCACTCCAATAGTCATGTACGGCATTGGAGAGAGGGGTTCCAGGGCAGGGGAACTGAAAATTACATTCTATCCAGAGGGGCTGGTGCCTAGCCATGACAAGAAGCTTTAGAACAGTTTCTACCGAAGTGCTCTGCGTCTTGACCGATTCTCTGCCGTTCTCAATTTATTATGAATTTTTCTATGATAAGTTTTTGATGAGAACACAGAGACAGGATTTTAAATTGCATGGAGACAACTTGTTAACAAAATCTATGTTTGAGATTTGTAACGCATATAGTGTAAATCCATCTACAAACCTCTCAGTCACTTATGATAAATACGAGCCAAAGACTGGAGTAATAGACATTTATACTGACGGCTCCGGACAGGATAACAGTTATGATTCAGCATTCGTTCATGGAACTGAAACTGACTGTGGATAGTATAGACTGAATTATTATAACTCAATTTTTTAATTCGAGTGCTATGCATTCAATAAAACCTTCCTTTATGGGGATTAAAAAAACTAAAGTTTTCCTAGTCTTGTTAATGTTTACACAGATTGCCTTTCCTTGTTACACTCATTGTCTAATCCGCTTTCTAAAAATCCATTAAATAGCGAAATCATAGAAAACTTAAGAAATATAAAGAAGAGGTTAGGTTAGGTTATTCAATTATGGCAAAGCACACTAGGGCTATATGCCTAAAGGAAGGGATGCCTTCGTGGAGGACTTTCTAAGGGAAACTGGCTCGTATGCACGTTACACATGGGGAAAACCACGAAAACGCCCATGCAGCCAGCCCGTTCGCGGGATTCGAACCTCGGACCGAACTACCAGTGTTCAGTGTCTTTACCGCTCGGCCGCTGGTGGGCATATAAAGAAGAAACACTGTGTATTGTTACATTGGGTTAAAGCTCATGTGGTTAAAGCTCACCCGTCAACAAGAAGGGACGTGCTGGCTAAGGAGGCAGCGATGGTGGAAAATGAACGTTTTATAGAAATATCCGCTTCAAAGAAATCTGCACTTAGAGTAATGCAAAATTATTGTCTTGATTTTTTATTAAATGGTCGCGACAATGGAATAGTTCAATAATAAATAAGGGCTTATAGAAAAATATAAAAATAGCTCAAAAAATGCCAATATATAATGATATAGATGCTGTTGAATAATTTGAAAGAAGTACGCTAGAGGGCGCTGATGCGCGTGTTGTTGTAGAGGAGAACTAAGGTTTGTTTATGTTGAAGGCGGCGGCCTAAAAATACGCTCTGTGCATATTTCATTAAAATATTGTTAAAAATGTTAAAAATTTGTGAACCACTGAACCACCATCACCTGATCTAGAAGTCCATTTCTATAGATGCAAATCAGTTTGTAACAAATCGTGGTAGATTTCCAGAGTACCTTAGTAGATTTGGTATACAGGAAAATTCATTATGCTTAGCTTGTAATTCACCTGGCTCCGCAGGACAGTTCACATTTGCTCTACAGATACAAAAATAATACAGAAAAGTTTAGCGCTTGCAATACAGATATGAAAGCAATAGACCTCATTTTAAGACTTGTAATATATTATTCAACATATATAGCACCATAACCATAAAAGAATGTTTAAGTCCCCAGCTTGGAAAAATCCATACTGCCGTTAGGGATGTTTGTGTGTCTGACGCAGATGACAAATATAACGTTTGTGTGACTTTATACACACAAACCATAAATCATTTTGAACACGGGAAAATAAGAATGACATACCTAAGAAGGAAGTAGAAAAAAGTGATAGAGAAGAACGAGATTTTAAAAAATGCCCGTGAACTATGTATATGGAAACAGATATTGGTAAAGCATTAATAACATCAGAATTTCTTCAGATCATTCAATATTCTTGAAGTTATACTGAACCAAAGTTTGGTACTCTCAAATCCTCTCGTGCAACCTGCTTCTGCTTTCATAAGCTACAAAAATTAAGCTAACTTTTCAACGCGTTCGTACTCTCTTGCATTAAAAGGGTAAGTTTCAGTCTATTTTCTGCATATGTCTTTCTAAAAGCTATTATTTAGAAATAAAAAATTTAATTAATTGTACTATCGCAAAATATTCTCCCGATGCGACTAATAGAATTTCGTATTTTTAATGCAATTTAAAATATGTATCCATCTACACAAATGAAAATATGCAAAGAAAGAAAATCCCTCTTCTTCACGTTGTACCTGTATCATTAAAATTCGTCATCCAATGCCATGTAATTTTTAATTTTTTGTTTTGTAATCTGATCAGGAAATGCAGAGTAACTGGAATGGAATTTATATTGCGCTTTTTAAAATTTAATGAGCAATATGACCTGCCCGTTACACGAGAGTTTATCCAAGTAACGCAATTCGCTTACAGAATTTCCCTTATTTTTGAAAACTGAGTAGTTTAGTCACTTCCTGCTTTAGATAAGCCGGTACTCCTATTAGACCATCATGAGATTCATGACTCAATATATGAATTTTAAACACCTTATTACTCCGATACGGATGGGACTGTTCTGGCCAATACGACCGGCACTTTTATACGAGTTGAATGCAATCTTCATCGAGGTGCCGGGACGCCAGGTGAAACTCTTCACCTAAGTCAACAGTAGCTGACTAGTACAAATGTCCAAGCATCGTTATGAAATCGTCGGGCTTACGGTACATGGTGTGGAATAAAGTAGCTAAAATAACAGACCATAAATTGATTACTAATTACAGAACTAATTAATTTGTAATGTGACATAAATCGTCAAAGATAGGAAGATAGATTTGATAAACTTTTATTCGCACTTGTCAAAAAAAAAACTCAGTTGCGAATATTTACACTAAGACTAATTGACGCTAAATTGTCAAAATGCTGTGAATCGTTGATCTAAGACACAAAATTGCTTTGTCTGCAAATACATGTATATGTTAAAAGCCTTTTTTCACAGTTGAAAATTAATAAAAAAGAAACCGATTGTTTGATGAACATCTGCTATTCATAAAGATAATATCTAGTAATTTCTCTCCAAGGTTACCAACTTTAACAGAAACGAAAAGCCCATTAAGTGTTAAACTCTATTAAGAAATAAATTTTACAACTATTAACACACAAGCATACGTATCTTCAGTTATACGTCTAAGAAATTTTAATGAATAAAGGAAAGAGACTGGGTTGTGATTATTTATTTTCAACTTTTTGTTCTATTTGGAAAACTTATTCTGAAAACTTAGAATGTTTTCATAATTTGGTTATTTTTAGTTTAAATCAAACTAAGTTAGTTCATGGTTAATTAAATGTGTTACAATAAGTTGAAATAAAAGTCAGACTGAAAATTTAATATTATTAGTCCAAAGGGATTTAGTCCCGAAGTACTATTACTTTCGTTTTGCGATTTTGCGTCGATTCACTCTGAATGCCCGTTTCACTTTTCAAATTGTTGCCACTAAATGTTATCGCTCTGCATTAAATTTTAAAAAATGAAAAATCTGCATAAATGTATGCATGTTTCTCGCATTGTGATAAAACCTAGAGCCATCGAATTTTGAATGACGTAATCCCACTGCGAATATGGGCATCTGGAAGCCCTAATTTTGAATTTGAAATTTGCTTTATTATCGATTTTATGTTTTGTAACATTTCAACGAATTTCTGATTAACAAACTAAATGATTTCAAAGCGAGCAATGGCAACACTGTACGGAAGAAAAAACATTTTTATCTCCAGCGCACGAGACTTACGGAAATTATAAAGATATATTCATTTTAAAATGATTTCGCGATATTGATTTTGAACTGAATTTTATGGTTTGAGTACATAGTACATGATATTTAATAAAAAAAAGGTAGCACACGAAACGTTAAAAAAACGCGCCTTTGGACGTAATTTAAATTTAATTTTTTTTTTTCTGCCACTATATTTGTGAAACCAACAAAAATATCTTGTAGGTACAAAACTTTAGATCTCAGATAGAAAATAAGTGTGAATTTGAATTTTCTTTTTTGAGAAGTTATTATTGCTGTTTATGCATTTTTCGATAAAACTTAGTAAACGAATTTCAAAATTTTTTTTAAAATATCGTTTTTATTTCATTAGTAAAATAGTTTCGTTTTGTTAAAAAAGAAAAGAAATCTGGCCTGTCAGTTGTTTTCAGATCGAGCGTTCGGCCCGCATGCAGTTTGACTTTGAGAACAAAAGGAATAAAGAATGAGATCCAGCAAAGCGTTTGCGACGAGCTAACGTGGGCTGGTTTAAGATGACGAGTTGATTTATGTTTAAGCAACCTTTCCTATCGCTCTTGCTTTCAACTCACACGTTCTTGCAAGAATGTAGTGAGCATTCTTGCAAGAATGTCTGGAAGGTGAAAAGACAGAGCGTGTTCTGCCTGCCTGAAAGCCACGTTGCTGTCTTTGATTTCCTATCGATTAGACTTCTATGGCGTTGAGCGCTTCTTGCCATTAGACTTGTTTACGCCGACTTTCCAGTCAGAGCCAGCCTGCGCGATCTTTAACCTGTGAAGCCGACAGGCTAATTTAACTTCTATTTCTTTCTAAGTTATTCCTTACCTTTTATTTAAGCCAAAAGTGTTGGCTTTTGTAAGCACGAGTTGATGTCATCTTTAAACTTTATCTGAGTTAATGAAGGTCCTTTACACCGTTCTGTTGACTTTTTTCTTCCTTAAGACTTAGGGATAACTCTCTAAATATTCTTCAAACGTCGAGCTTGGTTTATGACAGCAAAACAAACGATAACATTATAATCTTTAACGTTTAGTTCATCGTTAGAATTTTCTTTTCTTTTTTTTTGGGGGGGGGGAGATTTGTTAAATTTCTTCTTCCAATGAGTTTCTGTTTTCTTTTCCTCGTGAATCCTGAATTATGATTAACTTCTTCAACTGCTTTTATACCATAGATAAGGCGGTAGCTTGGGAAATTTTCTGAGTTAGCCTCATCTGCCTTTTTTTGTTGCTGTTGTTGTTGTTGTCGATTTTGTTTAATTTCTTTATACATCGTGTTAGATTTATTATAGTATGTGAACAGAACATGTGACAACGATTACATAATTCTTCAGATGGCATACATAATTTTTTGTCCATTCTGAGTTATAAAATGAACGAAATGTAACGTTGTTAAGTGAAGTTAGCGCCAGAGTGTCGCTATGGTAAACAAATGTAATAAATTTTAAAAAGTGCATTTATTCTGTTGCGGTTTACGCGCTATCGACGAAGTAGATTTAATTCAATCCAATACATTTAGATGAAATGCAAGAAAAAGTGTGTATAATTTAATATTCCGTGCAAGGAAGTCATGTGGTATACACATCAGAGTTTTAGTTGTAGCGACGTTAGGTTATTTCGAAGTAGGAGATGTAAAAAATGAGCAATGCCTTCGCCGGGACTCGAACCACGGACCTCTCGAATACGTGCCGAGTGTGCTGACCACTACACCACGAACCCATGCCAAGAAGGCGAGAGAAATACCTCATATACTCCGCCTTTTAAAGAGCGACTGGGGATTAGGGGATCCAATTGTGAAATCCCGGTGGTGGAGAATCATTATCCACCACCTTTTTTAGTTCGGGTGCCACTTGTAGAGTCATTAAATTTTTTGAAAGCAGGAAAGATGAAAAATGAGCAATGCCTTGGCCGGGATTCGATCCACGTACCTCTCGAATGCACGTCCGGCGTGCTAACGACCCCTACACTATCAATGCATGCTAAGAAGGCGGGAGAAATATCTTATAAAGTAACTATACTTAATATATATATTTGTGTACAATCTGTATTAACTTCCTTCTTCCTTCGTATTATTTGTCTACTTTTATTAACAATTTTGTGATATTTTAGAATATCGATTTTAAACTTTTATTAATATAGAAACAATCTTGAGAGAAAAGAAAAAAAAAATTCAAGATTTTTACCAGAAATCATTTAAACTCTAAGATATAATTAAAAATGATCGTAAGAGATAATTAAATGCAATTGAAAAAACAATAACAAAAAATAATTTTCGATACATATTTTAAACAACACTTTGTTCAACAAACTTTCTTCTCAAATAATAGTGACTAGTTACAGCCTAGTTTAAAAAAAAAGAGAGATGTTGTAAAAATGATTAATATATAAAAGAAATATGATAATTTTTTTGAGTGAGCTCTTGTGGTAAAATGGTTAATTCATTCAGTTAGCAAACTAGACAACCTCTTTTTATACATTCCGAGCAAGTAAGCTTTCACATTTCTTGCACCATGCACCTAAAAGTCTCAGTAAAAGTAAATTTCTGTGCTTTCCGAAGACACTTAAAATTACTACGAATATTAATAAAAAGAGAACACTTTTAAAAAACAATATATTAACTTTTGTTCAGATACATTATTTTATAGCCTTATAAGGTATTTCTCCCGCCCTCTTAGCATGCCTTCGTGGTGTAATGGTCAGCACACTCGACGCGTATTTGAGAGGTACGAGGTTCGAGTCCCTGCGAAGCATTGCTCATTTTTCATCTCTTCCGCTTCAAAAAAGTCCTAATGACTCTACAGGCTGAAGATTAAAAAATTCATGAACGCATAACAATAATGTTCCAAGATATAAGGAATTACTCTTAAAAAATGTTATAGTTCATATTAATACTTGTAATATGCGTTATATATTGAATTATGAGGCAGAACTAATTGTTTTCCCTTAAAAAACATTTTTTTCTTAATCCTTTTGAAATTAAAACAATAATGCATTTTAATCTCATGAACAAAATCAAAAGCTAAAAAATTTTCTAAATATTCTGTAGTTGGGCTTCTGAATGTCATAGTAAACTGTTTATTGATATAAAGAATTTGTTTTCCTTTCAATGAAAGTTCGCAACTCATATTCTTCAGATTAAGCAAATAAAAAAAGGTAGTCATGCATTTTTTTCTATTAAAAACATATCAGAAAATTTAGACAGAAACTGTAAGCTCTGCATTTCCTCGGTTTTTATGAGACAAGCACAAGTTCACAAGATGGAAAGATAATCTAAATCTCTGTTTTACACTTTCTTTCTGCTCACGTACAAAGTTTAGATAAATAAAAAAAATTTTCAAAAGATATCTGTATTGAAACCAAAGCATAGAAGCTTAGCTTAAAACTAAAACTAACTGTTTGAAAATGCTTTTCTATTCAATTATTAGGCATTTTATATAAATTTATGAGCCCGTTGTAAGAACTCTTACAATCAAAGAATTTGTTTTAAAAGAGATAAAATAAACTTTATCTTCATATATACATGACAGTCTGCATGTGGATATTTTAATAAATAAAGGAGTTCTACGAATCTAAATTTTGGTAGAAATTTTTCTATGCAGTACTAGCAAGAATTTTCAAAGAAATACATTTGTAGCTCTTTAGTTATTTATATAAATAATATATAATTCGTATATATAATATTATGCAAGAATATCTAATTTCTATATCAAGGAAAAGAAAAGTTAAAATCCATATCACTTAAAACAATAATCAGCGTACATCTCAAAATAAAAAATTAAAAAGAAGTCTGAACAATATACTCTAAAAAGTAAATTTTACTTACCTGTTTAAATGACGTAAATACTTGCAAAAAAGAACGAAAAATAAAAATGAGTGCAACATTTTGCGTCTAAAATTTAATCTTCGTTTATATTAGAAATAACCACAGTAAGATAAACGAGAAATATTAAAGCAAAAACAAATGAACAAATATCAAGAAAAACAAAAACGTCAGGATCAGATTAGTTATTAAAAAAAGCAATATTTTCTCCTTTCTACCTCTCTAGACCCCGGATATTTACCACTTATAAAGAAAAGAAAATATATTTATATAAATTTCGTTCTAATTGTAAATTAAAATGTGGGGGAAAGAAAATAATAAGTATGCTTTGGTTTATTTTTCAGTTGTCACATCATGCAAGTAACTAAAAGCACGATTCTACAAGCTTAAAATGAATTACAGTCGTAACATGTGTTAAAATAATGACGTGATGTTTACATCATTCAGTTATGGTCATAGTATTAACCAATTACTGATGTCTTATCTTTAAAACTTCTTTGATTAGTTTTAATATAATTAATCTTATTTGCCATAAACCTTTTAAATTTTATTACTTTTTTTTGTTGGTAAAAGAAACAAATATTTAAAAAAACTGAGCTATTAAATTCACGCTTATATTTAATTTCTTAAACTATTATTTGCCTTGTCTTGAATCAAAATATAAACATTTAAAAAATTCTCAAATATTCATTTCTGCGAACTGTTTTGAATCATGAAATATTATTAGACTTACCTTAGGAGGAAACTGCTAAGTATACATTGACGTGTTCCTTAACATATAAATTGAACCACAGAAATCGTGGGAATGTGGACATACGCTTAGTGACGATGAAATAGCAACACCTGCAACTTAGAGGATACACAATCTTATCACTAGAAATATCTTCATCTAGATGGAAATTTTCAAGAGAACTAATAGCAAGGATCAGCAACAGAAAATGACTAGCTTTAATTTGAGGGATTCTTATCTTTCCTATCACTCATTGTTCTAGAAGTGTAAATAACGTAAACGCTAATCGACTGTGAAAACACTTTTTTTTTTAATCTTTAAATATGCTGCTCTGGAAATTTCAAATATTGTGGGGTATTTTCCTCGAAAACATAAAGAGATAGGCCGATAAATATAAATCTCTGCAGTTTAAACTAAGGCAAGAAGCAAAAATTATTACGCACTTAATCAAAAGCATATGATGTTAAAACCTAAATAAAAGCAAAATACAAAGTAGAATAATAATAATAATAATAAAAAAATAACATAAAATGACTGAAAACTTTCAGATTTCACATTATGCCCAAAGGGGCGGTTTTTTTTTTACACGTTTTGTGTGCCATCTTTATTTATTAAATATCATGGCCTTTGCACTTAAACCATAAAATTCAATTCAACAGCCATATCGCAAAATAATTTTAAAATGAGCATATCTTTAGAATTTCCGATAGACAGTCTCGCGCACTGAAGACAAAAAAAATTTTTTTTCCTCGTACAGTGTTGCCATTCCTCGCTTTGAAATAGTTGAGTCTCTTAATCAAAAAAGCTCATAAACAATGCAAAAATGTTCATGAAATTCAACCGGAAAGCGAATGAATGTCTATTAGATCACTCTCTGGAAAGAGAGTCCGGTTGACTCTCTGGAAACTCATTTCTTCCACCCACCCTCAAACATCTCCGATACGTAAGCTTCGTTGTGTCATCCATCAAATTCATTAGTGGCCCTTTCCTCAGCGGGTGTCGTCTGCTTTTTTATTGTTATCCTCCCTCACTTTCAACTCTCTTTCCTAGGAAATCTTTTGAAATATCTGGTTTCCGACAGATATGCTACGATACGATATTAATGAAATCCGAGTAACCGGTAGTAACACATACACGTAAAAATGCGCATCGTTTTTAAGGGGGAAAGGAAAGGGAAAAAAGGAGAAGCTATAAATTTCTTTGACAGTTATCTTTTTCATTATTTATAAGCCAGAAATTTCAGCATAAATAATATTATTCTCAAATTAACTGCAAATAATTAATTAATATCTTTAGATAAATTATATAAATTAAATATATTTCTTAACAGCATATATTCATATTTTTTCGAATTGCTATTGTTTGCATGCTAAAGGAAGAACTTAAAGAAATGGTAACAGATTTTAAATTAAATTAAGGCAATCATGGCATAAAAATATATAAGGTTTTAGAAAAATATGGTTACAATTTTCATTTCTTTAAATTTTGAAGGTGTATATGTACTTCTGATGCTAAAGTTTCTGAAAATACAGAATTTTATAAAATAAATTTGAGAAATGGAACGAAGGCAGATTCTGTAATCACAGAATCTGATTTTGACAAATTTTTACGATCTATAAAAGAAAAGTAACGCATTATCCAGTTAAATGCAGAAACTTTCGTATCAAAAATCAAGAGACTTCAAATTTGGAAGAATCTTCAACAGTTTTTATCTTTTTAACAATCTTTGTTGACAAAAGTACTTAGTTGGGTCAAATATTAGATTTGATTTATAACCATGCAAATTATTCTGACATTTGTTTTATTTATTTATTTATCTTAATTTTTATCTTTACGTTCCTAACAATAGCAATTCTTAAGACCTATTTAGAAAATATTCTCTCTCTTGTCTCTTCAGTTGAAACACAAAGCACCAAACTGCACTTGAATCTTATCGATACTGTTATCAGAATCCGATCAAACAAATGCTAAAATTCTCTGTACCTTCAGCACGTTTCACAGGTGTCTAAAGGAAGCATGATGGTTTTTCATATTATCATAAAAATCATAATATTTAATAATAAATAATAATAAATAATCATTAAAATAAAATAATATTGTAATCATAAAAAGTATATTAAAAATTTATTTAGCTTTTCTGGTTTTGTATTTGCATTGTTGTGCTTTAATCGAAACTCTAGTCTGGTAGCATTCAAGATTACGAAGTTAGATGTACTCGATAAATCTTTTATTATAATTATTTTCGTTATTATTATTATTCGACATATTCTTTTTTGCAATGCTTATTTCTTATGAGTTACATATAAACACGTCTTCTCGAATGTTTAAGTCATAATGTTATTAATTCTGTGTTACGCTAACATTAACACTCTTTTCTATTTATTATTTTATTATAAGTGACAGAACCTTTTCTAATGACAATATTTTTTTCTTTCAGTTCAGAACAATAAATTGATACATTAAGCATTAATAGCTGACAGCTTTGTCCATATCCACTAACCATAAAGTTTCCGCCTTCGTTGGTGTCAACACGAAAGGAAAGATCATTTATTTCTCTGACAATTAATTTCTCCTTTTGACATCCTTACTGGATGCATTAGATACATTTCGGCTGCTTTTCGTTCTCATTGGGTATTTCTTGTCGTAAAAAGAACAAATGGAAACAGGTGTGTACCCGACAAGAAATATGACCTCTTTCGTTTGTTATCATTGATTAGTTTGCGGGCGAAATTTCCTTAGTGCTTCTTTATAGAATTCTCTTGGCAGATTACAATTACCTTTCTCTTTCCCAAGATATTCCAACAAGAAGCAACAAAATGATAATTTTATAATAAGCAAGAAGGCCTTGCGTAATAAAAACAATATACACACCCACAGCTTAAATTGCGCCGGAGCCGGTACTTCTCAGTTTCTGACGTAAATCGTGACTCTAGCCGGAGCGCACCGGAGCCCTAAATAAAACGATTTCAGCACTTCTTTTATGTAACTGACAGTTTCAGCGGACAAATTTTATTTTAAAAATAAATATGCCTTAAAATTTGATTACAACTTCCGAATGAATGCCTGTTTTTCTCTCGGGAACAAACACTTTGACGAAGGTTAAGACTTTTAAAGAAGGAGAAGCCTCCACACACGTGTCCTAGACTTATTCTGCAGATAGTGCAATAAATTTATGAGTGCGGGTAAATAGTTTTGTTTCCGAAAGTATTAAAAGTGATTATCTTAATCTTGCACTTTCAGCGCTAGTGAATTCTCACTGCAGAGCTCCTGCAGACTTGAACTATGTAACCGAATATAGAGAAAAATTATCACTTGTACAAACCTTATTTTCTTTCTCATTCTGTTATCGGATCGTATTCGGGGAAAATTTCTTTGCCCAGTCGCATGCTGCTTAACAACCAGAATGATATCCACAGGGCATCCCCGTCAGAAAGCCTTGGACTCTTCTCTCTTTGTTTCCGAAGCTTCACTTTTCCATTAAAATTTCTTTTCATACTCTCATATTGTTTTTGCCATCCTCCCTATTCTCTTTAGTGATGCTTTAATTGTTTCACATTTTACCTCCTTGTACGAAGTAAAAAGGAAGTACAGTAATCGCGAAAAATTTCGGTATCCTATTTCAACGAAAATATCCATTTTGACCGCTATCGAATGCAATTTAACAATGTTTTTGTGTGACATCTGTACGTAAGAACAGAATAAAGGACCCTTTTCCCAAAAAAAATTTATAAAACTGATTTAAAATGAATTCTGAAGAGAATTTTTCGCGGCGCCTGTGCCTACGTACGTACGTATGTATGTATCTCGCATAACTCAAAAACGAGTAGCCTCAGAACGTTGAAATTTTGTACATAGGACTGCTATAACATGCAGATGTGCACCTCCTATCTTGGTTGCAATCGCCCACACAAAACGTATATAAATATGTATATATATATATATATATATCCAGTCTGTTACTCGGCTCAGTGAGCTCAGTTTCTTTATTCTTATATGTTTGTAAATTGTGCATTTTTTGCTTTAAAAATGATTGAATTATGTTGTTCTTATCTTCCGGTTAAGTTTTTTTTCCCTGTACTAGTAAATCGGCATGCAATATTTGTAGAATTATCAACAATTTAAAAGTTGTTTAAGTGCGGCTAATCCTAATTATTTTTAGCATAGCAGCCATATTTGTTTGCATTTGAAACTTAGCAGAATAATGGATTTTTTGCCAATTTGGAGAAACTGAGCTTCGTAACAGCAAAGATAACGCCTTCTTTTTATTACTGCGAATTAAATCATGCTTAATCCATTCCGGAATTTATCCCAGGAAATAAGTATTTAAGATTTAGTTCGGAAGTTTTAATATAGATATTTTGAGTTTTTATGTGTTTTTGCCTTGTCGCGAAGTGAGAACCGAATTAATTGAATGAGAATTACTGATTCGTCTGTGAAAAACTGCTTCTCTGTTTTTTGCTTGTTTAATTTCTTTTACACATCGTACATCGTTTTAGATTTATTATAGTATTTGAATAGAACATGTGGGAAAGATTAGATAATTCTTCATATGATATACATAATTTTTGTGCATTCTGATTTATAAAATGAATGAGATGTAACGTTGTTAAGTGAACCTAGCGCCAGAATATCGCTATGGTAAACAAATATAGTGAATTTTAAAAAGTGCATTTATTCTGTTTTGGTTTATGCGGTATCGACGAAGTAGATTTAATTCAATCCAATAATTTTAAATGAAATGCAAGGAAAATTGCATATAATATAATATTCCGTACAAGAAAGTCATGTGGTGTACTCCTCAGATTTTTTCTAGTGGTGTGCTGGAAAAAAATTGTTTTTTGTTCTCTCATCTCTTGAAAGTACGTTATACCAGATATTCGGGAACTTAAATTCAGCCGGAGGCCAGCTGAGCTATCTCTTTCTTCTTGGAATGAAATTGTAAGTTCAGCCGGAACCCCAAATAAAACGAGATTCGATATTTTATTTCTTTTGCTTAACTTCTTATCATCAAAAATTAATTTATTAATATTTATTGATATTTTTATATTTTATTGCATTTTAATTTACTTACTTAATTATTTTAATTATTATACATTTTATTTGTTATTTTATTTTTTTATTTTTTCGCTTCTTCCTGACGGTTTAAGCCTTTGATTGGGCTTCGGCAGTTCTGATTTTAGAAATTAAGCTCTGTACACACCAAGGCAGCAACTTTCCTTGATTTGGAAAAGCATCCTTTCTCAAAGCAAATAAATATATAATATTACCAGATATGTTTCCTTAACAATCAGCCATATGATATTCATAATATCGGGTCATGAGTATCATTAGGTTAGTATACTGAATAATATTCAGACTCATATGATATTCGAAAAAACAAAGTTTCGCCCTAGTGCCTCCTGTGGTGGCTGTTATCAAGCCACTTCTGGAAATTGTTTCGATCATCAATAGATGCCATAAGCGTCACGCTTTAAACGTGACGTGCCCTTTATCGCTTCCCCAGACTCCCCCTCCTTTTTATACGTTTGATTTTAGATCCTAATTGGATGGAAGGAATTAAGTCCTTCTTAAATGATTCGATTCTTTGATTGTTAAAATATTATTTTCGATTCTGTTTGTTTAAATTTTAAACTGCTGATGAATTTAAATATTAAACATCTTCTTTTTAAAATCATTTGACGTCGGGAATTTGTCACACCACCAAATGTGTATTTGTTCAGATGCGCAGGTGTATGCATGCAAAAATAGGTGACTTTGATGCCTTACTTAATCTTTTATGCCAAGATATTTTAGGAATATATTACTGATGCTTAAAAAACGAATTTCCAGATAATGTGTAAACAGTTAATCTGTTTTTAAGTATTTAATGTAAGGCGTTAGAATTATTTACACTTGTTAATTACAAGACTAGTGCAAAAGATTTAAAATATTATCAGTTATGTATCTCCAAAATCGCATAATATTATGTATACTACCAAATATATCATAAACACATTGCATTAATAAAAAATTATGTATAAATAAAAATTATTAGACAGTACGCATTAGCAGCGTAATAAAACGTGTATCGTGAGGAAAATAAAGGACTCAACTATAGACATTTATCAAATTAAAATAGAACGACTTCAAAGGCGGTATTTAATTAAGCTGTTGCTCCAACAACCTTTTTCCCAAATTAAGGCATACTGCATACCAATTATGTTTTGTCTCTCATACAGCACTAATCGTAAAACTTTTACATGTAGCATATTTCTAATAAAGAAAATCGTATTGTGGAGTTCATGTCAATTTCTTTTTCTTGAGGATTTTGTAAGATTTTAAACTTAAATGATAATTCTTCCCTTATATCATTTGTTCATTTTTCTTACTTAATCGTGCTCTAGTCGCAAACGGTACAGATTACAGAACTCCGTATAGCTAGCAGACAAGTTGTTTAGTTTCTCGTGACTTCTCTTGTCATTTGATTTAGAGATTAGTAGAATCTGACATAGCACTTGCACTGGTTAAGTTTGATTAATTTTTCTAGAAGAAGCATACATTGCAGAGAAAGTATTTAGTTTCACCTAAAGTGATTCCGAACGCTTTACAATCCAATAACGGCTTTCTCTTGCTATTAAATTTTAGTTCGTACTTCTCTCCCTGCAATAAACGCCAAGCAGAATCTTTTAGAAAATCCTCCATCATCCTTCCTGTCAAGAACAAGTCGGGCTGTCGAGTTCCTAACACTAATTAAAAAATCATAATTTTTCTCCAGTGTTGTATAGGACTGTTAAAATCAGTTCTCTAAATTGTAGTAATTAGTAGTGTTCCATTCATAAGTAACCATTTGTAGTTCAATTAAAAAAATCTTACGTTATCCCCACTTTTACTATTGCTTTGCCCTAACTGATTATAAATATGATCCAAAATATCCTGTCCTTGCAAACAGCAAAGGAGGTTTAAGTTACATACAGCAGTCTACTTAAAAGCCCTACTTAAAAATACTGCATTCTACATTTGCTTAAAGCACCTATGAAGCAGTTCTTGAGATGTTAAAAATTATTACTGAACTGGCTTCAAAATAATACCCATCATAATCACAGTCCTGTTCTAGGACTCCTGATATGCTTGGAAACATTAGTAGAATACTTCTTTTGCCGTATCTTATATTAGAAAAGGCAAAACAAAAAACATATGCGTGGCGCGGACGCACTCAGTTCATCTTACAAGGTCCAAACATACAACTTTAAAGTTGGATCAATTCACTGCTATTTAATTCTCCCATTCTCATTTCCATATAATTCATTACCTCAGCGAGTTTCATGCGTTCACTTGTTCCATTTATTAGAGAATCTGGGGTTTACAGGTTTCTTACAGAATAACCGTCTCATGCTTTTGGATAGCTTAAATTGTCTGGATACCATCTGGAAAACACCTTTCGAAACTACCTTTATGAGAAATAACAACAGAAAGTCAGAAATCTGGAAAATAATATAGTTGTGGAATGAAAGGGATGTATTTTTGGATGTTGAAATTTAAGCTTCTTGTGTCAAAATTAGACATCTAGCAGAATAGTCGGAAAAAACAGGCTTTCATTTCATTTACACTACGATATAACCTACGCTATCTCGTATGATGGCACGCTAAATACTTCTTCTTATAATGAATATCCTCTAGCAGATAAATTCAGTTATTTCATATTTTATACAAGTGACACGAGTTTTTAGCAAAAAGAGCTATCGTTCATGAAGTCCAGCTAATTAGCAGTAAGCAGTCCAGCTAATTAGCAGTAGCAGTAAGTCTGTCAAAATTACGGTATTATGTCTTTCCGTCACTTATATTTTAATTTACTAGCAAAGATTCTTTTTACAGCTTGTAACTTGACATGAGATGAAACTGCTGTAAGCCTTCATTAAAATCAGACAGGAAGAATACTTAAATGTAAAAAGCATTTCCCACCATCTTCGTGACGTTAGATTTCCGAGATACAAAAGATATCCAAGAGGGTTGGGATGCAATCGACACGCCCACCTTTCCACGTGGATCATAAGTATCATTAATAATACCACCCTGAGCCTTTCAATCTTTCATTTGGGTTTCATCGCCGGAGCTCGCGGTAGCCAAAAACTTGCTTCCGGTTCTAGGCTGGTGCTGTCAAGTCGTCATGAACCAGTCCGGTTCTTTGAGGGTGTTTTTTTGGTGCGACGGGGATGACTGTTATTGTACCACTCTTCACTTTACCACTTCCGTTACATTTCCTGCAGGCTCGTGCGCTGTGGTTCGGTCTTTTTAACGTTTTTTTGTTTGGGTGATTAACGTACTTTGTATTTGTTTACGCACGTGTCTTTGGAAATCGAAACACTTTCGTAGATGACAAAACCTACTGTAGATATACAATTTTAGCAAAATCCTAGTTGTCGCCTTAACACAACCTCAAGGACTTCAGCAATCGATTTATCAAATATTCAACTATTTGAAAACAAGTATCTTTCCTTGAAAGCACTTCCAGTATACTCATGTGCCATCAAACTTACAGCTTCATGGTAAAGCAACTAATTGTAAGTAACAGTAATCGATACAAAGTGAGTTAATTGCAACATGATTAAATAGAATCTTCTTCTAAGAGAATAGAGAGTAAAAAGTTATTAGATGAAGGTTTCGAAACTGTACTCTTTAAAATTAATTAATCATTTTACACAGGTTCCGGTTACTTATCGTTAGTTGCTACAGCATTTAATTCTTTGGAATATTCTTTCGTTATTATAAACGCTCAGATTGCAAATTCAATATCATGTTGAATTTAATTTATACAGCAACAAATTTATCATTATATGCAATTACTTATAACATCTTTTGCTTCGAACAGCTTTTTCTACCGGTCTTGATAATTGATATTAATTTC
>KK112163.1:122432-193784 GCA_000611955.2 Stegodyphus mimosarum
GATAAAACTAAACACATGAACTGAATTTTGGTACAAATTAATGAATGGTATATTATCTATATACTCTTTTTATTTAATTATATTGGTAACTACGATATTCAAGAATTCATCTTAAGGATGGATCGTCTTAGATTAGATTAAACGATATATGAATGAAAAGTATAAAATTAAAAAAAAATCTGAAAGATTTCAGATTTTACATTACCCCCAAAGCGGCGTTTTTTTAAGTTTTGTGTGTTACCTTTATTCATTAAATATCGTGTTCTTCGCACTTAAAACATAAAATTCAATTCAACAGCAATATCGCAAAATAATTTTAAACTGAGCATATCTTTAGAATTTCCGATACACAGTCTCGCGCGCTGGATATATATATATATGTGTGTGTATGTGCGCGTGCGTGTGCGTGTGTGTGTGCGTGCGTGCGTGCGTGCGTGCGTGTGTGCGTGTGTGTGTGTGTCTGTGCGTGTTCCATTCCACGCTTTGAAATCGTTTGAGTTTGTTAATCAAAAATTCTTTAATGTCTGACAAAATATGAAACAGATAATAAAACAATTTCCAAATTCCAAATCAGGACTTCCAGATGCCCATACTCGCTACGTTATTCAAAATTTGATGGCTTTAGGTACTGTTATTTTATCACAATGCGAGAAACATACATACTGTTGCGAAAAATTCGGCTCTTGCGCCTGTATGTAAGCTTTCCGGCATAGCACTAGGGTTGTCATAAAATAGTGTATGGTAGGGTTGCCAGATTGGCGACTTTACCGCCCATTTGGCGACAAACTTGGCATTATTCCATGGTCCAATCGGGAAGCTTCTAGAATAACTTCCTGTCAAGATATTTCGCGAAACGTGTGGAACCTAAGGAAAAGCTATATAAATCCCTGCGTTTCTGAGAGCCGGCATTGTGAGAATAGCTGCTTACTGTGAGTGCTAAGCTATGCGAGAGTTTTGTGAACGGAAAGCGATTGGGATAGTGCTTTGCCGTGAAGCTACCTTTACAGTATAGCTTGACAGTGTATTGGTGATTGTTCCACGGTGTTTATTATAAGTTTAGTGTTGCCGTGAAGCTACCTTTACAGTTACAGCCTGAAGAGCTGTGTTGCTGATTGTTTCAGCGTAATTATTGTAGATTTACGACGCTTTTAAAGGTAATTTTGGAACTGTGCTGTAAATAGTCATTCTTGTAAATAAATTATGCTTTTTATTGTTCTGCATCGTGTTTTCATCGGATACTCTCAAATCCACGAGCCCGTATAACGCAACAATACATTTATGCAGATTCTTCATTACTTAATTTTTTTAAATATAATACAGAGCTGTAATATTTGGCGGCAACAGTTTGAAAAGTGAATCAACACAGAAAGTGAATCGACGCAAAATGCCAAAACGAAATTCGTAGCTCTTCTGGGCTAACTATTAGTTATAGGAAATAAAAAACCTTAATATGTTTTTCAGATTAAAATAATTAAGTATAACTTAGGGAATAAAATGCTAATATTTAAAAATCAATATTTATGGTATTAACCCGTAAGCACAAAAACATAAACCCTTGCAAAGATGCCGGTTTATTGTTCCTCATCACCTTTGATCAGAATGGTGTTATCTTTATTTATCTCATTATTCCATTCACTTAGCAATTTATTATACCAAACATCAATATGCAGTGTTCCGTAGTGCTATCAAATATGACTTTCATTCATTAACTCAACAACTAGTTTCATGAATGAAAAGGAAGCACAAAGAATACGTAATTATCCTATCACTAGAAGAAGGAAAAAATTTTGCCCAGCAACATCACTCTTGACACGCCCATCACGTCTATTACACCTTCCGCAAAAGGAAACATTTATAACTCAGATTCATTTACAAGCTAAACGACAGACTTCATTTCATTCTTTATAGTTCGGTGACAGCCGTTGCAGCCTCTTGGAAAGCTGTCAAGCCCTCATTCCACCTCCGGTTGCCTTTCAGAAAATATAACAATAGATTTTCCCTCAAATGAGACGGTAAGTGAAAACAAAGACTTCTCCGTGAATGGCAGGTAGCTCAGTTAACTGCCATCGTGATTATGTTGCAGAGGAGACTGACAGCTCCATTGGTCCGTTACCATGTTTCATTGACATAGAAAATTTATTATTAATATGCAATCGACAAGGATAGTAAGGATTGATGAATTTACTTTGTTGAAAATTTAATTGATATTATCATTCATACATTAATGCGCTTTTTCTATTTATGTTCCGAAAACAAATTTCTAGAATTAAAATTTTTGCTTTAAAGCCACACAAATTCTTACAAATGGAGCAAGTATCAAGACTGTCTCTATCTAAAACAACTTTTTGAACATTCAACATGAACATCTTCACGTTTCTTATATGTTGGTAAATTGCACATTTTTTGCTTTAAAAAATGATTGAATTATGTTGTTCTTACCTTCCGGTTAAGATTTTTATGCCTTTAGTTAACCTGAATGTTATAGTTGTAGAATTAGCAACAATTTAAAAGTTGTTTAAGTGCGGGTAAGCCTAATTTTTTTGGTCATAGCAGCCATATTTGTTTACATTTGAAACTTAGCAGAATAGCGGATTTGTTGCCAGTCTAGAGAAACTAAGCTTCGCAACAACAAAGATAACGCCTTTTATTATTGCGAATTACATCATGCTCAGTCCATTCTGGAATTTATTCAAGGAAATAAGTGTTTAAGATTTACTTCGTAATTTTTAATATAGATATTTTGAGTTTTTATGTATTTTGCCTTGTCGCGAAGTGAGAACTGAACTAATTGAATGAAAAATACTGAATCGTCGAATACTGAATTTTTCCTTATGTAAGCCTTGATAAGTCTTTTCTAAAAAAATAAAAAGATTAAACACTTGGTAGAAATGCTCCCTTTGAGATTCTAGCTTTATTGTTGACATTCTAGTCATACAGCTCTTATTCTGGTCAAACAAATGAGGTTTCTCATTAGCTAACATTTTTGATATTTCAGCAGTGCATAAACTAACTAATAAAGGCAGGTCTTATTCCTCGATAAGCTTATTTGGCACAACAAGTGTTTACTATAGGGAGTGCCAGAAAAAGTCAAACTTTCAATGAGCGGTATATTTCCAGCGGTATATTTTTCCAAAAAGTAGTGCTTAGCTACCAAAGCGTTATTTTTGGGAAAATGTAGCATTGTGTAATCATGGAATATATAAAAGCAAATTTGAAGAACGTTTTTAACAGTAGGAAAGAAAATAAATGAAAATAAACTGAAATATGGCCGATTACGGGGGATTGTAAAATGAGATATTTTATACAAAATTTTTGCAACACATAATTAGATCTTTTCGAAAAGAGAAACATAAAAAATTAACTGTCAGGAGGGAACTTGGCAGGGATTCGACCTGCAAATCTTCTGTAATATGAGTACCAGATGTTTGTATTAATTACTTTCATTACGGCAGCACGCAGAAGAACTGAATAATTCCGTACAGTACAAATAGGAAAAGACTCAAATTATTTCTATGAATAACAGAAGGCTTATGAAATTATCTGATGTGATGATGATTGAGGAATAAAACGGGTATTCAAGAAAACAAACACAGAGAAAACCTGATAAGTGAAATGACTCGACTTTGAGATATGAATTTCATATAAAAAGTCTGAAAGCTTTCAGATTTTATTATGCCCAAAGAGTCGTTTCTTTTAACGTTTTGTATGTTACCTTTATTTATTAAATATTATGTTCTTCGCACTGAAACCATAAAATTCAATTCAAAGCAATATTGCAAAAAATTTAAAGAGCATATCTTTAAATTTTCTGATACAGACTCTCGTGCGCTGGAAATAAAAATGTTTTTTCTTTTTTGTACAGTGCTGCCATTCCTTGCTTTGAAATAGTTTAGTCTCTTAATCAAAAATTCGTTTTACGAAATATGAAATAGATAATAAAATTCCAGATTCCAAATTCGGGCTTCCAGATGCCCATATTCGAGTGAAAGACTACGTTATTAAAAATTTGATGTCCATAGGTTAGCGCTGTTTTTTCACAATGCGAGAAACATTCAAGCATCCATGCAGATTCTTCATTACTTAATTTCTTTAAATATAATACATGGTCGTAATATTTGGTGGCAACAGTTTGAAAAGTTAACCAACGAAGAAAGTGAAATAACGCAAAATGCCATTTTAAAACTAATAGCCCTTTGAGTCTAATGCCCCTTTGGGCTAAAAGAAAAAAAAAATCTACATGCTAGGGTTAAAATAAAAACTCTGATATGGGTAACACATGACTTCCTTGTGCTGCTTATTAAATTGTACATATTTTTTGTTGTACCTCATTTAAATTTTTGTCCTCGAATTATTCTAACTTAATTAACCGATCCCTCAAGTCACGTTGAAAATGTCATAAAAAATTGCATATTTTGAAATTAAATATTCCCGTCAAATAACACCGGTCCCAAGTCAGATTTCCTTATTTGTTCAAAACTGTTATTAATATTTTTTTAATTTGGCACTGACTTTCGTCATTGAAAGCATTTTTACATATGTACGAACATAGCGAAAATAAAGGCCGGGCAAAGACTTTTAAGCAGAGTAAGAGTTTGGGTGTATATATATATATTCACTTTGGCATTGCCGACTGCGATAAAAAAAATGCAGGTGCACAATTAAATGAGTCCCATTGGAAATTTCCATTGAAATGTGATACCCAAAATTTTTCGCAATTACAATACTTCTTTACTTCGCACAAGGAAGTAAAAAGCAATTAAACTAACAAAAAATTATTTTAAAAGCCATTGAATGTAAATTTTCTTTCGAGACTGGGATTTCGTTTTAAACGTTCAGCAACACATACTATCATTGTGATAATAATAATTGAAGGTACCACAAGTAAGTGAACTTTTCACGGTTATATTATCCTTTTTCTGCTTACACTCCAAACCACTTCCTTGCGCTTATGATTAAAATATCATAAATTCCCTTAAAAGTGACAAGCATGTCAAGATTAAACTAAATTTAACCAGAATTTTCACTCCCAAAGACGTAAATTTATTTTACAACATAAAATACTTCAATAAAACAAAGAAAATATATTTTGATCCTTTATATCTAAGTTTTACTACTCTGAGTCATTTGGAAAAAAAAAAAACTTAGCACTTTTTGACTGAAGAAAGAAAAAATATCTGACAGCTGAACACAAAGTAGCTGACACAAAATATGATAGCCGCAGAAGATATAATCTGACTTAATTTTTTCAACCCACAAAAAATAACAGTTTACAAAGAAAGACTACGAGTGTACCCCCAAAAGAGGCGTGAACTGTGACCCTCAAAATCTGAGGGAGAGTGGAACGCGCAGTATAATGCGATTCCGAACTTACTCGAATGCATCACAGAGGAAATCCATAAATAAACGCCTTTATTCTAGAATATTTTTAACGTAGTATAAAAAAATCTAGAATTTTTACAGAAAATTTCAAAAAATGAAACTATTTATTTAATCCTTAAACAAATATTTATTCTCCTGGACAACATCAAAAATCAAAATTAAACTCGGGAAAAATCATTAGTTCTTCTGCTAGTCATTTTTAATTTACTCTTCCTTACATTATTTTTATTATCATCATTATTAATTTAAAGAAATTTTTAAAAAATTATCTCAGAGTGCTGGGGTTTTTAAGAAGCAACTTTCTAGTTTTGGAGAATTTAACTCTAACTAACTTCTAGAAACTAAGCAATCACTATTTCTAAATTTAGGTCATATTGTTTTCTTTTACTATAAATATTGTTACGGATTTCATACTTATTTGGCTATTTGTTTATAATTGTAATTAAAATTGCTTTATATTTCCCGTGCAACGCAAACAATTTTTGAAGAGAAAGCTACGTCGAAAAAAATAAAAATAAAAATAAAAGAGCGCGTGCATTTAATGCTTAATAAATAAATATCTCGTAATTACTGTTGCCATCCAGAAAAATCTAGAAAAATCGAGATTGTTCTACTGATAATTAAAAAGCTTATAAAAGCCGAATTAAAACACCTCATCTCAGTTGTTGCTGTAGTAGTAACTGTAAAAAGCGAACTGCTGTTTGTTAACTTAATGCTGTTATTGATTGTAGCGATTTCGCTGTGAGATAGAATTATTTTATCTGTTTTGAACTGAGTTTTTGCTAAACGTTTGAGATATTGTGATATTGTGCGAATATCTCTGAAGAAATATTTCAGCATCTTGATTTATTTCTTGTGGAAAGAATAAATTTGTGTTAACTTTTTACGACTTGTGCATTCAATATATAACGAACCCGTACGCACGTAATAAAATATTTATTACTTATTTATTTTACTTAAGAATGCGTTTACTGCTTAGATTAAATGCACGCAATTATTAATGCATTAATTTAATATTTGCTTTCAAAGTGGTTAAATCAGTTTAATTTACTAATCGCAGTAAAAATTAAAATGCCTTTAATTAAGAACTAGAAGTATTATTGATTGTAGTAATCGTAAATTAATTTAAGTTGCGCCAGTAGGAGTAGCTACAAATAAATGTTTTTTGCTAGTCAATTTCTCTTGTGTTGTTTTAAACGCATTTATTTATTAATGTTTAAGCAATAAACAGTAGCAGCTAAAATAAGCGGAATAATAGTAGCCAAATCTAACCAGCCAGTAGGTAAGAGCAAAATAGACCCGACTTTAATTTTTTTTTTATTATTTTCAAGTTTTAAACATGACATAGCTTGAAAACTCTTACTTGCTATGTTAATAAAACAAAATAGATTTTATGTAGTAATCAGAAGACATTCCGTCTAAAGATATAAATCTGACACAGTCTTTAGAAATTCGTAAGGAAAATAATTTATTTAATTTCTTCAAACTGTTCATCGAAAAAAATATTTTTTATTACACAGAATAGAAAGATTCTCTTCTTTCCTGTATCAATGTAATTTATTTATTTTTAGTCCAAAGGGAAAATTTGCCAAAAAAACTATTAATTTCGTTTTGGCATTTTGCATTGGTTCGCTATAAATGTCAGTTCACTTTTCAAATTGTTGCCACGAAATATTGCAGCCCTGTATTATATTTAAGGAAATTAAATAATGAAGAATCTGCATAAATGTTTATATCTTTCTCGCATTTGATAAAATAAAGCCATCCAATTCTGAATAACGTACGTTTCCACCCTGATATGGGCATCTGGAAGCCCAAATTTTGAATTTGGAATTTGTTTAATTATCTATTTAATATTTTGTAAAACTTTAACTAATTTTTGATTAACAAACTCAACGATTTCAAAGCGAGCAATGGCAACACTGTACGAAAAAAAAATTCTCTCCAGCGCGCGAGAGTGTGCATCGGAAATTCTAAAGATACGCTCATTTTAAAATTATTATGCGATATTCCTGTTGAACTGGATTTTATGGTTTAATTGCGAAGAATATGATATTTAATAAATAAACCCACAAAACGTTAAAAAAATTCCCCTTTGGGCGTGATATAAATTATGAAAACTTTCAGTTTTTTTTTTCAGTTTCAAATGGTCGTAAAAGCTCAAGTTCCATCCAATATCTCACCTATGTTCAATTTTAGTCGATTAATATGGCAAAAAATTTATCATAATTGATCAGAAATCAATAACGCGAACAAACAAACAAACACACAAACAGGCATTATTCTTTATATATATAGATTTTGTAAAATTTACAAATTTTTGATTAACAAACTCTACAGTTTGAAAGTGAACAGTAGCAACATTTTTCGAAATAAAGCATTTTTTCCTTCAACGCGAGTGGCATTGTTGCCACTCGAAAAAAATGAGTGCGAAAATTAGCGCTTTCAGAGTTTTTAATTAATATTTCGGCTGATTAAAGTCATACGAAGACAGGAATAGACGAAATGGCTTCCCACAAATTTTTGGAATCGGGAATAATATATTTAATGTTTGGTAATGCTATTTTTATTTCATCGTAAAACTTAGAAATGTTTTACTAACAAACTGTAGGATTTGAAAGCCAGCAGTGGCAACAACGGTCGAAATATCGCAGATTTTCATCTCCAGCTGGCGAGACTGTTGCCTCTCGGAAACATGAGGGCGAAAATGATCGTTTTTCCGAGTTTTTAATTAATATCTATAATTTCAGCTACTTTTTTTCTACAAAAAAGTAACGTCGACCATTTCCAGGACCCAGAAAAGAATTGCAGAAAATTTGGTGACAATAGCTATAGTAGTGACTGAGCTATTCGAGGGTAACCAAACACACAAACCCTCTTCTTTACATATATAGATAACGTCTAAGTTCTGCTCTTTTCGCATAATTTTTTAATTTCCTTTTAAAATCATTGTCGGTAAAATAATATTTCAACTCCGCCCTTGCATGTTTATTTGACTTATCTTTGTAAATTACTACATTTTTCTTAACTTTACTCTTAATATCCAAACAGAACAGATAAAGATAATTCCCATTCCAGTCAAATGACAGGGAACAAAAAGAAGAACAAAACAAAAAAAACGAAGAACAAAGTTCACACTATATTACTCCCTTCCAACGATTTCCAATGGTGAGAAAATTAGTATACCCCTTTCCCATTCGAATTTAAAATTCCTTTTCAAGTAAGAACTTAGCTGAGACACTTTTTTCCCTAGGTATATTTCTAAACTGGCATTCTTTCTTATAGAATATTTCAGAATTCATCTGATTACTATGATGTAAACGTAGAACAAAATGCCAGTTAAATTTGACGTAAAAAATTACCTTGAGAGATATCTTGAATATAGATTGCTATACTGCTGTGCGTTCGGAATGAATATCGCTTACATCCTAAATTACCCTTTATGAAATGAAGTAGCTACAGAAATTTGCAAACATATCCAGTTATATACGCGTTTCCAGTAAATCCAAATTATTGACATTTATTTTTCAGAGCTGACAACCGAAAAAAAATTGATAACTTTATAAACATGCAAGTCAGATTAGTCCGAGAAAGTATTCGCTACATATACCAGATAAAAAGAAATAAATCGGCTTATGGAATGCAACATACGAAAGGGTAAAAGGGCAAATTCATGAGTACAAAAAGAGACGAGTGTTAAATCCCTTCGAGAAATTTTTTACGCAATCATTTAAAAGTTTTCATTTTCCTGTTTAAATTGAGGTACTTTACTTCAAACTTGGAAATAAAACGTCAAGGACTTCAACCCCCTTCTGCCATTCATCGTGTCACGACACTCAGTAGACTTAATGTCACGCTACTGTCTTTGATGATCGGACAATGCATGGTATGCTACTAATCTCTTAAGGCTTAAGATTAAGTTCTTTAAGGTGACAATCATACATGTTAATGTTACTGAAAGTTTATGACCTTTACTAGACAATATTTTTAATGCCTGTTTTAAAACAGAATTTCTTAGCAGTAAGCTAGAAATGGGAATAATTATAAATTCAGAGCCATTTCTAGGCCATTGGCTGCCCGCGTTCTTTTCAAAGATTGCCGCCTCCAAATTTAAAAAAAAGTGCTCAATGATTAGTAAAATTTTTATTTCATACTCAGTACTTATATATGACACATTGTATAAAAAGTACTTACATATCACAAGTACTTACAATGAATTTAAGATATTTAGGCATGGTATCGCGAGAATCAGGCCGCCACTGATTTTGCCCCACCCCGTGTACTTTTACGCGCTGCACCTCCGCTAGGACCGGTCATGGATAAACTTAGAGTACAAACTAATTTTTGAAAAACATTTTCTTGAAAATTCATAGAACAAGAATTTTACAAAAAGATGTTCAATAATATTATAAGAAAGTTTTCAAGACAATTAGTAAATGATAAGATATAAATGTTTAATACTGTACATGACATATATCTGTATATATAAACTACCCGTTATTGAAAATGCAAAACCAAGAAGGAGTGGCCAAAAAAGGATGAAACTCGGCAAGCAGAGAGGCACAGCACAGAACAATAAGTGATCTTTATTTCGAAATGATATGCATAATACAGAGCGAGAACAGTATCGGCTCAGTAGATTGTAGGACCAACTTTGACGGTTATACACGAAGCAATACATCTAGGTATAGACTCAGCCAGACTACAAATGGTGCCCTGAGGAATGGCTGTCCATTCCCTGTCAACTGTTTGCCTAAGTTCATCTTCTGAAGGCGGAAATGGCAGGGTCTGCAAGTAGCGTCCAATCACATCTTAAATGTGTTGGATTGGTGTGAGATCAGGAGAGTACCGAGGCCAGGGAAGCATCTGTACACCTTGCAGAGCACGTTGGCTGATGCTCATGTGTCGGGCGTAGTCAGTATGTGGTCGGGCGCTATCCTGCTGATAAAGAGCATTGGGCACTCCCTGCAGGTAGGATATTGTCCCCGGCCTCGGCACATCATCTACGTGTTGTTGGGCTGTCATAGTGAACTGAATACGAACTAGAGGTGACCTGTAATCGTACTCAATTCCGTCCCAAACATGATGCCGTGTTGTCATGCAGTGGGAAGTTTCACAATTGCTGCCGGGTTGGACTTGTCTCCACTTGACTTCACACTCATACGCGGCTACTATCATTGGAGAAACAGAAGCGTAATTCATCTGAGAACACGACCCTGGGCCATTCCGTCGTCTACATCGCTCGAGCCCGGCACCGTTGCAGACTTTGGCGTCTATGATGTGGGGTCAATGGAAGTCTTGTTAATGGACGCCACGTGCAGGCCACTAGCCACCAATCGACAGCAAATGGTTCTGTTCGATATGGGAACGTCTAGAGTGTCTTGAATGCAGAATGGAGGTAAAAGTAGCTTCCAGTGCGCCACCGTTTGTCGGCGGATGCGTCGATCCGCATGTGCTGACGTCACTCTGGCTGCACTGCCACCCCTCGAACCTGCCATATTTCCTTGTTCCAAACATCGTCGCCACAGCCGGTGCACTGTGGACCCGTCTACGTGCGTGTCAGATGAGATTTGCCGTATGGACCAACCTGCCTTGCTCAGTCCGATCACTATGCTCCTCGTAAAATCGTCAGTCTGCTGGAACTGCCTCTGTTGACGACGGCCTGGCATTCCCTGTTACTGCATACGTTCTCTAAGACAAGAACAAATTTTCTACGATGATTTCTCTAGCAGAAATAATGGCACGAAAGTTGAACAATCCGCAGGTTCCTTCCCTTATATCTTCTTCAAAGTGCGCTAGAGAGCTGTGCATTTCATATCATTCGCAATACACTGTGATGTGCGTCTACCCTGAAATTTGCATATTTTCGGGCCACTCCTTCTTGGTGTTGCATTTTCAATGTGGGGTAGTGTATTAAGTATTCTTTTATATATATACTGGTGAAATAAATTAAGAGAATTTTCATATTTGATCTATGATCTCCAGAACTACTGGACAGATTTTAATAAAATTTGGTGTAAACATAGGCTGATATAATACAAACAAAATAAACATTCAACAATTATAATAGACACACATGTTCGTGTGTAACACTTATGGGAGTCTGAAGGTCTGAAACAGCGGTTGCAGAAGACACAAAAGAAATGGGTTAATAGGAGGTATGATCCCCTCGTACAGCCATACAAGCCTCGCAGCGTGATGTCATGCTGGAAATAAAGCAGTTTATCAGTACCTGTGGCAAATGGTCCCACTCATTCAGCAATACAGTTTTCAGTTCCTGGATGGTTCTCGGAGGGGGATTGCGAGTTGCAATTCCCCTCCCCAGAGTATCCCAGACAGGCTTTACCGGGTTGAGGTCTGGAGACCTGGCTGGCCAATCTCTCCGGCGAATATCCTCACTCTCGAGAAATTGGTCGACCAGAAGAGCTTTATATGGCCTCGCGTTATCGTCCTGTGAGATGAACTCGAGAACCACTGCACCCCATAAAAGGCGAACATAAGGCTACAAAAGCTAATTTCTATACCTCACACCAGTCACAGAACCTCTGTCAGAGACGTGGAGAGGTGTGCGGCTGTCCAATATGATGCCTGCCCAGACCATTACACCGCCACCGCCATAACTGCTGATTTCGAGGGCATTGGAGAGTAGGTAGCGGGTCCCTGGCTCTCTCCATATGAAAGTACGGCGAGAATCGGTGTTTGGGCTAAAACGGGACTCGTCCGTGAACAGAACGGTCGCCCATTGCTCCGTACTCCAATCACTATAGGACCTGCACCATGCTAATCGGACTCTCCTGTCCGTAAACGTAAACAGCCGGTCTTCTAGCAAACAATCCTCTCTCATGCAGTCTTTTGGAAACAGTCACCCTTGTTACACGGGTTCCTTAGGCTGTATACAGGTCCCGAGAGAGCTGAGAAGATGTAGCCCCCTCTGTTACGCCTCGTTAAAATGGACAAATAGTAATCTTCTCTGGCCATCCAGGCTCTTGGGCAATCTAGTCCAGGCTTTCTCTCGATGAATCCATAATATCCTGGAACTGTTTCCATAGGTTACACATGACGCTGGTCGTTAAATTAAACTCTCTGCATATCTGGACTTGAGATTGGCCTGCTTCTAGCCTTCCCACAATTCGCCACCTCATTCCGTCATCTAAACGTTGGTGGTTACTCATTTTTACTCTTCCAATATGAATTTAACCGATTGCTGCAAGATAACACCAAGAAATTTGCCGAGGTGTGCTAGCGAACGGAATTCATCTTCCCCTCCACGCTTTTATAAAGCCTGTTTTTCTACTGGCTTCGCCTACACACATGTGTACGCTTACGTATTTGCCGTACAAGATTTGCATTTTTTTTATCTAGAAGCAGTGATTTTTCCTTCAGTTCAGTTCTTTTTATGCAATTCGATAAAATATGCAAATTCTCTAATTTATTTTACCACTGTATATATAGAGAGAGAGACAGAGGGAGAGAGAGAAATTAGAAATCTACAGTTTTAATAGGATCCTGGTGAAATTTGACTCACCTGACCTTCAAAACAAAACGAAAGTCATTATCTACATAGGACTTCGAAAAATCACCACACGGGGTCGTCTGTCTTTACACAGAGATTTTTGTGAGAATTTAATGAAATTTTCATTAAAAGCTCAGCAATTTGATAGCTTTGTGCTGCCACGCTGCAAACTGTAAGATACTTGTGTTCCAGATTTAATGAACAAAGTCAGCGATTTAAAAGAAATGTGTTACCACATACTTTTATCTTCCAATAGCGGGGTATTGTCGTTCAGGAAAACGTAAGATAATTAATTTTTCTTTCAAATTTATTCTGTTTTTCAATAACAAGCTAAGTGACTTAAAGCAACAAATGCAGATTAATTTCATGAATTATTAATTACTACCTGGACCAGTGAAATTACACTGACTGGATTCATTAAAGCCATCAATATATATAAAGAGAAGTATTCATTTGTTTGTGTAATTCATAACATCTAAAGCTTTATTCGGATCTTATGGAAATTTTGCACAGCTGACCTTTAAAAGAAGAGAATTATCACTGTCTAGGTAATGTTTCGAAAACTCACCTCACGGAGTTCACATTCAAGGCGTTTATATTAGAAGTTCCGCTCACGACACAGGTCTCAGATTTACGCTGTTGAGTGCCGCCCCTGTTGAGTTCTTACTATCAGTTCTTATTAAAGCCGTTAGATGGTGCCATATTCGTTTAATCTTTCGAACAGCGTAAAACTTTCCAAAACAAAGCAGAGACTTTAAAATAAAAAGAACGCACTGTATTAGTTTTTCCCGTATATTTCGAAATAGGTGAAAAAATTGCCCAAAGTGAAAGGTAATTTTCCGAAAACAGACAGCCGATAACAAAACAAGTATTAGCTCTTGCTAAAACTGTGCATTTAGCTGTATTTCACTGTTCTAGAATTTCAATTGAGCTTAAAAATTTTAAATATTTCACCTTGAACCAAAATAGAAGAAAATCACTGTCTGCTCGAAATTTCGAAAAAAGCTACCCTTATCTCCCTAATTAAAACCGCTTCTCTCTGCAGAAAACCTAGCCAAGGTACGGTACTTCAGTTAGTTTATTTTACAAAATACCAAAGGTATCATCGCATTGCAATATTTAGCAAAAATTATCCGCTTACTCGTCAGTTGCCTAAAACAGTTATAACAAAAAATAATAAACGTATAATGATGTTAATGATTTCAACTAGTGCAATTTCATAAAACTACTTTACTTATAAGTGCTGTTTTCTATCTCCTTGTACGAAGTAAAGGAAGTATTGTATTTGTTAAAAATTTCGGGTATTTTATTTCGACAGAAATATCCATTTTAACCTTTTTTCGAATCGATTTTGACTATTTCTTGTGAGGGACATCTGTACGTACAGACAGAATAAAGGTCTCTTTTTTTCAAAACGAATTGTAAAATGAATTTAAAGTGGACTTCTTCGGGATGTCTGAACGCACTTATGTAATGTATCTCGCGTAACTCAAAAAGCATTAACCTTAAAACGTTGAAATTCTGTATATGGGACTGCTGTAACGTCTACATACGCACCTAGGCCTTGTAGGATCAACTAGGCTTCAAATCACTTTTCCCTTGATAAGTTCTGTTTGAAGCCTTGAACTCGGGAGACCATTATTTACTTTTAAAATATTTTACTCGGAAGATCATTGTTTACTATCAAAATGTTTTGCATTTGTTTCATTCATGACTTACTTAGTCAAATGTTTACTAGTACTACCTTAGGGCGAGACTTTTTTCGAGATTCTAAGTGATTAGGACCTTCACTAGTAATTTACCTCAAGCGAGCCATCTTAACTACCACATCTTCTTTAATATATATACTTTTGGTAAGACCGATTGTAACCAAAAAGGGAAGTGCGCAACTACATGTTATAGCAGTCCTATATATAAAATTTCAACGTTCTGAGGCCACTCATTTTTGAGTTATACGAGATACATAAATACATATGTACTTACAGACGACACGAAAAAAAACTCTTCTGAATACATTTTAATCGGTTTTATAATTTTCTTTTTTTTTGGGAGGGGGGTAAAGAGTCTTTTACTCTATCTTTCCGTGCAAATGCCACGCAAAAACATCTTAAATTGCATTCGATAGTAGTCAAAATGGATATTTTCGTTGAAATATGATAGCGGGAATTTTTCGTGATTACAATACTTCCTTTACTTCGTACAAGGAAGTAAAAAGTAAATATTATTAGAAGAGCTGCTTTCATTGCTTTTAAATCTTTCAGTATGTTAATCAATAACAGATGGGTTTAACTTGAGAGTTAAATACCTTAGGCTTTGTAGTATTGCTATACAGTGGCGGATAGAAGTTAAAAGCATTGTATTTCCGGTAGTTTATGAAGTTTATTCATTAAATCTTTCTTAAAAATTATTCGTTAAATTAATTTATTAAAAATATTTTCGTTTAATTTATCTTTCACTTTGCCTAAGAACAATATTTTGGTGCGTGGAAGATAAGAATGCTTCATTTCGAGCAGTGACAATTGCTACTTTTAAATCGCTGAGTTGAATACTGTTTTTAAATCGCTGAGTTTGTTAGCGAAAAATTCATTTAATTCACGCAAATTTTCAAATAAATTAATTTTAAAGAATTCGAAATTTAAAATTCGCGATTTGAGATGGTTTGTCTAGAGGCTTTTCTGGGGTCAAGAACTATGTGTCTTTAAAATCTGGAGATTCTAAGTTAAGCCGTTTTTGGCCAATGTGAGTACGTATAGGTTTCTTCACTATATAATAGTAGAGATAATGAAACTATGCTTTAAACTTAATTAAATCAACGTATTTAGCAGTAAACTATAATTAAAAGAAAAAAAACTGGCTTCTCAAGAAACATTTAAATTCCTTTTAGTTATTTTTTAACTAAACTTTTTTCTGCTCTTATAATATTTTTTTATTTTTTTATTAATCTCGTTTTTGTGGTCAGTGTCCAAAATTTCAGTAATTTGTTACAGTGAAACACTTTGCTGTCAGCTTTTAGATGACTCACTTTGTAAATATATGCCACTCATATGGTAGATTGTATTTATTTTTTACTTGTTAGAGCAATAAAAAAGATTTCTTTCTACCTTATAGCAGAAATTAATTTGAAAAACATTAGATGTTTTACTGAAGCTGAAAACTTGAAATATCAGCGATACCCTGGAGAGGATTCGAACATGGATCTCCCGATTGCCAGCAAGAAGTAGTACCATTTACACCATGGGGAAAGGCAGTAGCTCCTGATATAGGGAAGTCACTAGTATACAGTGTTTGTTCTATTATTATAACTAAGCAGACCTGTGGTTTCACGTTTTCTTCTTGCAAAACTGCAATATTTCTAGCATTAAAAAGAAAATTACTCTTTATTTTGAAAATTTGTGAAAGTATGATTATTTTCAAAAATTATCCATTAAAAATGATTAAATAACTGAAAAATACATGTAAAAATAGATAAATTTCGTTTTCAAATTTGAATCATCTATAAAAAATAGAAACTTATAAATCATGTGCTTAAGCATTTCTAATACATCATTTTAAAATTTTACGATTAATTTAAAACTAAATTAAGTGATAAGGCCAAATAAGTTATTCATTAAGACAAATCTCTAAAAGGAGACGATTATAAAGGGGAATAATATCTTCAGACGGAATTTAATAGAAATGCACTTGCATTCAAGTTTTACACATGAGAAACCGCGTATGAAACTTGAATGCTTGCAGAGCTTGTGAAACTTAACTCAATACAAAGAGAAGTGCTTATAATATTTTAAGTATATTTAGCGGAGACTCGATCACATCGATATTTTATTTTTGTTTGACGGAGTGTGTAACAGTAAATTATATTCAATGTATTTATTAAGCCCAACCGTAGTTTCAAACACCTTCACATTTTGCTTTTTAAAACTTCTAAGAAGATTTCAGGAATGTTTGGAAATGTGAATTAACAAAAAGTGAATAAAAATAAAAAATGGAATGCATGAAATTTTATTCAAATTTTACATGTAAAATGGAATGAAAAATGAGCAGCTAATTACAGTGCAATTTGTCTTAAATAATCTAATGCTGTCCAAGCTCTTTGTACGAAAATGTTAGGATAACAATATATTTCTATTCCAGAATACATTTGATTTTCATGGCGAATACTAATCTCTTTCTTTCAAAATCTTGAGAAAAATTTCGTGTCAAATAATTATAATGTCAGTTATCTAAAAAATTTCCCCGCTGTTGTTATCATGCTCTTAGTACTACGAATCAATTTGAAATACAAATTGAAGGAAGGAGTTTATTATCATTTTCGAGATAAATAAAAAGTGCAAAATTTTATATAATAACAAAATTGATTTTCCCTGTTTTTTTAATTGAGGTATTAATGGTATATGTAATGATAATATAAATGTATATTTTTATATATAATGGTTGTTAATAGTATATATAATAACAATTTTTATGTGTTTTTCTATAATTTGAAATTTTTCTATTTCAGCTTTTTTTTCGTTTTTTTTTTTTTTTTTTTTTTTTTTTTTTTTTAAAAGTTGCAATTTTTGCAGTCTTTGACAGTAAATTTTTTTTTCAGAGTTTTTTCTGCATTAGTGCCCAAAATTATCTGCAAAATATAATTTTAAAATAGCAAATGTTGTTATATAGCTGAATACCTCAAAACATTTTGCAGTGTTAGACAATGTTAGATAATAAAAATATCAAATTGGGATTTTGTTCATAATTTTTTAATTAGTTGTAATAGAAAACTTGCGTTTAATGTTAATACTTTGCATACGTATTTGTTTACTCTCAACAGATGGCGCTACTTCTCTCTCCCGAGTAAACTGCAGTAAATTTTCAAATGACACCTTTCGCACAAATATGAATATTATCAAAGGAAAGTTTTCTTGGAATTTAATTTATTTACTTGCTAGTTTTGGCATTATTATAAAATTCATTATTTTCGAATATTTCAATTTTTTTCAGTCCTTTTTAATCTAATGAATACCAGATTTTTATTTCTTACCTAACTACTAAGATTTTATTAATTGTTATTTTTAGAATAATCTACTTTTACCTCGCTAAATTATTTTTGGCATTATAAATAAAATCTATTATGTCCAGTGTTCGTGTGACTTTATGTTACGCTACCACAGCATTTATTTACTTTCCGAACAGGCAAAATTTCAGTTTTAACGTCTGTTGTCAATCGTCGTACATCTGCAACTGATCTTTCAAATTACAAAACTACATTACAATTGAATGCAACAAAATGAAGAATTCATACGATTCTCACATTACTGAAGAAACACTATTCTGCATACAAATGCAATAAACTGAAATTGTATGTATTCCGTAATAAATTTTATTATATTATATTTTTAATAGCATTTCCTAAACAACTTAACTAACAAATTTATTAATATTTACACCAAAAATATGATTAATAAGCTATGTTCTTATGTCATATCATATGATTAGGTTACAGAATAATTGCTTTTCTCCTTCTGTTTGCCATTATTGAATTAAATTTTAACGCGGCATAAAATATTCTCAAATACACAGAGGAATACAGAATTTCCCCCTTCAAATCTTAATGATATTTGTGTCGCTTCCTCGGAGCTTAATAATTCTAAATTTGCTGTAAATGAATTAAATATAAAATGCATTTTTAAAAACATAACAGCCTTAAAATTGATATTTAAAAGAACAAAGCCCTTTTTAAAAGATACTGATTATGCTTTCTTTCTTTTTATCATTTCTCTTTATTTCATCGTTATTCCCATTTTCTAAACATTCATGATTTGATCACCATCCAAATTAATTAATTATATTATACAAATCTTAGCAGGAAATGCAATGGATTGTGGTTTTGAAAGGCCTCTCTGCAACGTACTTTTTTTCTTTTATATGAGTTTATATTCTAATGAGCAGCTTTAAGGGCTATAGTTATTACTTTAATAATTCACTTTCCAATTTTATTTAAAGTATTACTTAGGCAAATTTTGAGGTTTCAAGTTTTCCTTCATAAATCTTGATTGTAACTAAGGCAAACCCCCTTTTAACTTTTATTATATTGCTCGTTTGAACTCATTTGAAATACAAGAATGTAAAAATTCCAGTTGTTCAACATGTAGACACTACTGCCGTACCAACTAACCAAAATCCTGGTCAAAACACAGTAGCTTTGGTAAACATTTAATTGTATTTGCTCTACTACTTGTAACAAATATAGTATGGTTTATATAGGACAAACTAAAAACAACCTTAATTCAAGAATTAACCACCACAGATCTCACGTAAGAAGAATTCGATTTATGTTAGTAGAAGCTTCAGAGAAACTGCAAGTGCCAATGTTTCAGACATCAGTAAGGGAAGTTATGAAGATTAATTTTTAGAACATGCGTTAATAGAAGACAATACTGAGATAACATATCTCAGCGCTGACTATGGCGTTATAGAAAGTGTTAAAAAATGAAGAAACACCTATTGAAAGTTATACAGAACAAAGTGATAACATTACACCATCAGTCGAATCTGGAAAAGCACTGCAGATTATAAGAAAATCTCTTGACCTAAAACGTGCTGATCAAAGAAGCTACGAGAAGTTTTACGAAATTGAGAATACAATAAAAAAAATATCGATTTTTCATCAATAATTGTTTGTAAAAAATAAAAATTTCAATCAAGTGCACGATCATAAATATATTTTATAAAACAATTAAAAAGTTAATTTCAAAATTGCGTACATATAAGATGCGCCAATAAAGTAACCGGAAAATTTCTTGTAAATAAAAAAAGGGTTTCTAAACTTCAGATAAACTCCACCAGCGCCTGAGCGGTAAAAGTCGCTGGACACTGGTAGTTATTGTCCAGCGAATGGGTCCAGCTGGTCCAGCGAATGAGCCGGCTACATGGGCATTTTTGGAGTTTTTCCCATGCGTAAAGCGATACGAGCGAGTTCTCTTAAAATGTCCTCCACGGGGCATCCCTCTCTTTCTGTGTTATGCCCCTAATGATGGAATGGTGAAGCAAGTAATGAGTTAAAAAAAAAAAAAAGGAAAAAAAAAAAAAAAAAAGACCTGCAGATAAATTTAACACCTTCAAAATAGTCACCAGAGCAGCCTATGTAATTTTTCCAACTTTATTTCAGGTCATCGAAACACTGTTTATTGGCGTTGGAACTAACCTTTCGCAAATTTCGAGTAACATTTGATTTAATATTCGAGACGTTTTCAGATCTCTGTCCTTTTATGGTCATCTTAAGCTTCAGAAAAAGGTAGAAGTCAGCTGGTGATAAGTCGGGAGAATATGGTGAGTGATTTATCACTACAGTTCAGTACTTAAGAAATTACTTTTGACCGACAATATTGCATGCCTAACATTATAATCGTGTAAAATAAAACATGATGCCTAGCATTGTCGAGTGATTGTTCCAGACTCGGAAAGCTCCTTCCTGGCTCGCTTTATCCTGTTTCTTAATTGAAAGAGCCCCTTCTTGTAAAAATACTGATTAATTGATTGATTTTCAGGGGAAAATTCACAGTGAATGAGTCGTTTGTTCTAAAAAAATGCAATCATCATCACCTTAACCTTTGATTTCAACATCAGTCCTTTTTTTTTCCCCCCTCTTTTTCTATGAGAGAAGACGGTTCTTTCCCTTCTGCACTTTGTCTTTTTGTTTCTGTTTTCTAAGAAAAACTCTTAAACTGAAAGGTTCTAATCAAAACAGCTGCCAGCAGTTTTCTGAAATTAAGAGTACAGTTAAAAAACTGTTGTTGAATAATATGAAACAAGCACAGATAGAACAGCTATTTGTAAGAGATAAAATTTCATCGAGAAAGTAATTATAAAAGTAATTTTACAATAAATTAAAAAATTAATTTCAAAATTACATAAACAGTTTAAATTCAAAATTAATTTTTAATTATTATTTTAGGGTTGATTACAGAATTATTTGTTCGTTATTATTTTACTTGAAAAGTTTAAAACGGAAATCACGATTTTCGATGCACAAGTGCCATCTTTAAGCTCGGCCATTTAATAAACTCAAATGAATAATAACTTAATAAACGCGATCTCATACACTTTATGTGCCTTAAAATTTCAAAATTGTTGATGAAGCTAGCTTAACAGGAAGCAAATGTAGTGGGATAATACATATTAAGCTTATTCGATTACTATGTTTATGCTGAATTAAATTGAACCTTGACAAATAAGTTGGTTAAGTTATTCGAACATGGCAAAATACGAGAGCTAAATGCCTAAGGGGAAGATGCCTTCGAGGAAGACTCCCTGAGGTAAACTGATCATTTTCATATTGTACGTGCATATATTAAGACTGTGGAAATCAACCGTGCAAACAGCCTGTACGCCCGAGTTCGAACCGGGTCGAATTGCAAGTATGCAGATGTCTTAACCCCTCGACCACTGATGAGGCCTTTGATAAATAAAAAGTTATACAAATTTTCAATTAACTTTATTTATCTTGATATTTCTCAAAATTTAAAGAAAACTCATACGGTAGTGTCTCTATACTCACGGTAATAAATTTATACAAACAACTATTAACTTATTTACACAAACTGATTACAAAAACTTATTTACACAAGGCATCTATAAAAATTCGTTGCACATATCAAATTTTATTCCATTTCATAATGAAATTTCATTCATAACCATTCCATTTTCATTCATAATCATTCATAACCATAATAGTTAAATTTCATTCGTAATCATTCCGGCAGAAATTGAATACAGTAGCAACAATGATGTAGTGATTCAACGAATCAAAGGACTCATGACCTGTTTTAAAAAGCCAGTAAAATAGACCAAACTCAAGAAGTTTGAGCAGCGAAACTCAAACAACGAAAAAACGAAAATCTTTTAACATAAGTATAGCAATTTAGAAATCAGTATTATAAAACCTGTTACCACAAACAAAGGCAGATAAATCAAATTTTGAATGGGAAATCTGGTTTAGGGAGGCTATTCTTCCAAAAATAAATACATTACATGCCAACATGCACAGAAATTTGCGGTCCAAACGTGTCAGCGATAGCCGTTCTTACCGAAATTTAATGCATTTATTTCTGGGCGTAGCGCTCTAAAATCTTGTTGAAAGACAAGAGCACTTATCATTCAAATAAAACAAATTCGAAGAACAGGCGCGTAATAAAATCAGGTTACAGAAATCGATACCAGGCCTATTTCAATATCATTCGTTCGCAAAATGGCTTTCAATTTGCAATAAATGTCTCCTTGCTGCATATTCCGTTAAGAGCTCGTTTTAGGCTCAGTGAAAGAAAGTGCACTGTAAAAAGAATCAGTTTGAAATACGAAAGAGATAAGCTCGAATTTTATTTTAACTGCAAATTATTCTACTTGTAGCAAATGCTTATGAAATAAACATAAAGTAACATTATTACTAAGGAAATTAAATTTGTTCACTTCCTTTTGTGTCCCTTAAAATAACGGTTTTTAAATTGTGTTTCGCAATGACCTAGGGTTCGTTGTAACTCTTCTAGGTATTTCAATAGTCAAATTCAAAATTTCGGATTTTCGAATGTCATGTTAACAGTAAAATTTAATAATAAAAAGTATTTAAGTAAGCTTTACAATATTATTATTGTAGTTATCTAAAAATATTATGAAGCAGATACGTTTTTATAGATTAAACCCCGCTCAATCAGATGCAAATAAAGCAACTTTAGGGCAACAAAGAAGAAACATCTGTCAGTCTGTCTGAAAATATGAAAAATAACTATAAAATACGTATCTTTTCGGGGAGAATTAACAATACTCATATTTTTTTCATAACTGCAGCAACAATTGCTCAGCTTGCACTCTGATGAAACAGATCTGACGTTAATCCCTGCCTTGTGTGTGAAATTCCTATCAGATCGCGCGAAAAGTATAAAATCTTTAAATAACCGAAACATTTGTTAAAATTTTGATTTCGTATAACGGATACAGTTTTCAATCATAATTTGACTTGAATGCCAAATATAAATAAGTAAAAGTAATTTATCACTTATATTTCGTAATTTTGCAGTCTGTGATAGGGCCAAGCAAAACAACTCATCTGCGTCTAACTCTTTTCCTTTCTTTTACGGCGTTTAACTATAAAGGAAAGTTCATACGTAAAGAGTGGCCCGAAAGTCGCGCTATCATTGGAAAAATTAATATCAACATTCCTAATTATGCATTTTTTAAAGGTGCTAACTCTTTTAAAGTCTCTTTTGTAGATTTTTTATAGAAAGATTCAACACAGCCCAAAGAAAAAAAAAATCATAGAATTTTATTTAGTCAATCGTGGGCTCACTATACTTACAGAGCGAGCATATGTGCGTTATTATTATGTGAGGAAGCCGCAATTGAAATCCTTGTTTCCAATAACAGTGATCATGGTCCATGCGAATCCAGGAAAGCGATTTTTATACTAAACAACCTGCATCAGAGTCGATACTAAGCCGTATTCGCGAGTACGCTATCCCTAGGACGACCTTATAACGAGACAGACTATTATCAATTTCTTTCTGGACAAGAATTAATTTCAATAAATGCCATTTTTATCTGATCATCTGATTTATTCTCTCCAGATGTTGTTCTTTGGGTGTCATTTAAAGAATCGTATTTTATATTACTCGAAATATACAGCAGTTGAAGAAAAGCATTCGCACAGAAATTCGAGTATTGGAACCGGACACCCTGATCCAGTCGTGCGAAACGCACTGGAAACAGTGCGAGCTTGCGAAGTGGCTGAAGGTTATTTGCACGATATCATCTTCTATTATTAAAACAAAAGAATGTCCTAATTTCATAGTCATATACAGAAACGATATTTCACATAATTAAGAAATTAAAAATTTATTCAGTTTTAAAATGATATCGCGATTTTTTAACTATCCTGTTTATATATATGCTTTATAGTATGTATGTGGTATGTGTGTGTACATATATGTATATGTGTACGGGTGCGTATGTGTGTAAGATAAAAATATATGTAAATAAAAATTATAACTTCAATTAGCAATAACCCCGTAATTCTTGATTTTAATTTGTATATCTCCAGTTTCTGCTCTAAAAGTAGAAATTTTTTACAATAACTTTTACTGGATCGCAGCTTTTCAAAATTAATCAGTTTCATGTCTTCTTATGTAATCCTGCAATGCAAATAGCCTCTTATCCAATGAGATTAAAGAAACTTTCGACTGTCTCATGCTTCTTGAATGCGCACTAACTTCTCCCCTTTCCGCTTCTGCTAACACTCGCCGCTCGTCTCTCTACTATGTATAGTCCGTTATCTGAACTTATAAGCTTTTAAATATTATGGGATGCCTATCGACTCATGTTGATATATGAAGAAGAATCTGTGTATCAAGAATTAGTTATCTAATAATGCATTATGTTTTGTCTTCGACTCCATATGTCTGTAAATGTCATCTTTGTATCTATGCAGAAAATCCTTCGCTAAGTTGTGACTATGCCGCCATCTCCAATACATTGCAACTATCACCCAATCATCAAAATATTCCAGATTATCTTACATATATATAAAATGATAATAACGTGTGCATTTGTAAGTAGTCGAAAAATAATGTAGAATAAGAGATACGTCTAAATGATTATTGATTAAAAACTGGTAACATACTAAATAACTAATTAGCAATAAAATTTAATTAAATAATAGCATCAATAAAAGCAAAATGGTTCTCTATCAGTTTAATCGGCCAAATACTTACTTAAGAATTTGCTGGAAACAACCAAATCACTTAGCAGCCTCACCAACAAGACTGAGTCCCAAGAGTCTCGTAGGGTACGATCCACATTACTCTCATGGAAAACGTCCAAGTCTTATATAGGAATCGAGCTCACATACTCTGAAGCAAGCAGTGAGCGTTCGTTAACCTACTCAGCTATAGGAATGAAGCAGATTGTTCAAATAAAGTTAAATCGAATGTGACCATAAGATTGACAATTACCTGTAATCTATGATTTGAAGTTCAAAAGTAGAGTGGTGCAATAAAATTATGAAGATTATTGAAACAAAATTAAAAGCGCCCATCAAGACATTTGATCATCGGTACCCTACGGATTGACAATCGCTGATTATCAACCCATAAATCATCAGCGTTGGTGAGTTGCAAAAAATTTAGTTGTAATTTTTTTTTTCCAATGATGGGCTCTCAGCCGACTTCGACTCGGCCACTACTAAGGGCAGAAGTGATAGTCACTTTATTATGGAGGCACCTAATAGGTGGGCCACCTATGATGAAACGGACACTTACAACCGTGCATTTTCCGGGATTCGAAACCGGGCCCTTTGATATTGCAGTTGACTTCCCTAACCACTATATCGTCTGGGCGGCAAAATTTAGTTAGTTTGTTTAAATAAAATTAATTTTAAATACCCCGGTGACCATCGCGTTCACTGATCACGGGCTACTTACAGATTATCAGTCATCGGCGTGGGGCAGTGTAATGTCTGATGATATTTGTCCAAGTGTGGGTATGACACATGCATAGTAGATTAACACCCGTAACACTCGAGAATTTTTGGAAAGATTTCGTTACAGACGTTTCTAGTTTAAAAATTATTCAAAAATATAATTAAAAAACTATAATTAAACTACTAAACAATTTACTGTTATTCAAAACATTATCTAATAAGCTAACAGCTTGTAATAAAGGCTTCAGAAAGCCGACTAATTTTGGGATTTAAGTTTCGTTTGCATAAATATATACTTTTCCTCATTTTTTTCTCCTTTCCGGTAATACTTATTCAGCGTACCGTCTCATTAAGATTGAAGAAGACACAGTAACACATAAAATGACTCCAGAAAGTCAAATGAATAAACATGTATATTCCTGAGAATGATAAATTAAATTATTTCTTAGGAAACGGAAGAAAATGCTATTGTATTATTGCTACGCCATTCAATATGCATAAACGGATTCATCCCTAATGAATCACAGCAGCGATCATTCATCATCTTTATATCGCTGAAGCGACATAAAAAATAATTAGTGAGACGAAAGTTGGGAAAAAATGAAAATAGAAGACTGCCGCTCAGGAACATTAAAATGAAAGCAATTAAGTCGGAAAGCGGGTTAATAAAACTGAATCCTTAATGCCCGAAATTAGATTGCTTTGGCACGTGTCCACGACGCTTAAATGCAAACCGCAACAATAATTCCGCTTCGCAATAAATCAAGTTCATGAAACAAACAATGAAAGTGCCATCGGGGAGTGACGTTATTTCATAATCACCTTGAGAGCTAGAGAACAATAAAGTCGAGACGGTGAATGAGAAGTTTAAAGAGTGTCTTCTCTCCGTAAAATGCATATCAAGTTCTTTAGCCCACTTCGCGGTATTTGCATCTGAAAGGAATATTCCAATTCACAGTTTCCACAGCGGGGTTCCCAAATGCGGGAGAATTTCGCCATTTCAGTGATTCTTTTGAAGATATAAGTTTAAACATGGGAGTATCTAATGTTCTTAGTAAATAATCAAAACTTGAAAATGTATTAAAATTATTAACGATTTAATATTCATTATTATTTAAAATAAGACAAAAAATTAATATCAGATATTTCAGTTCTAATTAACTACTTATAGGCTTAAATGTTAATAGGTGATTGCAAACTATCTCGGTATCTAACTCGTACATTATTCTCTCACTTCATCAGAAATATTTTTTGTATTCTCTAAATCGTTTTTTCTCGAATGAGATTGTTCTTGATTTATTGGTGAAGACGTACTTTTATTAATGATTCACTTAATGAATTTTAATTGTTCTTCGATCAGTGTTTGAGGAATATCATGCCTCTTCATGTAAACGTCCTCCTCTCTTTTTAAGCATTTACAGTAGCAATCAATGTTGTACAGTAGCAATCAGTTCAGCTGAACATTAATTAAGACTAATTAACATTAATTAAGAACATTAATTAACTAAAACAGCACGTCAAATAATGATTGTTGAAAGAGATATAGCAACAAGAATCAGAGAAATATTCATAAATTTGCAAGACTAGTTTCGAAGGTTTAAATAAAGAATCTTCTTCTTCAAATGCCGAAGTGCAAATGACGAAAGAGTAGCCAGTGATAAGGCAAAGCAACAAGATCCCATTGATAAAATAAGATAAGGCGATAAGAATATTTTTATTGCCTTATCATATGACTAGCTGCGCTTTTGTCATTTGCTCTTCTGCAGCTGAAGAAGCAGGATCTGTATTTAAGCATTTGGAAATTTATGAATATTAAGCTGAAACTTTTTAACTCTATGTAACTTAACTAAAATTTCTCTATGTGTTAAACTTTAAATTGTATACTTTTTTTAATTAAACTACGTCTCCAGATCACAACTCCGTAATTTGAAAACTTACTTATTTCATTCACTTCTCAGATTGGAATCGTAAAGTCTTTTAAAGGTATTGAGTTGTGTAAACTTTCTGAAACTCCCTTTATTAGTTTATAATTTTAGTCATTGAAAAGATCTTAAGCGTCATGTCAGAAATTCGACTACAATATCTTCATGTTTCATGTAAAACTATTTAAGAATATAACTGTTTTTTCCCCAATATTTAATCTTCTAACTCAGACTAAACATTAGAAAAGGACAAAATACAAAATCAAATATTAATTATTATTATTTAAAATAATATCTCACTTAGACTTCTGGAAAGCACATAAATAATAGCAATCAAGCAAAAGTAACACATTTAATGCTTATTTATCTCCAGGAATAAACACAATGGAATTTAATGATATATTTCCGCCATTATCTTAACTTGTCACACAATTAAAAGAAAATACTGCGAACTAGTAAACGAGGTACTGCAATTATGCTAACACTTGGTGGTAAATAATTCCCGTTATCAACTTTTTTCTTCCTCTCATTTCACGAATTCGAGTTTACATACTTGTTCATCGAACCTGTGGCTGCAAAGAAATAGTAACCTTGACAGTGAAAGGAACAAAATATTCGTACATTATCGTTAAGGGTGGATAAGCAGACAAACAAGTTATATATTTTTATTTTGTTTTAATTCTCATTTGCTGTTTTACTTTTTTATATTTTTGCAAAGCAGAAGTTAGAAAAAAAAAGTTCAGAATGAAAGAAAATATAAGAAAAATGTGCTACAAATTGTCTGAACATGCAGAAACTTGTCAGAAAACAGTATAAGTGCATAACAAATCTGAAGCTGGGAAAGGACAGAAAGAAAAGTCCTTAATACTTTCTTTCCTTTAGATTTTTATTTTTTATTTATTCATTCCGCCCCTCTCCGAAGTCATTGTCTTTCCTTTCTTCCTCTCTCTCTTTCCATACAACAAAATAAAATAAATGTTAAATGATGCAATATATTCATATCTTTACATTTGAAAGGATGAGACTATGAGATGAGATGAGCGCTGTGAATCTAACTGTTAGCGAATAAAGAAAGAAAAATGCAATCTTGACATTAATTGCACAAATTTACAAGTAGTCTAATTACACAGCCCGACATATGAAGACTCGCTTTTATGACGGCCAAAAACTAAATTGAAAACCTTCTAATTTAAATTTATTGCCTCTAAAGTGAATTTACTACTTACTAATTTAGGCCCACCAGCGGCTGAACGGTAAAGTTGCTGAACACTGGTAATTTGGTCCGAGGGTCGAATCCCGCGCACGGACTGGCTGTATGGGCGCTTTCTTGGCTTTCCCCATATGTAACGTGTATACGAGCCACTTCACCCTAGAAAATCCTCCTCTTAAGCAGATAGCCCTCGAGTTCTTTGCCGTAATCACATAAACCAAACTATTTAAGTACCTCTATTAAATACATAATACAGAGTAAATTTGGATCACATGTGCATTGAAGTAATAAAACGATTTTTTTTTTTACAGATGCAAAATGCTATTGCAGAAATAGCTTGTAAGAGGAACTTATTCGAAAATTTCCAAATAAATTTCTGTGGAGAGGAGAATGGTATTGCCTAAATCTTGATTCGTCGAAAGAAAAACGAGAACTTGCAGAAAGAAGCAATTACATCATCTGCACAACACTTTAAGTGCAAGAGAATTACCATATACCGAACGTGGAAATATAATTGGCAAGGTGAATCTAATGCTAATGTTGATTCTTTAATTGAAAAATCTGATGTGTACACCACATAACTTCCTTGTACGGAATATTAAACTACATGCAATTTTCCTGCCTTCATTTAAACATATTTAATTAACACTTAACGAATTTTGAATTAAATATAATTCGTCGATAGCGCATAAATCACAACAGAATAAACACACTCTTTAAAGTTCACTATATTTATTTACCATAGCCACACTTCGGCGCTAGGTTCACTTAAGAGCGTTACATCTCATTCATTTTATATCTCAGAGCGCGTAAAAATTATAGCATCTTAAGAATTGCCACAAGTTCCATACAGATACTATAATAAACCTAAAACGATGTCTGAAAGAAATTAAACAAGTAAAAAAGAAACAGATTTTCACAGACGATTCAGCGCCGCTTACCTAACGCGCATGCATTACTAATTAATTCAGTTCTCACTTCACGGTAAGCCAAAAATACATAAAAATTACAAATATTTTCATTAAAAGTTCAAAGATATAGAAAAACATAAAACACTAAGTACAGTTAAAGCAATTAAAAAAAACAATTTTTACAATAAAAATTACAATTTGTATGCAAAAACAAGCTAATAACTCCCAATGATAATTCCAGAATGAATCAAGCATTATTTAACTTGGAATAATAAAAGAAGACGTTACTTTGTTGTGAAGCTTAGTTTATCAGGACTTAGTGTTCTGTGTATCCTTTTTGGAAACATGGTAAATTCTGTAAAGTGTTCTTAACCTCCAATAGTCAGTCCTGAACTGGAACAGAGAGCGGAAGGTACGTTATGTTCTGATGTATCTGCTGGGCTGGATAATAACTGCACGTGAAGGGATTTGAAATCCTCTTTTATTCAATCACTATTAAATACAAACCTCCCAATTCGGGAGAGATACAGAAAGTAAAAGACCACACTTGGGTCGAACTTAACAATCAAATAATTTTAAAACTAAACCTAAAATAGAACTTAATTAAACTTTGCTTCGCAGAGCAATTCGCGGAAGTTGGCCTCTACCGAAAAGGGTGCGTAGCAAGGTATACTAAATACTACCGCACTTTAATTTGTTTTACAAGGCAATCACGTAGTAAGCACTATGGCTTATAAATTTAAACTGCTAACTGGTCAGACGAACGTTGAGCGGCGTGACCGTGATCTGAGGCAAAGCTCTCACACACCGAGAGGTTTCTACCTCTGGCTTAAATAGTACTTGGCTGTACTTCAAAATTAGCATAAGCTAAAAACGCGCGCTTCTTCTGACAGGAAGTTGAAACAGAGAGGATATAGAAAAGATTTAAATTAAAATAAAACTTGGTTAGTTTAACTAAAACCTTACAAGTTTCTCTAGATTGGCAATAAATCCACTATTCTGCTAAGTTTTAAATGTAAACAATTACGGCCGCTATCATAACCAAAAATTAGGCTTAGCTCCACTTAAAAAAACTTTTAAATTGTTGATAATTTCACAATTATTGCATGCAGGTTAACTAAAGGCATAAAAATCTTAACCGAAAGATAAGAACAACATAATTCAATCATTTTTAAAGCAAAAAAAAGGACGATTTACAAACTTGTAAGAATAAAGAAACTGAGATCACTGAGCCGAGTAACAGAGTGGATGTATATATATATACATATATTTATATACTTTTGGTGCGGTCAATTGGAACCAAAATGAGAGGTGCACATCTACATGTTATAGCAGCCCTATATACAAAATTTCAAAGTTCTGAGGCTACTCGTTTTTCAGTTATGCGAGATACATACATACATACGTACGTACTCACAGATACTACGTCACATTCTCTTCAGAATCCATTTTAAATCAGTTTTATAATTTTTGTTTTGAGAGAAAATAGTCCTTTATTCTATCCTTACGTACGAATGTCACTTAAAAACATAGTTAAATTGCATTCGATAGCTGTCAAAATATCTTCGTTGAAATATGGTACCCGAAATTTTTCGCGATTGCAATACTTTCTCTTTAATTCGTACAAGGAAGTAAAAAAACTGTCAGTGCAAATTCAAAGGTTAGGAAAAAAAAATTAGACATATGCCTCTTTGCTGAAGAGGCACCATACGAGCAGTAAACATAGCCTCTACTGATATTTCTGTAGAAATACTGGATAATACGATTTTGTTAGTTCAACAAGTTATGGTGAAAGCAATGCTGAACGATGGCTATGATAATTTTAAACTCAGGCAGATATGGTAGAAAAGCTTTACTGCCAGGGAACCTAGCTACAAGTTTAAAATGCAAAAACGAAATTATTGAAAATTCCAGAAACTATCTGAACACTTAAAATAAAAAAGAATCTGATATATACATCACTTCCTTGTACGGAATATTAAATTATCCGTATTTTACATTTCAATTAGATTGAATTAAATCTTTTTATTGGATTGAATTAAATGTACTTCATCGATAGCGCATAAACCACAATAGAATAAACGCACTCTTTAAAATTCACTTCATTTGTTTACCACAGCGACACTCTGGCGCTAGCTTCACTTAACAGCGTTACGCCTCATTCAACTTATACCTCATCAGAATACACAAAAATTACGCATATCATCTGGAGAATTACCTAATCGTTTTCACATGTTCTATTCAAATACTATAATAAGTCTAAAACGATGTGTAAAAGAAATTAAACAAACAAAAAAAGAAAAAAGAAAGAAAGAAACAGTTTTTCACAGACGATTCAGTATTTCTCATTCAATTAATTCAGTTCTCACTTCGCGACAAGGCAAAAATACATAAAAACTCAAAATATCTATATTAAAAATTACGAAGTAAATCTTAAACACTTATTTCCTCGAATAAATTCCGGAATAGATTAAGCGTGATTTAATTCCCAATACTAAAAGATGGCATTATCTTTGTGGTAGCGAAGCTTAGTTTCTCCAGATTGGCAACAAATCCAATATTCTCCTAAGTTTCAAATGTAAACAAATATGTCAGCCATGAGAAAAACGATTAGGCTTAGCCGCACTTAAAAAACTGTTAAACTGTTGATAATTCTACATATCTTGCATGCAGATTTATTAAAGACATAAAAACCTCAACCGGAAGATGAGAACAACATAATCCAATCATTTTTAAAGCAAAAAAAGGAACAATTTACCAACATATAAGGGTAAAAAAATCGAACTTACTGAGTCGAGTAACAGAGATATATACATAAATTTATATACTTTTGGTGCGGCCGATTGCAACCAAAATAGGAGGTGCACATCTACATGTTACAGCAGTCCTATATACAAAATTTCAACGTTCTGAGGTTACTCGTTTTCGAATTATGCGAGATACATACATACATACATACATACGTACGTACGCACAGACGCCACGAAAAAATCTCTTGAGAATTCATTTTAAATTAGTTTCATAATTTTTTGGGGATAAAGGAGATAAAGATTTATTCTGTTCTTACGTACGAATGCCACTCAAAAACATAGTTAAATTGTATTCGATAGCGGTGAAAATAGATATTTTCTTTGAAATACGATACCCAAAATTTTTCGCGATTACAATATTTCCTTTTTACTTCGTACAAAAAAGTAATTAGGAGAAATATTTTTAATTTATTTTTGATTTAATCTTGTTTTCTGATAATCGCTCTATGTTTTCTTCTCTATTATTATTACGGACCAGAGGTAGTATAAAACAGTTAAATAAAGTACTATAAATAGAAGAAAGGCGGATTCTTGGCGGACATTGGCATACTAGGACGTAGTAGTAAACGATCTCGGCAACCCTATACCGGAATCGTGCTTTCAAACCAACACGTCAGATCAGGACATTGTTTATGAATTGGATGGGTTTGGCGGCTTAAGGAAACAAATTTCCAAAAAAAAAAATCTCTCCGGCTCTTGTTTCGTGTCGATTGAGGCTCATCCCCTCGAAGAAATGGAGAAACCGACTCCCAATCAGATGAATGAAAATATAAAAAAGAAGTTATATGTGGAAGCACCTCCATCCAAAACGGAGAATGGCATAATCAATAAAAAGACAGGAAACTCGGAAAAATGCGATGTTGGAATTAAGGCTCCCGGTGTTGAAAGCTGGACTCGTAAAAAGTGGGATTTGAAGAAGGTTTGTGTGACTTCCATGCGGAAAAATCGAGGTTTCGGTTACTTTGCTAAAAGTTTTCGATGTAATCTGCCTTCTGCGTGTATTTATTAGTGTCCTAGTCGAAAGCGGCGTTAAGCGACTGTGTGCTTTGTATTTCTGATATGTCCCTTAGTATCAGAAATGTGTCAGGCAACGATGAAATTTATTCATCCTTTGCAGTAATCCATGAATTTCATCAATATTATGAAAGTTATAGAAGTTAATAAATTTTGATTTGATAAGAACGTGAAAAGCCCTATCCCATCTTTTTTCTTGGTATTATCAAGAAACTTCACCAGCTAGCAAAATCGCAGATATTATTTTAAAATGCTGTTGTAATGCATTTATTTATCCTTATCTTAAAACATTAGAGATTTTAGTCTGTATTCTCATATTTAATTTAATAACTGTTGTCAATCGTGAGTTTCTCTCCCTCCTTTATTTTTTTTAAAAGAAAGAAGAAAAGAAAAAAAGTGAAAAAGCATTTTTTAATTCATCTCCTAAGCCTGTTTGTCCGTCCTTCTTAAATTTTTCCTTTTCCCTTTTAAAATTTACTTTTTTTTTCCAGCAGAAGAAAATGAAGAAGAAAGTAATTTTTTCTTTATAGTTATTTTTATTCTATAAAATAAAGTATGTCATTTAAAATACTTGATGTATTTTGCGATCCAATTTTTAAGCAGATTATCAAACTTAAAGCGAATGCTATATGCTTAATTGAAAATAAACTGTCTATAAAACGGTGAGTTAAAAGTTAAATAATGTGATAAGAAATCAAAATTTCACAGTAGACGGTAGCACTGGAAATATGATGAGTTGTCTTTTCGTTTAGACTGGACTTTCAATGGCCACTTTCAGTAGCCACTTGGCCAGAAACCAGCCGCCAAGAGGGCAGCCACTTGGAAGTATATATGACGAAGAGAAGCTTACAGTTTTCAAATTTATGAATACTAAAATTAAAAAACCAAAATGTGCATGTAGTAGCACGAACGACATAGGCAGTATACCGCTGATCATCATGACTATATAGAGAGAGTCGCATACTATATGCTATGTAAGATAAAACAATATGAAACTCAAGATTTTTAACTTTAATAATAGCAATAGTCCTTTCAATTACTAACTTGAATTTGGCTACATTCCTTTCAAAGAATTTGTACTGCATCACTTAGATCAAAGCTCTTGTCCAGTCACCATTCAAAACGTAAACGAAGCAACCGAGTTTCCAAATACCCCAGCTGCTGAACACGCAGTTACTTCTTCTATGGCCTGCCTCCATACACCACCAGTCGCGTCGCTTTGCTGTTTTCATCTATTCTTTAAAGATGGGATACAAGTATATAAAACTGCGGGGCCCTTATAGCACCCATAATGCTGTGTAAACCAAGACGAGGTGTTTTAAGATACGCCCAAGAAATTATTCGTCAAAATAACAAAATAATGTTGTGATTATCAAGCTAGTTTTGCTTTCCGAGGCTCCAGTCATCTAATACGCAGTCTGTATATCAGTCATATTTATCACTATTCCGGCCATGACTAAAAGGCTAATGGGTGTGTCTTTCCTCAAGTCATCACTAACTATAAAAATATCCCCTATACAGAGAACTGTAATGCCTCACACATTACTTTGTGAGCGGTATACATACATGGTACAAAGTCGAAACAGGATAAGAAACGTTTTCGAAAACTGCTTTTCTCTTATTAGAAGTATGAAGGAAGAGTCTCAGAAGTGTATTGACAGAAACAGAAACTACTTCTGATTGGTTCACGTACGCAAAACAGAGCTTCCAGCAGAAATTTTCCTGAGCATTATAAAATATTGCGTGTACGAGTAGGAAAAATAGATCACCAAACGCAACATTCTCCAACCCCCCTCTCTAAATTTGTGAGTAAAAATTTGTCATTCAAACTAGAATTTCTCCGAAACGCTTTTAGTATATTTGCATCCTTCCTTCCTGAGAGGCTTCAGATTTTAACGACGCCCAAAAGGCCATTTTTTTTGTCTGTTTAGCTTTATTATTAAGCATAATTTTCCTCGCACTTACGCCCTATACAGTTCAACAGCAAAATCACAAAAATATTAAAAGTAGCACAGTAGTATACGTTTAGAATTCCCGATGCAGTGTTAAGTTTGGCATACTTTTTTTTCCACAGTCTTTTCTCAGTTCATAATATTAATGTTCATTTTCTTACTAAGATGGCTTTACGAAACTTTTTTTTTTACTTTTTATTGTTAGCGCCCTATGTGTTTACTTTTTTTTTAATTAAATATCACGTTCTTGGCGCTTACGACACATAAAATTTGATTAAACAAACCACAAAATATTTAAAAGTAGCATATCTTTAGAAATTCTGATAGAAAGTCTTGACCTCTGAGTATAATTTTTTTCCCGTACAGTATTGCCACCCCTCGCTTTGAAATCGTTGAGTTTGTTAATCGAAAATTCGCTAAAGTTTTACAAAGTATGATATATATACATACATTCCCGCAGATTCTTCGTTATTTATTTTCTTTAAATATAATACAGAGCTATAATATTTGGCGGCAACAATTTAAATGTGATACGCAGTTTATACTGATTGAAAGCGAAATACCGTTTCGGGTCTAATAGCCCATTCGGGACTAACATCTATTTTGGGCTAAAAAAAAAGATAAAAATTTGATACGAATATTTTCCTTTTGCATGTATGCATATACGGACTGAAGAAGCTACATCTTTCGAGAATGAATTGATGTGGCAAATGTATCTCGCAGTAATGTAATTTTAGTCTTTCAGGATATTTAGTGATCCACTATAAAATGTTCGTAATTTATTCTAGGAGAAAAATTCTTATACGGCTAGCTTCTTTCTTAAAGCAACACTATACTGTCAGAGTTCAGTAATTTTTCTTCTTGAACATTAACATAAATTAATAAAAATAGCTTTTTAAAGTTTTACTTCAAAAGATGCTACTCGTTTATGTAAATTAAAAATTTTTCTTAGTTTAAAGTAAAGAAAGCTACTTTTGGACGTCACGTTCAAGATTCTTTATCTTTAATCACTACAAAATGGTATATAAAGTTTTAAGGTGTTCAGTTTGGAATATGTTAAAGAATATTTTAGTTTGCAAGTTGCTGGAACATGCTTTTTGAATGAATGTAATTAGGTAAAAATTTTAAAAGTCAGTTTGGGACAATACTTCCAACAGCAGCTAACGCAAAAAAAATATTTTGTGTTGCCATGCTCTTGTATGCTTAAATGTAAGCAGCAAGTTAGGTGGTGTTGTAATCTCAGTTTAGTGGGCTTTAAAACTAATTTTTACAATTACCATTTTTTACACGAACATATGAGCCTAAATGTTCATCAAGGTTCTACGGAACTGCTTAATGCTCACAAGACTACACAGTACGATAGTACATGGAGATGACCAAAATATAATGATTTCAGATTATTAACGTATTGTCTCGTCGACCGCGAATGTTGACTTCCATCAAACCTTGAAAGTTCGTGATCTCGCCGAGTTGCACCGATCTTTCCTGCGGAATTCTGAAGCAAGCGCGTAGGTTCGGCAAATTATGTTTCAATGATTCTTTCAATTAAAATGGAAGACAATAATTTTTAATTTGTTTGGCCAATTATGTAATTAACAACTTTTTTTTAAAATCTTTTTCCATTTTTTAAGTGAATTCATTGAAGCTTGACATTCCAACTAATAAAGAAAATTCCTACCCTGAAGAAAGTTTAAAGGATTTTACAAATACAATTCTTAGCCCAAAAAAGGTTATTAGTCTCCAAATGGGATTCTGCGTCGTCCGCGATAAACAGAGTGTCACTTTTAAAATTCTTGCCAACAAATACTATCGCCCTGTATTATTTTTAAAGAAATTGTGTAACGAAAAATCTGTAAGTATGTATGTAAGTTCCTTGAATTATGAAAAAAACCACGGTACCTAGAGCCATCAAATTTTGAATAACGTAATCCTCCACCTAACATGGGTACCTAGAAGCCCGAAATTGGAATATGCTTTATTATTCATTTCTTATTTTATAAAACTTTAATTAAATTTTGATTAACAAAATCGACAATCGGAAAGTGAGCAGTGGCAACACTATTCGAAATAAAACCTTTTTAACTTCACCGCATGAAACTGTTGCCATTCGGAAAAATATTTATCTTTCAATTTTAATTAAAAAGCTCGTTCTATGAAAGCAATGTGTTGCCGCGAGCGAAAATAGAATACTTTTATCTTTCACTCGCTTCTATTCAGTAAAGCCTGAGATACTTTCAGGCTGAATCTGAAAGGTTATTGCGTAATAAATTAAGCGATTTAAAAAGCGCTAAATACAGTTCTTAAAAATATTTTTTTCTGTTTCTTAAATCAATAAACACAGCTCCTAATAACATTTTTTCTAAATTTTAATGTGTTTGATTTAAATCATGAGATGTCTTAATTAGAAATATTCAATATTTTTATGAAATTATACTGACTGGACTCATTAAAATTATTATAGACTTCTTCTTTTTTATGGTAATTATTTCAAGGGCTGGCCACTCAAACGACTGGTTTTTAAAGAAATATAAAAGTGTGTAAGATAACCTCTGAAGCTCTATCGGAAATTCTAAAGATATGCTGTTTTTTAAATATTCTGTTATTTTGCTGTCGAATTGAATTTTATATGGCGTTAAGTGAGAAGAACGTGATATTTTATAAATATAGTGAGCATACAAAACGTTAATAATAAAAAGACAAAAAGAATGTCTTATTAAGTCTTGCAAGCCGTCTTACTAGGAAAACTGAACTATGATACGATGAACTGAAAAAAGACTGAAAAAAAAAAAAATCTGAAATGTTTCAGATTTTAAATTACGTCCAAAGGGAGGTTTATTTAACATTCTGTGTGTTACCTTTATTTGTTAAATACCATGTTCTTCGCACTTAAACCATAAAATTCAGTTCAACAGCAATATCGCAAAATAATTTTAAATTGAGCATATCTTTAGAAATTTCGGTACACGCTCTCACGCGCTGGAGATAAAAATGTTTTTCTGTACAACGTTGGTATTGCTGGCTTTGAAATCTTTGAGTTTGTTAATGAAAAATTCGTTAAAGTTTTAGAGAATATTGTTACGAATTTCACATTTATTTGGCTATTTATTTAGAACTGTAATTAAAATTCCTTTTTATTTTCCCGTGCAACGCACGCAGACGATTTTTGAAGAGAAAGCTACGTCAAAAAAAAAATAAATAAAATAAAATAAATAAAAAAATAAGCAGTAAATTGAAAAGTGAAACGACGCAAAATGCCAAAACGAAAGTAATAGTCCTTCGGGATTCAAATCCCTTTGGACTAATAAAATGTACGCCAACACTTAACATTGTGTCAAGAATTCTAAACATACGTTGCTATGCTGCTTTTAAAAATTCTATGATTTTGCAGTTGAAATGTACGTGACGTAAGTGCAAAGAAAGCAAAGGTTAATAATAAAGCCAAAAAGACAAAAAGAAAAAGAAATGGGTTAGCAAGTGTGAGCGCAGCAGCAGACGGGTAGACTGCGAGCTTAGGAAAAGGATAAGAAAATCTTAAGAAATTCCTCTAAGTGTCCATTAAAATCTGAAACCCAGTCAGATTTCTAGTCCAAAAGGGCTTTGTCCCTGAAGAACTATTGTTCTCGTTTTGCGATTTTGCTTCGGTTCACTCTGAGTGCCCGTTTCACTTTTCAAATTGTTGCCACTAAATATTATCACCCTGTGTTATATTTAAAGAAATTAAATAATGAAGAATGTGCATAAATGTATGTATGTTTCTCGCATTGTGATAAAACGGCGGTACCTAGAGCCATGCAATTTTGAATGACGTAATCCTACTGCGAATATGGGCATCTGGAAGCCCAAATTTGAAATTTGGAATTTGTTTTATTATCGATTTCATATTTTGTAAAACTTTAACGAATTTTTGATGAGCAAACTCAAACGATTTAAAAGCGAGCAATGGCAACACTCTACGGGTAAAAAAAAAAATTTTTTTTAAATTATCTCCAGCGCGCGGAATTGTGTATCGGAAATTCTAAAGATGCAATTATGCTCATTTTTAAATTATTTTGAGATATTGCTGTTGAATTGAATTGTATGGTTTAAGTGCAAAAAAACGTGATATTTAATAAATTAAGGTAACACACAAAACGTTAAAAAACGCCCCTTTGGACGTAATTTAAAATCTGAAATTTTTCAGATTTTTTCCCCCCCTTAATCAGTTTTCTGAGAAGAGACAGTGATTCTAATCACGGATCTTTCACTTGCTGGTTGAACCCGTTAACCCGTTATACCACGAAAATACGCACACTGGACAATGCAATAATTCCTTATATTCTGCTTCTCTTAGATGGCTAGCAGGGACAGTCGACCAAACCTAAGTAGTAACAGCTACAGGCTGAAGCAAATTGGCACATGTTCATTCCCAAAGATATTTATTACGTATAGTAGGATCTTGCTAACTATTATGCTTCGAGTTCAGTTTTGAGGAAGAACTCTCCGAGGGCGGTCCAAGGATCTCCCACCTCTCTTTTTCTGCCAACAACCTCTAGACAGGACTTTCAGTTCACAGTGTATTTTGAATACTTCCTTGCCGCGTGGACATTATACGCTTACAAACGTTCATACCTTCTCCTCGATTCGAACCACGGTACAGCATCTGTACGGCAGTTACCATCGGTACGGCAGTTAGCATGAGTAACCACTATATCGGTTATCATCGTCCACCCTTTTTTAGTTCGGGCGCCACTGTAGAGACTAAAGCATTTTTCTAAGAAGGAAACATGAAAAATCAGTTGTGCCCTCTCTCAGATTTGAACCACTTATCTTTATGTAGTGGCTGGACGTGCTAACTTACATCACGAGAGCACGCATGTTCGGGTGCAACTACATCTCCAGAGCACTGATAAGCGAAAGCGATAATTTCCTTACACGAATTAAGCTCATCAGCTGTCGAGCGGTAAAGTCGCTAAACAGTAGTAGTTAGGTTCGGTGCCCAGATCCCAGCAAACGGGCTTGGCTGCATGTGTGGCCTCACCCGTGTGTAGCGGGCATACGAGGCAGTTAACATTAAAAATTCCTTTAGGAAGGTATTCCTACACTTAGTCAGATAGCCCTTTAGTGCTTTACGGTAATTATATAAATACTTTGCGTAAACTGCTTTTTACCACTGAAAGTCTTCATCACATGGCCCTTGAGAATATTTATCTCGATGCTCGACCAAAAATGCAAAAATCCGTATTGTTTAAAATACGTGTAAAAGTCAATTAATATATATTTGTTTTGTATTTCCGACTAGTAAAGCCTCAATGATAATTATACATGATTTTTTGCTCCTTTGGCATATTCGTTTTTCACCTTTTTCTTTCATGTACAGTAGCGAATTTATTTGACGGATAATGGAGTTTTTTTCCCCCTTTTGAATAGCTTTCTTATACGTTACATAGTGAAATAAAAATAAAATGCATGCTTTATTCAGAACAGCAACTAAAAATCAATTTAAGCATTTCCTTCTGAGCTTCGTTTCCATTTCCTATCTTTGCAGTAATAGGTATATTCTCTTTGGACTTGAACAATTGCTATCCTTTTCAAATTGTTATCAGTTTATTTATTCACTGCAATTTATCTTAGTAAGGAAAAATGCAAACTAGGAGCTTACCCTAAGAAAAAATGTAAAGCTTCCTTAATTTTTTATTTATTTTTTTATTTTTATTTATTTATTATTTTCTAATTAAATTCAGATTCAGAAGTCAACCTCTCTCAGAAAACAAAATATTATTACTTCATGATTTGAATTTTGTGGAATATCAGCAATGCAAATGCTAACGTAATTTTCTTCTTGATTGTGCTCAATCCTTAAATAAAAAATTGCATTCTTTCTTCCTTAGGACATTAAAGACTGAAAAAGAGAGTGCTATGCTTCTGGCAAGAAAAAAAATCGAATTTTTTTCCCCCAACATTTTTATTTCTTTGTGATGAGCGTTACACGTTCTCGGACATCAAAAAAACCACCCCGGTATCAGACATTAACGCAACATGGAAAAGGGAGTTAAAAAATTCACTGAACTGAAAAAATGAGTGTGGTATGCGTGCTTTTTTCTACTCGCTTTCTTTTCTGTCTTCTTTTTTATGATGTTCACTTTAGAGACAGTTAATTGCATTAAGGGGCTAAAAAAAGATCAAAAACTGTTTCAGCAAAAAGAATCAACTTCTTTTTTTCTCAAAAATGGGAAAAAGTTTGAACACAAAATTCTAGGTTGAAACGATATATATTTGTAGAAACTGAACGGACAAAACTCAGAAAGGAAAGGCAGGAAGGAGAATGTGGATTGAATTGACAGATAATTTGTAGTAACTGAATTTTATAGTAACCGAATGAGATGTGCTTAAAACTTAAATAAGTAAATAACTAAAATAATTATTGTGAAATTACTATTCTTAATTTAGATAAGGTAGTGACAGTCATCGTTAAACGTTTAATGAGTATGGATTTCTTGAACAAAAGAATGGCGATCAGTGGGAGAGAAACGTGAATTATTCCAAGCAACAAATAATGCAATAAAAAAAATTCGGATGACATATTAATACAAGAGTGTAATATGTTCAAATACAATACCAGTAGCGGTCAATAACAGCTACAGAGATTGGTTATTCTAGCTCTTGTTACTTTATGTCTACATCAGCTTTTTTAAACGTTTTTAATAATCTGTAATGTCTAAAAGAAAAAAACTAAAGAGCTAATTATATGACTTAAAGTCAACGTTCGAATTACAGAGGTGATACCGACTACGATGTCAACGGTTAACTCACACCACGATTAATACAAAGTATAGAAAAGAGGAATATCTCATATAGTGTAATTAAAAGAAAATACCAGTAATAACAATTAACCTATATTTTCAAGTAACGTAAACTAGGGAATGAGTACATTTGGTTACATGAATTAAATCAGCACTCAGAACAAACAAACAAAAAAGATATGCATTAAATAATGGAAGAGAAAACATTATTAGAAATGAAGAAACTAACTAAATAAACAGCAATGCGGAGAACAATATTTAAAGAAAAACTTGAACGATATCATCGAGTTCAAACTGGCATAGGATTAGTTGAATTCAAACAGCCATACAGTTTTTTAGTCAGTTAAAACTTTTGCTTTTCATTAAACAATTATTTAGTTACATTTCTGTTGCCTTTTTTTTATTTCCTTGTACGAAGTATCGCATAACTCAGAAACATTATCGGCCACCAGCGGCCGAGTGATAAAGTCGTTGAACCCGGGCAGACCGGTCCCAGGCTCGAATCCCGCGGATGGGCTGGCTGCAGGGGCGGCTTCGTGGCTTTTCCCATGTGCAACGTGTATATGAGCCAGTTTCCCTTAGAAAGTTCCTCAACGAAGGCATCTTTCCTCTTAGGCAGACAGTCCTCGAGAATTTGCCGTAATTAACCAGACCAAAAGAGACCAGAAAGATTAGCAGTAGAACGCTGACATTTTGTGTATGGGACTGCTATAATATTTGTGCAACTAAACTTTTTATTGCAATCGGCAGTATTAAGCATAGATATATAAAAAGAGAGAGCAACAATTTTTTATTTAAAACAAAACTATCCCAAGTTATTTCCTTGTAATATGCTGCCGAATATAAATTACTATAGACAAAAGTAAGAAATTTGAAACCAATCGAACAAAGACCCAAAAGAAAGGAAATTCAAAGCCTTGAAATTTACTGGTTTTCAATTTCATTTCTTCTGGGTCTTTGTGGAACTGGTTCTATATTTCTTACTCTTGTCTCTCTCTCTCAATATATATATATATATATATACCCGCACCAATACTCAGCTTAAATGTCCTTACCCGACCTTTATTTTCATTTTCGTTGGTCTTAATCGTATAACTACCAATTTCAGAGGCGTTTTAAATGACGAAATATTCATATTTTGGCAACGTCAAATTCAGAAAAAATTAATTTGGGACAAATAACTAAATCTAACTTTTAATTAAATCTCTCAGTTCTACTTATATTCGGGAAATTCTTATTCTTCTTACAAAAAAATAAATTTATAAGAAGTTTGATTTTCGTACAACAAAAATTGGTCGGGATATTTAATTTCAAGATTTGCGATTTTTTATGTCATTTCCAACTTGTCTTGAGGTATCGGATAATTAATGGAAAAATTCGAGGATATAAGTTTAAACGAAGTGCAGCAAAAATATATATATAATTTAATAGGTCATATAAGGAAGTCATGTGATGTGCACATCAGACCTTTTTACTTCGAATTTTTTCGTTATTCAGCAATAAACAAATTTAATGTTTTTTAATGACGGCTCGGCTAATAAGCCCTCTGATTAATCGGGAAAAGACGTCTAACGAGCTTAAAAATGTATATTTATGTGTATATTTAAAGAAAGATAATCGATAATCTAGATTTTAAAGAAATATTTCTGAATAGATTTAAATTTCTACTCTGGTTCTTTTCTGTGGAAATTCTTCACTAATTCCGGATGAAGAGAGCATGACTGATGAAGAGAGAGGGTTATCCAGAAATTAAAAGTTAACGCAATTTGTTCCGCCCCGTTACTTTCGCCAACTAAGGTAATGAATCAAACTTTTGGCGATTCTTCCGGTCGAGGAAGCGCGCCAAATCTCATGAATAGAGTAATGAGCCGAGATTTTGGCAGAACCCTTTCGTCCCTCAAACGATTTTTGCATTGCTGCCGAAAATAATCGTCTGCCTTCATTCTCATCAGTAGATTGAAACACCCACCCTACCCCTTTTCCCTCGGAATTAGCGAAGGGCTTCGAATCCTTGTTAATGTGCATCTGGGGGCTTTTTTTTACACGCAGAAGCAAAACCGCGAGAATTCTCATAAAGGGGGGTAGAAAGGGATATATAAAACCTGAACCTGGACCAGCCAGGAAAGGGGAAGGATTATTAATAGCTTACAGAATTTATTCATATTAGTCATTAAAATTTGATGTAAAAAAAGTTAGTGACATACTTCTGGGTTGCTTCCAAATGCCATATCGTTTTCTTCGATCATAACTTACCATAAATGACTGGATGAAATGGAATAAAAACTGATTCGAGGCATTTATTTTTCCTTCAAGAACTAGGGTGATAGATTAATATGATTTACAGCCAAGTTATAATTGTGAAAAGCCATAAAAAAGGCAAATCAAATTTTAATATTTTCATGCCACCATCGCATAATAAACTGCAAATCAGATCCAGTTCTTTAATGTCATCTCTATTTAAATGATTGGAACCTGTAGCGTAACTGCTATCAGATGTACTTTTTAGTTTATTGGTTTCTGGAGGTATTGTTAAACCATTATAACTATAGTTTGGAAATAGTACTTCTTCCAGTAGTATCGTGAAAATTCAGTGCAGAATACGCAAACGAAACTATTTCATTTCAGTGCAGAATATGCAAGCGAAACCGTGAACGTCATTAATAACTGACATTAATAAAAAAAAAGTAAAGGAGGCGAAAATTATATCTTACCCCTGATTTTGAAGGTTATGAACCTCAGTCAGACTCTTCGAAGTTAAAGACAAATTGATCCTAAATTGTGTTTTTGTCTTCTTTATTTTTACAGGAAGGCAAAAATTCTGTGAAATGAAGAACATGAATTTCCCAATGCTTTGTTTTGGGGGTAAAAATATTTCTTTTTGAAAATGAAATTGATCATCTTTTTGAAATTAAAAGCTTTAAAAAATGCTACATATGATTTCTTTTACGTAAATATTAGGTCGTTCAGTTGGAAAGTTGAAAAGTTGTATCAAAAATTGTCTATAAGGCCGAGCTCATTGTCGTACTGACTGCGCAAGAAAACGACCCTGAGTGTTAACAGATGACGGCACGGCACGTTAAGAACTTAGGAAACAGTTCGATAAAATGATAGTGTCCGTGAACACATGGAGGTATGAAGAGCGCTTGATGCGACACCATCCAAGGGCAATGAACTGTTGTGAGATATATGTAAGTTGGAAAGACTGAAACATCTTCAAACCCATCGCTGGACGAAAATTAATACAGTAACAGATATACGAGTTTACATATGTGCATGAAAGGATAGAGAAGCTGAAGATCAGTATGATTAGATTGGAGAATTCTCATTCCACGAATAGAGTAATCACAGAGGACAACAAAACGCAGCCATATAAAATGTTGGATGAAAAATCTAGTGCGGCACAGTGAAGAAAATGGTATTGCTATTGGATATGAATCCTGTCATGAAGTCATTCATAACTACGGGGAATTCCGCAGTATGTGTTTAAGATGGGTAAAAAATCTGACACCTGAATTGAAAGAAATACGTATCCGTGTCGTTAAGAGTTTTTCCATTCGTATGAGGCTGATAATGAGATATGATACTGATGTTGCAAGTTTCATCGGTAGGAAGCTGATAATGAGGTATGAAACTGATGAAGCGGGTTAATCGGTATGAGGCTGATGATTTAGCGTATCATCACTGGGATGAGAGCTGGAACACTTTTCAGTGGAAAGAAGTTTGAGGAAGGTTCGGTTGGCGGTGCATTAAAGAAACACATCCGTCAGAAAGAATTCGTTTTCGGTGGTGTATTAATTTTTTTCATTAGTTATGGTATAAGCAAAGACTGAGCTAGACGGCAGATATGTTGCATAATGACATTACAGTTATCTCAGTGTTTGAAGAAACATATTCTGTTACAAAATATTCCGGTTTTCTGTTGAACTCAGTAAAAATTTTAGTGTCTCAAAGTTAAAAGGGCCAAATAAAATTTTTAAATCAATTAGACTGGAAAATAGCCCGATTTCTGGAATTTTGCTTTGAGTGAGCAAATCCAGCATGACTGACAAAAATAACAATAAAAATGCTTGAAAAAGATAGCAATAAAATTGCTTGACAAAGATAGCAATAAAAAATACCATTTTAACAGCAATTAATTTATTCTAATTATATCTAAGGGTATTTAAGATAATTTCAAATATGGCTTTCTAATAGCAGTTTAAAAAGGGACATTAGTTAATAGCTTATTGCGCAGACTATGTTTTTACAGTGTCTGAACAAAGTGTAATACGTACTTGTTTATCTTCTGATGTGACAGCTGAAATAAGTGTAGAAATCACAAAGGAGAAGGGTAAAAAGAACTCTTTATTAACTCTTTAAAATTCACAATGCGTCGACTTGACGCTAACACACTACGCCTCACTCGGGCGGTAACTCAAATAACGAGAACTAAACTAAAAATTCAAAGGTACTAGTGGAATTACTCTACAGGGCTCGGATAATCCTGTTACCTAAACCCGAGTCGAAATCGAGCGGTAGCAAAGTAATAGCTGTTACGCCACTTTAATCAGCAAGAAATGCAGAAACAGAAGTTCAAACTACAACGGTACAGCGCTTGCCCAAACTCTCTAACTTTCCCTTCTAGGACTTAGTAATTAAAGGTAGAATTTGCATTACTTCACCCGAGCTACCAAATTTAAATATTCTGACATTGACAGATAGGGGAATGAAGGCTTATAGGAAAGAACGTAAACTTAAATTTAACTGGTTATTAAAATTAAATATAAATCCCTACAAAAGATATAAAAAATTTTAAAATTTTATTATGCATTATCAAGTTAATGATAAATTTACTTGCCAAAACCCAAAATGCTGTATATTTTAAGATTTTCAGAATTTTAGGAAATGTTCTTTACTAAATTGATGAATGAATTATTGAATGTACTAATTTAGCAAGTAAGCTGTGTTTTTCTGCAATTGTTTAGTTTTCCCTTTCCTATCGATTTTTTACTTTCAATACTATTATTTATGAGCAAAACAAATTCACGTTCCCATTTGCAATCGCTAGATGAAGGTTCAAGTTTTGAATTTATTTTTTGAATTTTTTTTAATAAAATGTCTTTGGGGTTAGAAAATAAGAATTTCTTCGGGCCTGATTTTTTTTTGTTCGTTTGTTTAAGAACGTTTTTATTATAATTTTTTAAAAAATCCTAAAATGCAGTCTTAGACCTTCCATTTAGTCACAAAATTGCCTTACTTGTTTTTCCTGGACCTTCGGTATAACCTCTATTTCAGTCTTAATTTAATTTACTTTAATTGGAACTATCTACGCTATTCATAACTTTACTTCATGATGTAATGAATCAGAGAGTATGTAGAAAAGAATAGTATATAAAAAATATTAAAAACTAACAAAAACTTGAAAACAAGTAGTAATCATTTGAAGCGTGGGCTGATAAGGATACACCGAAAAGTACAAAAATGCTTTTGTTGCTGTTCCCTCTTCATCTAAAATATGTATCATGATTATAATCACCCCTTTGGTTCCGAAAATTTTTCCCTACCCCTTCAGCAAGTAGAAACGATGCGCAACTTTATTATCCAGATTCTTCTAGGTGCATGATCTCTCCCTCTTTTCAGCTATCGATGCGATCTCTGAAACTCTGCCCCTCCACTTATTCCGGTTTAAATTGCTTAATCTAATTTGGGGGGGGCACGTTTAATTTGGAAAGTCATCCGGTTGATGGATGGTTTTTATGCCAAAAAGTAAATATTCTGCTAAACAGATTTCGAGAGCTTACTGATGATTCAATCGTTATTTTAAACCAAATTATTATATCTTTGGAACATCTTCAATACTAACTATTATAACAGATATTAATTTCAATTCAATTAAGTAAAAATTTTAGTTATAAAAATCAGATTCTCTAATACTAAGCATAATAATATATGAAAATTAAATGTTTGTCTGGACGCTTGTACGTACAGCACGGAGGTAGAGAGCAGTTTGATTAGAACTTAGGCCAATGATCATCTCAAATTTATGTACCATTCCTGAAAGATTTAGGCTAAACTATGCAAACAAAGCCACCATAAAGTCCATGAAATTTTAAAAGGCCACATCTTCGCATTTATTGTGGAGCGAAGTTAGAGTTATATGTCAACAGAAACGGCACTTTAACCAGCAAAATAAAAACAGCATCTGACCGACAAAATATAAAACGTACGGGGTTTTTTTTCCCTTATTTGTATGTGCTGTTGTTATTACTACTTCTAGTATTAGAATTCACAAGTATTTTTGAAGAGTCCCAGAACCTGATGTAACTGTATCCTTTCTATATATGTCCATATTTCTTTTACACGGTATATGTAAGCTCTATAATACAGGAGGAAATCTTATCTAAATTATATACGAGGACCATCCCATTACTAGTATCTGACTTACGTATACCACGACACGGATGAATTTATTTTCAAAACAGGGTGAACGCGAGCGATTCGTTTACGATAGACCTAATGATTTCTATTTTCTAAAAGCATTCAGGAAATTGGGCTACCGAATACAAACAAAAGCTTTAATTACATAGACGAGAGTTGAGAAGAAATCGCTTTGATAATCTGTTCTCAGTTTACTTCACAGTCATAGAATTTTTTTAAATACTTGACAGAGTATCAAACTGTATGCGTTATTTAATGGTCAGTAGTACTTTCTGCCATTTTTCCTTTGCCAAAATATCCACAAGAAAGGGTCTATGTGACGAGATATTATTGTAACGTAATAATAAGGATAACGAGAAGTTAAAATAAATTAAGAATAGACTATTCAAGTGCTAATACCTCAAGATGAACTAAGATCAGGTTGTTTATCATATACGTTAAAGTCCTTACGAGCTATTTTCATTAAAAGAGTCATTTTTGCAAAAGCCATTTTATGGGAAATTGGCTGTTAATACACTGTAGATAAGAACAACGAAAAACTCTCAGTGGATGGCCTATTCAATCACCAAGCATCGAATACGAGATAATCTTGCAATGTTAGTACTCTTACCAATTCGGCCATTTATTGGTAGCACTGAAATAGATAAGTGTATGATTGTAAACAAAAATGCATATAAAATTAAGTGAAAATTTCATGAAGGCATCTCTACTCCTTCTCTTGTATTTCTTCTCTTGTAAATTTAGATCACATTTCGTTTTTATAAGTTTGTAGAGATATTAGAATTTATTTCGAAGCAGGAGACCTGAAAAATGAGCAATGCCCTCGCCGGAACTCGAACCACGGACCTCTCGAATACTCGCCGAGCGTGCCGACCCTACGCCACGAAGGTATGCGAACAAGGCGGAAGAAATACCTCACAAGTTTTGCAGTTTGGTAGAGCTTTAGTTATTCTAATACCAGATGTATGGAACTGCAATTATCAGGAAACTTTTTCTCAGACAACTAAAGTTTTGAGCTTCTGTTAATTTTATCTTAACGTTTTTACTTTTTAATTAAGCTTTACATTAAGGTCAATAATTTCCAAATACTTCCTTAATTTTATCCCTTTACGTAAGCAAAACGTATTGTTGCTTTTTATCTATTTTTAAAGATCTTCTGAATGAACAAGGAAATTTAAATCTTTTGTAAAACTAAATTTAATTATTTATTATATTACAAATACTTAAATTTCCTGTTCTTAGATGTTTACTTGTCTCTGGTCTTATTAAAAACTTTAAGCCCAAGAACATAAGACAAAAGGTAAAAATTGACTAAAACATTTATTAAAAGCAAAGTATTACGATAAAATTAAAATTTAATAAAGCCTAGCCACTATCTGTGGGGTCTCAAAAACTTGAATAATGAAATATGTGTAATACAAGCGTAAATTTTCCACGGCGCACTAACCTTACTATCAAGGCTTCTAACCCTACCAGCTAATAAATACAAAATTTTTCATTGAAACGCAGATGAAGTAAATAGAAGGTACAGAAAAGAATTAGCATAAAATAAAGAATTAGCTAAAATGAAGCTTAAACTTTATTTCAACTCCATGTGACAATATTAAAAAAAAAGAGAGAGAGAGAAAGAAAACTGATTTAAAACCGTTTAGGAAAAACTCAATATGACCATTGTACTTCTCCTTAAAACAAAAATTAATGTTTCTGTTCAGTTCGTAAAATGTATTATCATTATGGTAGACTATCAATGACAAAACACCTATTAGAATTGCAGCTTAAACTCTTGAAAATGCTATTCTAAAAGTTTCCAAAATAAGTCTCACTTAGCTTGAAACCGTTAAATATCTTCAGCCCGAGAAAGAAAAATTTATCAACAACGTCCAACTTTTAGCAAACCTTATCTACCGTTCCCATTTCCAACACAAAATTACAAGTCTCCAAACCAAAGAACTTATTAAACCTGTAAAATTGCAGGATTATTGCTGTTAATAATTCAACGAATTTTCTAGTCCTATGGTTTACAAATTATGGTTCGTATATCTTCTTGATATTTATGTTTCAAAAAACTCTTAAACTTTTAAATTCGGCGTGTAGCAAATATGAGTTCCATTTTTAAAATGGTGAGTTTGCAGCAGAAACAATCTGTTTTTAAAATTTGTAATGTTTATCCACTGTTATTGTACGACGTGCGTTGCGAAGGCTACATGATGAAATTACAAAAAAATTACCAGTAGAGTATTCTACAGTAATATCCAAGTTCAAAAACATTGGTAATCTATATCAAGGGAGTATTATAGACAACCAAGTGTTTCTAAAGAAACAGTAGAGAACGTTAGAATATGATGCGAAACCTATGGAAGTCAACAAATCCTGCTCGCCGCAAACTTGCTCTTCTTTATTGCCAGTCGCTTAAAAGACCTTGCAATTGCAAGTAAAACCAAACTATTCGCAACATATAGAGCCAGATGATTATATTAAGCGTCTAAAAGACTAACTATGGTCCCAGTTAGCCCTTTAGAGTTTTCCTATACTAATGCAGCATTTGTTAAAACTAGGAAAGCTCAATTAATATTTTTTATTACTAAGTCCTTATTTAATAGCTTTAATAACACTTCACTTCATACACCAACGTTTTAATTAAAGGCCTATTTGAATAAAAAGGAGTAATAAGATTATGAAAACAACTAAATGGAGGAAATGAGATTTAATCTAAACAATGTAAAATAATGTCAACTGTCGATTGACAGGAAGCAGATTAACTGAATGCTGTCTCAAAAAAATCTGATGTGTACACCACAGGAATTCCTTGTACGGAATATTAAATTATACGCAATTTTCCTGCATTTCATTTAAACATATTGAACTAACAGTTAATAAATTTTGAATTAAATCTACTTCGTCGATACCGTATAAACCACAATAGAATAAATGCACTCTTTAAAGTTCACTATCGGCGCTACGTTCATTTAGCAGCATTAATCTCATTCATTTTATACCTCAAAGTACGCAAACATTATAGCATCTGAAGAACTACCAAAAGTTCTATTCAAATACTATAGTAAATCTAAAACGATGTATTTAAAAATTAAACAAATAATAAAGAAACAGCTTTTCACAGACGATTCAGCTCCGCTTACCTAATGCACATGCGCTACTAATTAATTCAGTTCTTACTTCGCGGTAAGGCAAAAATACATAAATATTCGAAATATTTTCATTAAAAATTGAAAGATATAGATAAACATAAAACACCAAGTACAGTTAAAACAATTAAAAAGCAGTTTTTACAGTTAAAATTACAGTTTATACGCAAAAACAAGCTAATAACTTAAATGGTAATTCCAGAATGAATTAAGCATAATTTAACTCGCAATAATAAAAGAAGACATTACTTTGTTGTTGCGAAGCTTAGTTTCTCTAAATTGGGAACAAATCCAGTATTCTGCTAGGTATCAAATGTAAACAAATATGTCCGCTATCATAACCAAAAATTAGGCTTAGCCGCACATTAAAAAACTTTTAAATTGTTGATAATTTCACAATTATTTCATGCAGGTTAACTAAAGGCATAAAAATCTTAACCGAAAGATAAGAACAACATAATTCAATCATTTTTAAAGCAAAAAAAGGACAATTTACAAACTTGTAAGGATAAAGAAACTGAGATCACTGAGCCGAGTAACAGAGTGGATGTATATATATATACATATATTTATATACTTTTGGTGCGGTCAATTGGAACCAAAATGCGAGGTGCACATCTACATGTTATAGCAGCTCTATACACAAAATTTCAACGTTCTGAGGCTACTCGTTTTTGAGTTATGCGAGATACATACATACATACGTACGTACTCACAGACACTACGACACATTCTCTTCAGAATCCATTTTAAATCAGTTTTATAATTTTGTTTTGAGAGAAAAAAGTCCTTTATTCTGTCCTTACGTACGGATGTCACTCAAAAACATAGTTAAATTGCATTCGATAGCGGTCAAAATAGATATTTTTAATGAAATATGGTACCCAAAATTTTTCGTGATTACAATACTTCCTTTTTACTTCGTAAAAGAAAGTAAAAAGAAGGAAAAAAAGAAAAAAAGGAAGAAAAAGGGGGAAATGTGTTTATTGTGTAATGACGGAAAGCTTATTATCACAAGCGACCAACATGAAACAAAAATTAAAAGCGAAATGTTGAAAGAAAAAAAAAATGGATAACAACAATGACAGTGTTAATAATGTTACTGTTCGGGTGCTCTTTTTATTCACAGCAGTGCGTAATTGATTGCTTTATGTAATATATAAACATTTGCGTATCCGCAATACACTGCCCTCCAAAAGGTAAGGAACGGCCTGTTTTTTTTTTTTTTGTGTGTGTCTAATTTCAGAGTAAAGCAACATAGAAACAAGCAGCAGTTTTGTGCACACTGAGATTCTTGTTTCTGTTGCCACTAAATGATCTGTCATGAGGTGAGGCACAGCAATGTTGCTTCTCCTTTGAGCCGAAAACTAAATAAAGGTCTTCCGCACGTGTTTAACTCTTAGTCTGCCTGAAACATGTCTTCTAGACACAGAAATTTCGGATACAAAGTGATTCCGTAGTTGGTAGGCCACATTACGAGAAACACTGAGACGTTTAGCAGCATCAGCTTTTGACATTGCTGCTTCCATCCATCTAACCGCCCGCCACCTCAACAAATTTGGCAAACGACTCCTCTTGGACATTGACAGACTGTTCTGGATATTGTCAACGAAATTATTAATAACAACTGAAGATCAACACTTGTGAACAAAACCTATAATTTTTACATTTTTTGTCAAACTCATGTGTAAGTAAGTATTCATTTCCATAAAATAAATGTGGTGGCTATTGTTTTTTCCACATATTTTTTTAAACTTCGTTACTATCACTCATATAAACTATGAATTTAAATGTTTCTGACATTTTTGCAATGGCGAGGTTTGAAAAACATGCTGTTTTAACGTTTGGAGGGCAGTGCATATAAACAATATATAAACATTAAAAATAAATTCCCCAGTGCTTAGACGTAAGCACAAATCCTGTGCACAGTTGTTAATCTCCTGTTTCACACTGATTTCTATCGAAATTCAAGAACATTTTGTTTATTTGCATTTCTGTTCAAATACAAATGAATAAAACGCTGTTCTTTTTGTCTTGATTTTTTTTTTGAATGCTGATTTAATTTGCATAACCAATTGAACTTATTCTCCAAATTAAACTGGTTGTTTGAATGCTGATTTTATTTACACAACGAAATGAAATTATTCTCCAAATTAAACTGTTTGAAAACACAAGTAGCTAATTAGTAATATTTTTCTGTTAATTGTAACATATGTTATTCTTTAGTGTGATTTTCAACTACTCCTAGATTATTTGTGATTTTAGATTAACCGTGGGCGTCATCCCCTGAACTACCCCGCGTTATCGGGAGTTCACTGTGCTTTGAATAAATAACTATTGCTTGATTAAATATTACAGAAGCTCACTTCATTCCTTTTTTTCTTATACTAATGCTTGAAGTGCGTAATTGAAGTGTTTCTTCATATTCTCTTACATTTTAGATATGATAAAAAATTATTTCACGTGCAAAATATTTCTACGTGTTTTCTTAATATATTTAAAACTGCATGAAATTTTGCAGATACATATTCATACATATGCATTCGAATGTAATTGCAAAAAAAAAAGAATTCATCTTGATTTTTTGATAGATTTGCGTGTTGCAAGTGACTTCTCAATTTTAGAAGAGAGTAGATTTTTATTATTGTGCAAATTCGCTCACCAGTCCTTTACTGTGATCACATAAATTTATTTCCATTTCAAATGCTTATTACAATGGTCTCAACCTCAAATTGCTTGCAGGCCAAATGCACGTTCTGAAACACGCCAATATTTTTTTAACAAACTGAAAAACAATTAAAAAAATAAAAAAAGTGTTTAAATATATTTTTAACTTCTCTGACTAAATATTTATTAAAAGATACATAAATGATAATAAGAATATCCCAAAGGAAAAAAATTCAAATATATATTATTTTCTGTTTGCAATCTAATATTTAGGTACCTTCAACACATTTCTATTGATTACACATTGTAATCAGTTATATTGACAGTTAAATATTAAAATTTTTGACAGACATTTCTTTCAAATAAACAAAATTTTTTCTACTTAATTCATTTTTAGTCCAAAGGGATTTAGTACCGAAGGACTATTACTTTCGTTTTGCGATTTTGCGTCGATTCACTCTGAATGCCCGTTTCACTTTTCAAATTGTTGCCACTAAATGTTATCGCTTTGCATTAAATTTTAAAAAATGAAATGTATGCATGTTTCTCGCATTGTGATAAAACCTAGAGCCATCGAATTCTGAATGACGTAATCCTACTGCGAATATGGGCATCTGGAAGCCCTAATTTTGAATTTGAAATTTGCTTTATTATCGATTTTATGTTTTGTAACATTTCAACGAATTTCTGATTAACAAACTAAATGATTTCAAAGCGAGCAATGGCAACTCTGTACGGAAAAAAAAACATTTTTATCTCCAGCGCACGAGACTTACGGAAATTCTAAAGATATGTATATTTTAAAATGATTTTCCGATATTGATTTTGAACTGAATTTTATGGTTTGAGTACGTAGTACATGATATTTAATAAAAAAAAAAGGTAGCACACGAAACGTTAAAAAGACGCGCCTTTGGACGTAATTTAAAATCTGAAATCTTTCAGATTTTTTTTTTTTTATTTTTTATTTTAGTTTTTCCACAAACAAACACTAAATAAAAATATATATGTTTGTATGTAAACTATTAAAAGTTCATTTCTTATTAGACCTTGACGCTTGATGGCGTTTCCATTCTGATATAATTTGTAACCTTTGGATAGAAAGTACTAGAAATTGCCTTCGTTACATGTTACAAATTCTCAGCTGTCAATAGGGTTCCTTTCTTATTAATTTTCAAAGACAGAAAGAAAGTTGTTCATATATAAATATACTCCCAAATATAGCCATTATTTTCAATGTAAACCTTCGTAATTAATAAGCTCCATTTGTAGATTTTTTTATGAGTTATTCATGTTTCTTTTAATGACAATGAAAATAAGTCGGATTTCAAATAACTAAAATCTTAAAATTTTTGCAACACCGTATTCACACTAGATGCCTAACTGAAATGTATTCACGAGCCACATAAAATTGCTTGAGACAACTGAGTTAAATGTTTTACACCCTTCTTCCTTTTAGATTTGAATAAATTTACCATGACCTATATACTCCATACACGTTACCAATTAGAATAACAGTTTTTTTTTAATAATTTTTAGCTACTACGATTCATGGATTAGTTTAAAGAGAAAAACTACTTAGAATATGGCGGGATTACTAAAAAAATAATTTTAAAAACTGTAAATATTTTACAATTCATAAAAATAAAACTTCAGAATACTTCTCTCGATTCTCTGATAAATCGCGATTTATATACTTAAGGCACCGGAAGCAGGCTATAGCGCCCCTAAAGTTAATAATTACAATGATACTTCGTAATTTTAATAATGTTTCAAATGTTCTAAATAATCAATTGACTGATACAATGGGAATTACTTTTTAAATTACATCGGTTAAGTACATTTTAAAAAAATATGATGGGGATATAACATGATTTCCTTGTACAGTCTATTAGATTACGCACTATAGAGTTGGGTGTTCTTAGGTAGCCTAAAGTAGACTAAAACTGTAAAAGACGTAAGTGAATTTTCATTATGTCTTGTATATACCAAAGAGACAGGCAAAGGGTCTAAATTACCCTTTTTTTAACTTAAATAAAGCTTAACAAACAGCACAAACTCATGCTTACAAAATCCATCAGTTATGGCTTAGATAATGGATTAACTAAACTAAGAAAGTAAGTTAGCCTAACGACTGCGCACTTAAAATAACGTAGCATCTGGCTCTGACCTAAGGTCGGAGCAACAAGCCTAATGGCGAGAATAACTTAACGCCGCAGAATACGGTTCGCAAGAGAATCAAATTAGCAACGTGGTCCTCAAGCAGGCAGAATACGCTCTGACTCTACCCTCTAAAACCTTCCTTTAAATAGTCTCTGCTTTCTACTTTGCAAGAGCTATAAATTTACCTTCTGGCAGAAAAATGAAAATGAAAGCCATAGGAAAGTAAATTAACATAAAATAGCTGGTTAAAAATTTAAATGTGAACTCTACAACACACCTTTTTGTTTCAATTCATTTAAAACTATTTCCTCGAAATATTCTAACTTATTTAACTGATCCCTCAAAGCAAGTTAAAAATGACATCAAAAACCGTAAATTTTGAAATTAAATAACTCAGTCACTTTTTATCGTATGGAAGTCAAACTTCCTATCATTTTATTTTTTTCATAATGATATATAAAATTTTCCCAGATATAAACATAGGAACCGGGAGACTGCAATAAAGTTTTATGTCTTTTTTAATCCAAAATTAATTTTTTTTTTCTAATTTGGCGCTGTCGAAACATGAATATTTTCGTCATTTAAAACACTTATGAAGAAATAGTATAAAGTATATGACTACAGCCAACGATTGTGAAAATAACGGCCGTATTAGGGGCGTGTGTGTGTATTTACATATATAGATAGATATAGATATAGGTATAGATACAGATACATAATTTTGGTGCTACTGATTGAAATAAAAGAGGAAGGTGCACAATTAGACGTTATAGCAGTTCCATATACAAAATTTCAACGTTCTGTACAGCTAATCGTTTTTGAGTTATGCGAGATACATACGCAGGTACGTACAGTCTTGGCAAGAAAAATCCATTTTGAATCCATTTTAAATCCGTTTTGGGCTCCTTTAGCCTGTTCGTAAGTACAGACATCACACAAAAAATAGTCTAAATGGATTCGAGAACAGTTATAATGGATATTTCGTTTGAAATATGATACCTGAAATTTTCAGCGAATGCTTCATTTACTTGGCACAAGGAAGTAAAAACTGAAGGTGCTTTGTCCTGTTACTTTATGGCCTTCAAAACCTCTTACTGCATTTCATGGTCCTTTATTTTACTAACTATTAGAAACGTCTCACTTTACTGATATTCTGCTTCATAAAGTTTCAAGAATAAGTATTTCCAAGATATCTCTTAATTTCTGCCACTTTTGGATTATTGCATTCGTAAGAACTGATGCAATGGATAATTAAACTCGAGAGATAGCCAATGCCGAATCTTTATTTTAATTTTAAATTGGATATTTGGTTATTAGACAGCCACATGTGAAAACTGTTTAAATTTACTTGAAAGTTTGGAAGAAATCATTAAAAAAGGAAGTTCATTCAAAATTCGACAATTTGTGAAGTCGTTCAAATGATAATAAGCAGGCAATAATAACACTAAATCCATTCATCAAAAATCGGCAATTTGTGAAGTCAAGTCTGCTCAGATGATAATAAGCAGGCGTTAATAACCCTAAATCAGTTTAGTAGCATTTGCGCACAAATCGAAAAGCAGGGATACTTACGCTTGTTTAGGCTTACCTACTCCTACTTGACATAACAGTAGATCAGGTCTCTGATATCAGAGCAAGCCACGAAATTCGTCGTGACAAGGGATCAAGATTGAGCCTGTCGTTGGTAAGAGCCTTGAGCACCATATAGGTAACAGTACGATTTTGCTCCGCTCTGTTCCCAATTTTGAAGGAGAGCAACCCGGGGGGGAGGAATCTGAGAGTCTCCCAACTCTCTTCTTCTACCAACAACCTCTCGAGAGGACTTTCGACTCGCCGCATATTTAAAGTGGCCCATGCCGCACAGACACTATACATTTACAAACATTCTCCGGGATTTGAACCCGAGCGCTTCGGTACGGCAGTCAACTAACCACTATCTCAGTTGGACGGCACAAAAAACATGAATTGCTGGGTGAGTAATAGCAGTTTGTATAGTTTAGTGATAGTTCCCCATAAAACCATATCTTCATGATTATCTTTTGGTAACTTTGGAGTATTAATTTTCTTTACAAAATTTTAAGCTACTGGATTGCACAAGTGGAGATTTTGACAAAATGTTATATTATTAATGTAAGTGTGTTGATGTGTAAAGAATGATAAATGCCTTAAGCATGTATTTATTACTTTTATATTATATCCCAAGTATAAATATATTTTAAATAAAATATCTTTTCTGTCATCTACATAATATCGTAATGCGTACTGCAGACAGCACTATATAAAAAAAAGTGGATTTTTCCCCCTCCAAAGTAGAAAAATAATGTACGATTTTAATCGTACATTTAATTTTCTTAAACATTAATTTTCTTTAAAAGAAGCATTTTTTTTATTTATTTCCGAAGCTCCAAAACCAATTATTTTTAACAAAATTAAAGCTAATTTCTAAAATTTTAGGCGAGAGGCTCAGTAGTTGGTTCTTACAAACTCGATTAATGTTTATAAAGTTAGTCAAATTTTTTTGAACTTCTGACCAACGGTTTCGGAAAAATCAGGCACGCAAACAAGAAAACTTTTGTTATCAAGAAAGTAACCGTGAGAAAAGAAATGAGGGCTACTTAACCCTTTCGCGGGCAATGGCTACAAAGTCAAGCCTCTAAGTGCGCAGTGTCTAGCTTCGTTAGCCACCTGCATTGATTGAAGCTGAAATGCACAAAAATCATTACAGATGGCAGCACTGCACATTTTTTTATCGAATTATGGTCTCTGATGGAATGCTGAAGTTGTAAATTCAGTGCATAAGTACTGTAAATCGAAATTTTATTATTTAAAAAATTATTTCTAATTTATGAAGAACATTTTGACAGTTTTAATGTATATTTTTCTATTATTTAAATAAATTAAACTAATTCACAAGCAAAAACAATTCATTTTTATTAGATTTTTGAAAAGTTTTCGAACGTGGATACAGAGTCTGTCCACCGCTCTTTTAGAGCAGTAACAGTGACCTTGAAAACGGCGCACTTCCTTTACCTAGAGAAGGGTTATGTTTGAGTGAAACATGTGTATCTGTAAGAGGGAGAAATATAAACAAACTTTGTTTATAACATCTGATGAGGTTTCGAGCTTGATTTCACTCTCAGTATAGTTTATCTGTTTGGCCAGATGTTAAAGTTTTTTTTTAGAGAGACGAAATTTAGAATACTTTCTCTATGTGAATAATTTTGTTCTACTGTTTTTAATTAGTTTCTGCTTTTATAAGATTATAGTGCATTTCTTTTATTGTTTTGATCTTAACATAATTTTTTAGTTTAGTACATTGTCTAGAAAGGGCTTGTCTGTACAAGAGGCTCTTGCTATTTTTGAAGATTTGCCATCAGATGATGGTTAAGCAGTATCTAATGATAGTGATACTGATAAAGACTATGTTGCGGACTTCACGCAAGAGGAAAATATTATTTCTAGTGCTGATGATGAAGAAATCGAGGAGTTACAGCTTCCTTCTACTTCTAAGCTGCAAGTGAAATGGAATAAACATTTTGTTGCCAAATCTCTGCCAAAATTCACAGAATGAGTGGTCCGTCTTCTGAAGTTTTAGAAATGCAAAATCCATCTCCTCTTGGAGTAGTTTTGCTGTTTATTACAGCAAAATTGCTGTAAGATATTGTTCACTTGAAATGCCTGTACGAAATTGACAGGAAAAGCTACAAATGGTGGCACAGAATATTTTTTCACTTTATAGATGTTTCAGTTGTACATGCATTCATAATTTACAACATGCATCCGGATAAATGCAGTGAATTTAAAATCATGAAAGATTTCCGAAGAGAAGTAATCCGAGGATAGCTACTGATGGGGGCAAAAAAAAACTCTTAAGAAACAGAGTCTAAGTTCAAAATCTGTTCCCGTAAAAAAGCACAAGCCATACGTTCCAACAGATGAGCGCACAGAAGATGCAAAACATAAAGGAACATAACAAAACATAAAAACGGAAGGTGGCTTATACAGATGATGTGCTCTTTGTAGTACAAAAAAAGAAGTTCATCGTTCTTGAAAGCTCTGCAAGTCCTGCAATGTCGCACTGTGTCTCCAACCAAGTGGTCCTACTTGTTTCGAAAAATTTCATACTAGGTAGATACATACATAAAATCTTTCAATAAGTACAACAACGATATTGTAAAATTACTTTATAATTATTACTTTGCTATTATTACTTTATTCCTCAAACATTTTGTATTTCATTATCATTAAAATTGTTATTTCCATAAGTATTAATTTCTCATAAAAATTCATCATAATAAAGTTAATTAGTTTTATCCTAACAGGTAAGCTGAATGTCTTATATGCGCAGTGGCTATAACCTCTAGCCGCCCCCTAGACAAAAGACCCCCGATCCGAAAAATTATATAAGGCCAAATAATGTTTAAGAGGGTTGAGAACATTATGTTTATAATGTACTTTATCACATAAAAGTGTATTTTAGCTATGCGCCCGTGAAAGGGTTAATAAAATCATGTCAATAAATCATAAGGCTGATTGATTTTTTCTGACAGGCTGCGTGGAAAACTCACTTGTACATAATTTGTCCATAATTTGTCACACCGGTTCGAAAATTTCATGTTCCCTCAGGAATTATGTGCGCAAATGTCCCTCTGGTGGAACTGCCACGTGTGCAAGTGTCACATCATCACTAAATTGATACTTATTATCAAAGTTTTGTGAATTATGTGGTGTTGGAACCACGAAAGAGGCTTATTGAGGAAATCTAATCTTCTCAATGATTGAATTGGATAAATGCTTTTCATTTGAATCGAATTTGGATAAATACATTTCATTTTTCATTTTCATACCAAAGATAAAAATGTTTTATTCCGTGCAGTGTTGCCACTGCCCACCTTCAATCGTTGAATTCGTTAATCAGACATTCATTTAAGTTTTACGACCTATGAAATAAATAATAAAAAACTATAACGTCATTCTGTGAGAATATTGAATATTTTTAATCAAATTGATCATCAGTTAAATGCATTTTTATTATTTCAATCAATCCGATTCAAAAGTGAGTAACAAATATTCTTAAGAACTGCATCTATTGCTTTCAAATAGCTTAGTTTGTTAATCCGAAACAGACAAATTCAGTTCAAAAGATAAATATCCCTCATTTTGCCGAATGGCAACAGACTCGAATGGAAAGTGAAGCGATGTATTTATAGTGATTCGACGTAGATTCCCATTTCGAAACTAATAGCCCTTTTGAGCTAAAAATGAGATCAATATTTATGAATAGAGGAATTTTATACATAAGTAAAATACAGTTATGCGATCTGCCAGGTATTCGGTTAGATAGTTGTAATAGCCAGCTAAGTGGGGTAGCTGGGACATTTGTCCACTGGCATAGCATCCAGAGCGCGCGCCAAACTCATGTTACGAAATTTTAAAATGAGATGTTTTCCGTTCTTTGCAAACAAAAGGCGGCGCGAGGTTTTCAGCTGTTCCCGGCTGCTGAAAACTCTAGATATGGCTCTGTTTTGGTTCGGTTTATTTGGTGTGACAAACTGTAACAGCAAATGAAGCATTAGGAAAATAACCAGCTGGATATTATTAGAGACTTCCTGTTTCGGACTAACTTAAAGAAACTCATTTTTAGAGCCAGGGTGTAAGCGATTCGGCCAGGAAGAATGTCCTGAAGGCTAATGGGTCTTTATCCCCTAATGCTTTTATGATGCCGACTTGTTCACGGCTGTTCGCTGCTCTTTTGTGAGAAGAGACGAAGCAGTGGAGCTGAATGGACATGTAGTCAGAGAACTCTGTGGGAAACTCGCTTTTTCCCTTCTGTAAGATATAGCAATATTGTGAGAAGCGAAGCAGTGGAGCTGAATGGACATGTAGTCAGAGAACTCTGTGGGAAACTCGCTTTTTCCCTTCTGTAAGATATAGCAATGTAACGGTTTACGCTATTCATCCATTATTTAATCACGAATGAATTTGTTGTTGAGTTTTAAATAAATTTTAAAAAGACAATCCTGTCTTGCTATTTTTCCATAAAAGCTCGGAAACGTCACATTGGTTATGGCAAAGCACTCGAGGACTATCTACATAAGAGGAGGGATGCTTTCATGGAGGACTTTCTAAGGGAAATTAACCTGCGTACACGTTATGCATGGGAAAATCCACAACGTACCCATGCAGCCAGCCCGTTCGCCGAGTTTCGAAGCCTTAGTTAACGGCTTTCACCCAGATGCTACCAAATATTCAGCATCTAGGTCGTATATATTGAATAATCGTTGCATTTCTGTTTGTTACAACATTATTTCAAATTTTCCGTTTCCATCGCACAAACTTAACGAAAATAAAGGTGCGTTAAAAGGTAATTTTCATTTAGTTACATTCATTACAATTTATACCTCTTTAATTCATTGTATTATTGTTACTAATGTGCAACATTACAAACAATTCTAACCTACATTCCCGGTTAAATGTTATTGTTTAAAATACAGAGTTTAACAGACGTTGAGTTTTTTGTAGAATTTAGAAACCTTGCGAGACAATAATTCGAAAAGCATTACCTTTTTATTTCATAAAATAGAAATTAAATTTTTTAATCCAGATCTGAAAACTTTGTTTTTCGTACTGCTTTAACTATTGGTTCTTTTTTCACCTTTACATCTATTCAAGATCGCAAAAGAAATCAACAAGTGAAAATACTGCCATCAATTCAAATTAATTGAAAAAATCAACAACATCTGATGTGAAACTTGGAGAATTTTCATTAATACTGTTGTAATTTTACGTAAATATTTGTGTTTGCTTGTTCGTATCTATATTTTAGATTTTTTAATTGTGTTTAGTTATTTCTTTCTTGTTTAATGCATCAGATGAAGTAACTTTCTAATGCATTTCTGTGTAATCGAATTTGTTACCGCTTAATATGGTTACAAGTATTTACATTATGTCTTATGCTGTAGACTTTTTAATTCTTAATAAACTAACTCTTCAATTGAAAAGATAGCTCAACTAAGACTAGAGATATGGATCGGCAGACAAACTTTGGCGACTATCTTTGTTGCGAAATTTCAATTTTGGGAGATTTTAGAAAACTTGAAGCCATTCTGGAAATTTCTGGCAAGCGCATTTTGGAAGCTTTAGAGAGATTTTTCTCGAAGTTTCCAGACTTGCTTGGACAACCCTATAAATATTGGTTGCATTGGAACAATAACCCGTCGGTTTAATAGTAGATTACAGCGTCGTGCGATGTATTGGATTCTTATTGTCTGATTTACACTTTATTCTGTGAATTATTCTGATTATTTGCGATAGATCCCGCGTCTTAAGGAGAATTAGTTTTGTCTCTGTTGTTCTCCTTAAACTGTTTATAACTGTTTACCTTGCTCTACGAGCTGCTCAATAAGGAGTCAGTTTCTTCCCACTCACCTGGAAGAGTTATCGAGGAGACTGTAGCGAACAACAGTGCTAAATTACGAGAGGTTCTTCAAAACAAAACTAGCTGATAAAAGATCAGATCAGCTTTATAAAAACGAAATCCCGAGAAAAAGATGGCAGAGTTCTAAAAAGCATGATTAATGTTTAATTAAAAAGAAACACATTTTTAAAGTGATCATAGAAGAAATTTAATACAGACACCGTGTCATAGATAACTAATTAAAAAACTAAACTCAGTGGCCCAACAGCCCTTAATGAGCCATGGCCTCCAGGCCGTGATATATGCTTTTCTGACCGTAGGTCCGGGGTGCATGAACATAAACCCTGGACAAGTGGCCAGATTGTCGCAGGACCCGCGGTGTTTAGTCTCCAAGTGAACTCGGTACTCATTTACCGACCCACTCAAGAGCTTACCTAGCCCACCCAAGGACCCACTCAAGGGTTTGCCCAGCCTGGAGCTCGAGCCCGCAGACCTGTGGTGCTGCTGCGCGACGCACTAGCAACTGCACCACCGGGACTTAGGTAACTAATTTGTTGTTCGAAAAGTTCAGATCGGAAAGAAAGACATTTAAAAGAATAGTTACATGAAAGAGAGCGCAATTTTTTATTCAATTAATCTGTATCCTAACGCTGTTTAACCGTTTGACAGTTTGAAGATTTTGACGTAAAAGTTAAAGAGTCTGCAATCCCAGAATTTCATACTTTCAATTGAAAAAAAAAGTCAGATGTGTGGGATTTTTGTATCTATCCAAAGAAATCTTAACCTCCTGCCTTTAACGAAACTTAAAAAATATGTATTATTTAATCTGAGCGCAGCTTTTCTCCAATTAAATACCAGTATTTTTTTACGAATCTTGGTTGAAGGAAAAGGTTTTGAGTTAATTAAATCGCTTCTATATCTTTAAATTTCATGGCGGCATTTATATTTTAACTTTAATTAATTTCTAAAAATTTTTAACCTTAATACAGAATTCAAAATGAAAGCTACATTATCTACACTAAACTTGTGGCAAAATTAATTCTGTGTATAAATTCAAATGCAAAGATTCTGATAACCCTTTAAAATATTTTTCCAGAATGAAAATCTAAGATCGTCTAGTTGACATACCGCAGCTGGGAGGTTTTAAATTTTGTTTCAACCGCACAGTGTGTGGCCTACGAGTTTAGCATGTTTAATGTCTTTGCCATTAAAAGTGATGTCCAGGCTTGAATATTTCTGCTGTCAGTAATAAAACCCTTAGCTCCCTGAAGAGCCATTACTTTTATTGTGCCATCAAAATATTCAGAGTCGCCTCTTTAATTATCGAGCTTCGCTCACAAGTCGCATCCAATAAAACTGTTTACTTAACAGGTATACTTAAGAGAAATTCGTTTGCAAAACTGCCCAACTCCGAGCTTTTCCAAATGCGAGTGTGACCGTAAAGATTGATTAGTGGGAAGAAGGAAAGAGACGGTCAAGGGAGGGCGTACAAGCGCTTCCTCAGCCGCCCCCTTTACTAATCTCTTAAAGTGCTAAAATAACTTAATGTCCCCAACAATTCCTAACTTAGTTGAGTTAAGCAATCTTTCCGGTAAAGTACTGTCTTTAATCACGTTGGGCGATACTTTACTTTTGTGCCTCGACATTCAACAATTTCCATTTAGGATTTAGGCTGTTGGGGGGAGGGTCAGCGGCAACAGGGTGGAGAGGGCTTAATCACAAATTTGCGCTTCCATGACTTCCAATATCCCTCCGTTTGGCATTCAAAATGGCGACCGTTGAAATTTGCATGTCCCCATTAGCGAAGCATTTGACATCGGGGCTTTGCTTCTTCCAACGCTCTTGCATATGCATGAGCTAGGTGGAAGGCAGGAAGGGAGGATTTCAGTGATGGCTACAAAGGGTGAAGTGTGTCCGAATTCAGGGGACCATCGTTAAAGTGATTGCAAGGTGAAGAAACAAAAGACCACAGAATCTTTCAATTTTTTGGTTTAATCGAAAACACTGGAAACTGGAGCATAGCTGGCTGTTTAAAAAAGGAAATGTGTTATTCCAATAATGTATTCAAAATTTTATTTTTAAATTTAATGTTCAGCTGAGAATTCGTACTTTTTACGGTTGCTGTTGTTATTCCTGTTGCTGGTTGCCGTTGATTTCACATAATAGTATTTTTGCGTATTGCCTTACTTACCAGTACCAGCAATAAAATAAAATCTTTACGCAATTTAACCTTTAAACAAACTATATTATTTATCTGAAACATTGAAAATTTTTGGAAAAATTCCAAGGCAAACACACTTTTAATTTTTTTAGTGATCTTTTTGCATTTGTCTGTGTTCAAGCTAAAGATAAGATAAGATTCATTAAAGATAAGGAAACTGCCTGCATACACGGAGTTTCCCTATTTTTTTATGCTAATACAATTTCGGAAGGGATAATTAATGCTTGCTCATCTCCGCAAATTTCTTTCATTTACCATTAATTTCTTTCACTTTAATTTTCTATAATTTTATACTGCTTCCAACAACTAGTTAATTTGATTGTTACTTAAAAATGTTTTAAGTTTACATTAATTATTTGATTGTTACTTGATCATTACTAAGTGATTTGATTATTACTCTTAAAAAAATTAAAAATAGGATTTCAAAATAATTTCATAAAAAAGCCGTAAAGTCTCCCCTCTTGATCAAATCTCTCACAGTTTCTTCAAAAAGTGTGATTTATAGAGGTTAATAATTTTTCGAAGCCAGAAAAAGTACAAAAAGAAAAGCAGTTTTGCATCTTCGGGAGCCGAAATACGTAACTAACTGGACCTTCTAACCACTTAGTCACGAAGGCATGTGAATGCAAAATTTCCTTACTTTCTGTTTGTTCTTAAAGAAATGGGAAAAAAGATTGGGACTGAAAAGAGGCATGAAACCAAGTTTCCCAAATCTAGGTGGGGACGAATTATCGTACACCAAATTTGATCCCCATATAGAGTATTAGACATTTCGTACCACTTGAAAAATCAACCTTGATCCAGCCGGGATTAGAATAATGAACATCCCATTTGACAGCTTGATGTACAAACCATTTATACTAAGAGTATACGGGCTTGGGAATGCAATTATTCCTTACAGGCTTACAAAATGGAAAACAAGAGAGTTAAAGTATATCTATTATTATGCATCCCATAATCCTAATTTCTTTGTAAAACAAAGAATGAATATTCAATAAAAATATTCAGAATATTCATTCATTGCTTTACTAAAGCATGTAGAAGTTTTTCTCCACAGAAAATTGCTAATTATTTTATGTATTCTATCTGTATTCTTAATTGGATTAAAGAAAAACTGAGATAATTGTCATTTTACTTTTATTTTAAATGTACAGTGAATTCTCATATCTGTAGTCAGATGATAGATTGAATGAATAACACAATTACAGTTGATCTTTGATATACGCAGGGGGTAATATATCGTGCCATTCCGAATGTCATTTTGATGACAAAAACATTGTCGACGTAATAAATAAAAGATTGGCACATATTTCGTACATTTCATATATTATGTAAGCTGTATTTTTATTAAAGTAAGGCGAATGCCAGGAAACATTTTAACAGAGAAAATCTCAAGGAAGAGTAAGTACATAACGTTAGCATTGTATTGCATTCAAGGATATTATAAATCATCCGTACAAATCATCTGTCAGCAATTATTTTAATATTACCTTGAGAGCTAAAAATCGTGGCAATTGTTATCGTATTACCAATATTAAAAAAAGCAGAAAAAGATTTGTAATAAATGAAAGGACTCAAAAATCTAAGGGGCACATTAATTAATTCGTTTTAGCCAAAACGGTTATTAGTCTCGAAATGGGATTTTGCGTGAAATCGCTGTAAATGCGTTGTTTAACTATACATTCGAGTCTGTTACAATTCGGCAAAATGTAAGATATTTGTCTGTCAAATTGAACCTGTCTATTGTGAATTAACAAACTAAGCTATTTGAAAGCAATAGATGTAGTTCTTGATAAAATACGTTTCTTATTTTTGAATCGGATTGATTTAAATAATAAAAATTCATTTAATTCATGATCTATTTAATTAAAAATACTCAATATTTTCATTCAATAATCTTATACATTTTGTTTACTACTTATTTCATATTTGTAAAATTTTAATGAATTTTTTATTAACCAATTCAATGATTCGGAAGCGAGCAGTGGTCATACTGCACGGAATAAAACATTTTTATCTCTAATGCGAGAGACTATCTATCGGAAGTTCTAAAGATATGCTGTTTTTGAATATTTTGTGATTTGCTGTTGAACTGACTTTTATGTGCCGTTAATGCGGAGAATGTGATATTTTATAAATAAAGTTTATACAGAAAATGTTAACAATAAAAAAGTTTTAAAATAAGCTATCTTACTAAGAAAACTGAACATTGATAGGATGAAATGAGAAAAGACTGAAAAAAGTAGAAAAATTATATGCTAACAATTACCACTGCATCGAGTACTCTAAACATACGCTGCTTTCAAAGTTTTTGTGATTTTGCTATTGAATTGTATACTGCGTAAGTGCGAAGAAAGCTGAACAATAAATCGACAATGACAGAGGGAGAAATGCGTTAGCAGCCCAGCGAGAGCGTAAAAAACCTTAACAAACCTTTTGAGGCCACCGTTAAAATTTGAAAGCCTTCAGATTTTTTTCCCTTTTCTTTTCGAATGGCATGACTTTTCTCTTCTTCTTGGGAGCAAAGTCAACATAATTAGACAGTTTTATATGCTAATTGGCATATTATTTAAGTTAGCTCTATTACTTATTATTTGCAGTAAATTATTCAATAAGATGAAAAATAACTGAGAAGGGAAGTGGGAATCATGCTTTTTTGCAATGCTTATTTTCGAGGATTAATGGATTGTTCAGATGGAAATGACCAGGTTCATATAGCGTGTTTAAAGTAGACACAACGCTTGAACTCACTGTAATATTAGCAGCAGAAGAAAGCTGAGTAATTTTTTCAGGCATACAGTAAGCAACTACAGTTAAATTTCATGGTTTGTTTATATTTCACTGGCACCCCATCACGCCATATGAAATAGACAAGTGTGCTAGCATGTTGGAAAATTTGTCATTTTATTAAAATTTTTCCCTCATAATAAATGATTAAATGATTAGCATCTATTTATATTTCATGCACTCATGACACAAGTCACTTATCAGTTGTTTTGATATTGGCGTACAGCATAATTTATCTGCTAGTTTTCCAAACTTCTCTATCTCTCTAAAATATTGTTACGTGCGTACGGGTTCGTTATATATTGAATGCACAAGTTGTTAAAAAGTTAACAAAAATTTATTCTTTCCACAAGAAATAAATTAAAATGCTGAAATATTTCTTCACAGATCTTCGCACAGTATCACAATATCTTAAACGTTTAGCAAAAACTCAGTTCAAAACAGAATAAATAATTCTATCTCACAGCGAAATCGCTACAATCAATACAGCATTAAGCAGTTCGCCTTTTACAGCTACAACTGACAACAGCAACAACAACAACTGAGATGAGGTGTTTTAACTCGGCTTTTATAAGCTTTTTTAATTATCAGTAGAACAATCATGATTTTTCTAGATTTTTCTGGACGGCAACAGTAATTACGAGATATTTATTTATTAAGCATTAAAAGCACGCGCTCTTTTATTTTTATTGTTATTTATTTATTTTTTTTTCGACGTAGCTTTCTCTTCAAAAATCGTCTGCGTTGCACGGCGAAATAAAAAGGAATTTTAATTACAATTCTAAATAAATAGCCAAATAAATGTGAAATTCGTAACAATATTTTCCGAAAAAAAAACCCTTGTATAAGCGAAACCGCGCATTTCGAAAACGTATTTCTCAAGGATCAACAGCAGCTTTGTATGCTTTTAGCACAGTTAACTTTTTCGGAGCAGGAAACATCAACTGTGCCCTTGCCAAGATTCAATTACAGATCTTGGATTCGCTAGCTGATTGGGCTAACTACTTACATTATGATAACTTGTTCGAGGAAATTTAATAATACCTTTCATACTTAAGTTCTTTTATTAGCCCAAAAAGGGCTATTAGTCGGAAATGGGGCTTTGCGTATAAACAACATTTCACTTTTCAAATTGTTGCCACTAAATATACCCCTATATCATTTTAAAGATATTAAATAATAAAGAATCTGCATGTATGTATGTGTGTTCCTCGAATTGCAAAAAAACAACAGTACCTACAACCATCAAATTTTGAATAACGTAGTCCTCCACACAACATATGCATGCACCTGGAAACCCGAATTTTGAGTTTAGAATTGGTTTTATTATTTATTTCATATTTGTAAAACTTTAATGAAATTTTAATTAATAAAAACTGAAAGCAAACAGTGGCAACAATGTACATAATAAAATATTTTTATCTCCAGCGCGTAAGTCTGTCCAATCGGGAATTCTAAAGATATGCTGTTTTTAAATATTTTGCTGTTGAAATGCGTTTTATTTTGTGTAAGTGCGAAGAACGTGATATTTAATAAATAGCGTTAACACATAAGTTGACAGTTAAAAGACTTTTTTGTTGTTGTTGTTGTTGTTGTTAGCCATTTTATTAAGGAATGATATATGATTAACTGAGAACAGACTGAAAAAAATATAAAAAATTATGGCAACATTTAACAGTACATCAGGAATTCTAAACATAGGCTAATATACAGCTTTTAAACATTTCGCGATTTTATTATTGAACTGCATGTGATGTAACTGTAGAGAAAATGATGCTTAATGAAGCTATAAAGAAAAAAAAAAGTGGGTTAGTAGGAGTGAGTGCAAGAGCAGACTAGTAGATTGTGAGCTCAACAAGACAGTAAAAACCATTAACAAACCCTTTTGGGCGACAGTCAAAATCTGAAACCTTTCAGATTTTATGTTTTAAACTAGTATTACTCTGAGCTGATTTACCGGTTTTATGCACGAATTTTCATATAACAGATTATTATATTAAGTTGCTTAAAAATTAACTTAAACTAGAACGTTGCAACCTTTAGTGCTATTAATGTAGTCATGTTTTATAAATAACTTAATTGAACTAAAAGATTCTGTTCTAAATATGGAGACGGCCTCGTTTTAAAACAGGCACTGATATGCAGTTCGGAGCTGCGCGCCGGGGTTTGTAGGGAGCCGTAACTTGCTGACCGAGTAACTTGGAAGAACGCGAACGTCTGCCGCATCCCCCCAAAAACTCGATGACGCGCAAACAAATCCACAAAAGGGCGCTTTTACAATTAGCGACTCGATCTTAATTGGTATGTCGTCATTGTCTTAATCACGAAAAATCGGTCCTCTCTCCGGGTTCATTACATTAATCAGTCTCCTCCACGGACGGCAAATTCATACACCCCGCTTTATTGGGGGGAAACTAAAAATAAAGAAATGTTGCAGACGTATTCCCAGTGGATCGGAGAAGGGTTAATGCATTTAGGAAGAAATTAAGAAAAATCTCAAACGCATGAGGCATAAAAAATAAATGGGCTTTCTTGGTACCCGGAGGAATTGTCATTCACAGTTTTTGTTGAGTTTCATAGTTTTTTTTTTTTTTTTTTTTTT
>KK112163.1:204386-223434 GCA_000611955.2 Stegodyphus mimosarum
AATTGGTCTCTTTTCCCTACCCGTTTTCGTTGTCCGAACACAAATAGAAACAAATTATACAAGGAAAAACTTACATGTAATGCCGAAATATAACATTTATAATCAAGGGAAAAAATTGGACTAATTACAATCGAAAGAAATAGTTATAAAATTGGTAAAATAATAAGACAATAATAATAATAAAAAAACGCCGTATTAATTACAATATAAAGCTCAAATTTTTTTATCGAAAAATTTGATTGTCAAATGTAAAGGGCCGGGTTCGAATGTGTACTTAAAATAAAAATACTTTTTGCTAAAGTAAAAGGAATGGAGAAATAAATGCGACTATTTGAGGGGAATAAGTAAAAAATTTCTACAAATGAAGGGGGTTTGCAAAAACACCTCCTACCTGTAGGTGCTTCTATTCCAAAGTGAAAGCAGTTATTCTACGGGATTGCCTCGCTGAGATCAGGGCATACAAACTGCTACGCAATTTGCGACACTGCTGCTTTTAGACCTTAAAGGCTGCCACAGGAAATCGCCGTTCTACTGCTGCATGAAGGCTTAACGAGACTGTATGCGAGAAAATCGGCGGTTTGTTACGGAAAAATAATTCTATGAAAATAATATTGTTGATTTTTTAGATGAATTTTCACAAAGTTTAGCATCCAAAAAATTCTACGATATTTTAATTGAAATACTTCTTATTTGATACATAGTTTCTTATTTTTTTTTAACAAAACTATTGCTACATCCTATATCATTTTCAAATACTTTACCGTTTATACAATATATGAGGAAAATTTATGGGTATGATTATCTACATTAAAAGGATATGGAAAAAATGGAATGTATATCATTCTTCAACAAAAAAGGGTAATTTGCAAAATATGGAGCAATAAAAATGAAAAAATGTTCCCTCTGGGGGATAAATGTCTCGGGATAAGTTCCCTTATAATTTCCAGAGAAGCAGAAAAACTTTACTATTTTACTTAGAAATCTCTCTAGACAACGTCAAAGAAATAATCAGTTTGCAACTTGTCGTCATGACAGCCAAGATTCACAGACAAGAAACAAGATATAAAAGGTTGAAGTAAATGTTATGGGACTTAAATTGGCCTTTCAACTCGTATTCTCATTACTAGTCTCTCCAAGGCGTTATTACTATTTTGATTATCATTTTCTTTTGATTAATAAGTAAATTTAAGCAAGTTTCTCTTTGCGTTAAGTAAGATAGGGAGAAAAAAAAAGCAGTCTGGGTTTGTCGTAGATTTTAAATAAAATTATGTTGATTCCGAGAGTTTTCTTCTGTAGAAGCGAAACCACTATCAGATAGTCCCTGAAATCGATAGATTCTCCCCCCTCCCAATTTACATCAAGCTAAGTTTTTTTGTTTTTTTTTAGTTCAAAGGGGCTTTGTCCTTAAAGGACTATTGCTTTTGTTTTGCAATTTTGCGTCGGAAATATTAAATGTCGGTTCACTTTTCAAACTGTTGCCACCAAATATTGGAACCCTGTGTTATATTTAAAGAAATTAAATAATGAAGAATGTGCATAAATGTATGTATGTTTCTCGCATTGTGATAAAACGACGGTACCTAGAGCCATTGAATTTTAAATGACGTCATCTTACTGCGAATATGGGCATCTGGAAGCTCAAATTTGAAATTTGAAATTTGTTTTATGATCGATTTCACATTTTGTAAAATTTAACGACTTTTTGATTAACAAACTGAAGGATTTCAAAGCGAGCAATGACAACATTGTACAGAAAAACATTTTTATCTCCAGCGCGTGAGACTGTGTATAAGAAATTCTAAAGATATGCTGTGTTTACAATTATTTTGCGATATTGTTCTTTAACTGAGTTTTATGGTTTAAGTGCGAAGAACGTGATATTTAATAAATAAAGGTAACACACAAAATGTTAAAAAAAAAAAAAAAAAAAAAAAAAAAACGACCCTTTAGACGTAATTTAAAATCTGAAAACTTTCAGATTTTTTTTTTTAAAGATCTGCAAATAAGTTTATATGATTTCTAATAGTTTATAACCCATACTTCCCGACACAGTAAACAAAGTAACCTTGATGAAATAAGTTATAAATCACCTTAAGTAAAACTGCATTTTCCAATTACGGGAACTGAAATTTTCTCTTTGAATCTTGAAGGCCTGTCTTTTCGAACAGATTTTCATGACCGATTTGCATAAAAGCGTCGAAATTTTTTAATTGAGAATTCTTATAAAGCGATATTTTTATTTATGACTATTGCAATATTTCCCCCTGAACTGTGCAAGAAAATCTCTTATTTGAAACAACTACGCCCCTTAATTCGGTTTCAAACCGAACTTTACTATATATGAATATCTTCATGTGAGGTCTTTGAGCTGGTTATCTGTCTTCACCCTCAAATTACTAGAACCTTTCTCTATTTTCGCGGTGAACAGACGGCCACCTGCAGTGTTCTCCGGTGCTGATGATCACCATCTGTGGTAGGGTCCGAAAGGGAAAAGACGCTTTTGGACATTGTCCTTCGGAGAGGATAAACTTCTCAACTTTAAAGGTTCATTTATTTGTCTCCTCCCCATGTATTATGATACGGCGGTTGGTTTAAAGTTAAATGTCACATAATGTTGCAGAATGCTAGAGAGATATATTACTGCGTTCTCCCAGCTGCATGAAGAACGGGAAAAACTGTGACAAGTGAGCAAGAAATTCTGCGACCCGTAAAAAAAAGCATGTTTTCTTTTGTTCAAGAGCGTTCAAATCATCTGATGAAGATATTTAAGATTCCCTCTTCAAAACCTTGTTCAAACGTTGCTAAGTTTCACTTTTCAAAGTGCATTACAGAAAAAGTTTTAATTTGCAGACTTTCATGCATCAGATTTTACTCACGAAAAATATTGTTTAATTATTTATACTTGAGTGTGCTTAGAGATTATAGTAAGAACTTTGCTCGCGAAACTTAATGCTATATTTTTAAGGAAATCAATTTTCTGCTCCTACAAATAACGCTTGTGCAAAATGAGAGATGAATAAATTTTAAAAAATTTGCTTTTCAATATGTTTACGAAATTTTATTACATGAAATTTTTATTTTCGACTTTATGATCCTTTTTTTTTCACGACAAAACTTCCCTTTTCTTAAAATTTTAATGCATTATTAACTTTTTCTAACTGATATTTTCACTTATTCTTATATTGTCTTCATCCCTTTTAGCATGGTTTCGCCTAATGTTATGTTATTCAATCCTTTTTCTAGAAATACTTATTAAGGTCTTCTAAATGCATTGTTTAGTTGATATAAAAGATTTCAGTAAAACGCGAATCTAGTAAATAGTGGCAGAAATTAATAGAAGTAATAATAGAAGTATATTTAAATAAATAGCATAAATGAATGCGTAAATGATTAAATCTCAGTAAAACTATCAAATAATGTATAATTGTAATTAAATAACGCATCCACTTGAACAAAAATGACAAAAATCCTATTTTTTCATTTATCATAATTTTAGAAACGGTTATACAGTTAAAAGTCATTCGCATTTCCCCAATGCATAAATAAATAAATAGTGAATAAAATAAAAAGTACGAAATAAGCAGTCAGATCAAACTGAACAAAGAAATTTTATTTCGTATAGTCTTATTATTTTATTATTAAAGGATACATTAAGGCGAAATTACAAAGTGAAACTGACTATGAATAAAACATTGCAATAATTTTTTAATATAAATTTTTAAAAATATGTATTAACGCGTGTAATAAATGTCTTATTTCAATATTAAATTTAAATCATGTACAGGAAAAGGAGATCATCGGCAATATGTGTTGAATAGTATTATTAAAGGATGTAGAAGGTATGGTACGAACAATTACAGATTTACAAGTTAGGTAAAAAAGTTAAAATTATTTTTATGACAATATGAAGCATTTGGGTTACATCATAAAAACTTAAGTGAAGAAGAAAATGAAATAACTGTTGTAATATTAACATAGGGTAGTATCAGTTATTAATTATAATACTGGTGAAAATTTTTGTAAGATCAGGTTGTATCAACAGATTAGCGGAAAGCACTAGAAACTTCTTTTGTCAACTAAAATTAAAACACAAAAGATTATGAAAATTAGCATTTAAATATTAATTGCATGAATTTATTAGAACAGGCTACAAGTTCTAATGCATATTAATATACTCAATGAAAATCAAAGAAACGGGTTTTAAACAGAAATAGATAAACAGATATTCATCTTTGATATTTCCGTTGAATGAGAAGATGAGCAAGGAAAATAATCTTCCTTAGACGTGTTGTGATTTCTCTCTCTCTCTCTCCCTCTCTTTTTTTTAACAATTTTAAGAACAATAACCGATGGTTCCCTCGGTAATAATGTACAATAATCGATGATAAGAACTAGTGGTTTTCTCAATACCAGTGAAATCTTCAAGAGAACCTGGGCGAATAAGAATATTGGTAGAGCTTCTTAGTTTCTGTCTCTAGCAAACTGGATGGTTGCTTTGGTACTTCACTACTTTACTCACAGCCAACATGATTAGGGGGTCGGTTTCACCCAGAAAGTCCTCTACGAAGCCATCCCAGTAGAGGTAAATGAGAGTTCTGGATCGGGAGCATAGGGAGCTGGAGTTGAGGGAGCTCCCGAGAAGGAATGGTCAGCCGCGGGAGGGAGGCTTATCTGAAAATGGAGATACTTATCTGTCAGTGGATATGGAGAAAGTTGTTGATACATCAGAATGAAGAGAACTTGTTTCTAGTTATTTTCTTTAGAATATGCTTGGTAATTATACATTCTTTATGAAATAAAAGGAATTTATAAAACTATTTTCTTAAAGCAAAATTTTTAACTGTGAGTTAAAGATGAATTTAAACCAATCATTTCTTTCGTATAGATTCAGACATTAAAACTTTGTTTAAAATAATAATATTTCTGATAATAACTCTTTCAGAGTATTATAATTTTTAAGAATGTAAAGTAATTATTTTTGGGCATTATGTGTAATTCATGAATTCATGAATTAATGAAATCATAATATTATTCTTATAATTGATTTCATACTTTTGAACTTTAATAATATTTTTTCCTTTGAAATTTTTACCCTTAGTTTTAAACGATTTATTTTGCGAACATCAGTTTTATTCATCTTTCATTATTCTAAAGACTTATATTTTTCGTTATTTATTGCCCATCACCTCCTAAATTTGCTAGTCCTCTTTTGATATTTATCCTGTTCCATATTTTAATATTCATCTTTGGCTTCTAAATTTATATTATGTTTAAGCCCTTATATTCCCTATTATTTCTTTTAGTTCTTATTTCTTTTCTCTTGGAACCTAATTTTATTTGTATCCGTATTTCACACCAAACTTTATATGATCATCTTGAATGAAATACTAGAATTTGATTATTTTTCCGAATTGGAGGCAGAAGTTTGATTTTTACTACTTTCACAAACGATTCCACAACATTTTTGCCTCTTATCTTGCTTAAACTTTAATTCCTTAAGTCAGCTGATACATTAATCACTATTAATACACATTTACAATACTAGTACAGATTCCCCAAATTGGAACTGAACTGTTACACTGCTCTGAGTGAGATATTATATCGTCTCTTACTTCCTTACTTCTAATTCAATGTACATAAACTAATGTATTTTCCTGAAGGCAGAAATTCGTTATAAGGAATTTCCATTTTCACACAATCCATCTATGTAGTTAGAAAGTTATAAAAATTACACGAATTAACCTCTTTTACTATCACTGTACTATTATTCTAAGTTTTTTTCCCCCTTTCTTCTACGATATTGAAAATTGGAAATCTTATAAAATGCTGAATGTACCCCGCTTTTAAGACATACAATCACAAAAATTTACATGATTTGGCATTTAAGTTAGAATTTATACAAATGAGATTGCCACATATTATTTAATACTATTATAAATGAAAAATATCCCAAAATGAACATTCATATTTTATACTTTAATTAAAAATGATGCTTTCATTATGCTTGAATATAATTTTTCAAGACATTATTTCTCATGTATTAGATATTTAATTTTTATTTTGGACACTACTTTCTGACACTACTTTAATCTCTGAAGCTGTTTTCGCAGAATTATTCCAGTTTCTCAAATTATGCATTTGATGGATGCCTGATGGTTAGAACAAAGCATGCCATATAAAGACTTTCATAAAAAATCTTAATAAAATATTTCCACTAAACTATTCAGTGTTTGAATCAGCATATTAATTTTAAAAGAAACAAGTACGCGTTCAGCGCTGCCTATAAAAATAAATCTAACGTTTGAATATCCCCTCTTTAAATTTGAAATGAAACAGCTAACTGATGAGTGCAGTTTTACCCTAAACCGACCTTAGGCGTATTTTTAATTATTTCTCCTGTTAAAAAGTGTATTGTAAGTTATACTGAATGACACAATAAACTTCTGTTTCAGAAAACTAAATTGAACATGCATCGTATATTCAGATTTAAACTAGGTTGAATCTCAAAACAATATAGTTTGCTGTGTTGTTCTCCCTGCTGCACTATAATTTGGATACAAGGGGGTTTTGCCACTATTTTTTGTTATATTCCCCACTGGACTGTAGTAATATACAGGATACTGAAACTGATACAATAGTATAAAAGAAAATATTTTAATTATACTTAATAGTTACCTCTAACTGAACGTAAATGGTTATTATGATAAACAATTAAAAGTAAAACATATTATCTTATAATTTATTGCCTAGCAAAATGAAAGAGTTGATCTTGGGTTGATATCTGACAAATAACAAAATTTACTTTAAATCCGCACAGTAACAAAAAGTGCATATAAAAATACACATTCAAATTTAATATGTATTTAAGTATGGGAAACAGAAAAGTGTAAGGTTCATTTGAGATAAGCTACATTTGGATAGTTTCTTATCCGTGGAAGATAAGAAAACAGGAAATTATGTCAGACACAGGTTCTTGTGGGTTTTAGAAATCAGTCATGAGCCATAATGGAAACAAAGGATAAACAAAAGTACTGTATTCCGAGGAAATAAAATACTGGATGAAAAAATAAAATGTGAAAATAAATTTACACTTTAAAACCTTGAAACGTAATTAACAACTTTGAATAAAATTTAGATACTAAAGCAAAATTATTATTATTATTATTATTAATTCATTCCATCTGTGCTTCATAAAAGTATGTTTTTAAATGTCTTATTTTTTTTAAATCTTCTTCTTGTTAAAAATGAATAATAATAATAACAATTTTGCTTTAGTATCTAAATTTTATTCAAAGTTGTTAATTACGTTTCAGGGTTTTAAAGTGTAAATTTATTTTCACATTTTATTTTTTCATCCAGTATTTTATTTGATGTCTTCAAGTTTCATATAAATTTCTTGTACAAGTAAATTTATTTTCATATTTTACTTATATTTTTCATACATTTGTTGATCAGTTTCAACAATATTCCCAAGTCTAAATTTATTTTTCATGTTTTCGTATTTTTATTTTACAATTTCTAATGCCCCATTTCTAGTTTTTGGTAATAAGTTAATTTTTAACATTTTGTTTCTACTGTAATATTCCATTTTATTATTTTGTTTTCGTCGAACAGCATATTACTAAGATTAGTTCTTCTAAAATTACTTTTTCTTTTTTCGCAAAGTATTTTATTAAAACGTAATTTTCTTTATACTGACTTTTCTCAAAATTTCTTGATTTGTATATCTTCCCAGGAAACGTCAAGAGGAAAACTAGTCCGCATATCAGTTATTATATAAGTTGAAAAATTGTTTTTCAGACAGATTCATTCTTTGAATTTAATCTTAGTTGTTCATGGATAATTTCTATCGTTTCATACACTTTTTATCTAGGGCATGCTAAAATTTAAATGCAGGTGAAAGTTTTATGCGTATAATGTACACTAGAATTCAGCTTCTGGGACTTCATATTTTCAGTATATGCAATATAGAAATATGGAATTTATCTGACACCGAAGCAAAAAGAATAGAAATGCGATTATCTCTTCGTATATTTTGGGAGAACACATTCCACACGCCTTACAAATTACATCTTGCGATTTCCAGACATTTTACAAATAGTCTTATTTGATACCAGAGACTAAATCGCCATCCTTGTATACTTTTCTGGAAATCTATATCGCAGAATCAAAATTTTGGGAATATTTTGTGATAAAAATATTTTAAACTTTCGCTCTGATTTTCCAATTAATATTTTTTTTCTTATTTTGTATTTCCTCGGAATACAGTACTTTTGTTTATCCTTTGTTTCCATTATGGCTCATGACTTATTTCTAAAACCCACAAGAACCTGTGTCTGACATAATTTCCTGTTTTCTTATCTTCCACGGATAAGAAACTATCCAAATGTAGTTTATCTCAAATGAACCTTACACTTTTCTGTTTCCCATACTTAAATACATATTAAATTTGAATGTGTATTTTTATATGCACTTTTTATTACTGTGCGGATTTAAAGTAAATTTTGTTATTGGTCAGATATCAACCCAAGATCAACTCTTTCATTTTGCTAGGCAATACATTATAAGATCATATGTTTTACTTTTAATTGTCTATCATAATAACCATTTACGTTCAGTTAGAGGTAACTATTAAATATAATTAAAATATTTTCTTTTATACTATTCTATCAGTTTCATTATCCTGTATATTACTACAGTCCAGTGGGGAATATGACAAAAAATAGTTGCAAAACCCCCTTGTATCCAAATTATAGTGCAGCAGGGAGAACAACACAGCAAACTATATTGTTTTGAGATTCAACCTAGTTTAAATCTGAATACACGATGCATGTTCAATTTAGTTTTCTGAAACAGAAGTTTATTGTGTCATTCAGTATAACTTACAATACACTTTTTAACAGGAGAAATAATTAAAAATACGCCTAAGGTCGGTTTAGGGTAAAACTTCATTCATCAGTTAGCTGTTTCATTTCAAATTTAAAGAGGGGATATTCAAACGTTAGATTTATTTTTATAGGCAGCGCTGAACGATGGTTAGTACTTGTTTCTTTTAAAATTAATATGTTGATTCAAACACTGAATAGTTTAGTGGAAATATTTTATTAAGATTTTTTATGAAAGTCTTTATATGGCATGCTTTGTTCTAACCATCAGGCATCCATCAAATGCATAATTTGAGAAACTGGAATAATTCTGCGAAAACAGCTTCAGAGATTAAAGTAGTGTCAGAAAGTAGTGTCCAAAATAAAAATTAAATATCTAATACATGAGAAATAATGTCTTGAAAAATTATATTCAAGCATAATGAAAGCATCATTTTTAATTAAAGTATAAAATATGAATGTTCATTTTGGGATATTTTTCATTTATAATAGTATTAAACAATATGTGGCAATCTCATTTGTATAAATTCTAACTTAAATGCCAAATCATGTAAATTTTTGTGATTGTATGTCTTAAAAGCGGGGTACATTCAGCATTTTATAAGATTTCCAATTTTCAATATCGTAGAAGAAAGGGGGAAAAAAACTTAGAATAATAGTACAGTGATAGTAAAAGAGGTTAATTCGTGTAATTTTTATAACTTTCTAACTACATAGATGGATTGTGTGAAAATGGAAATTCCTTATAACGAATTTCTGCCTTCAGGAAAATACATTAGTTTATGTACATTGAATTAGAAGTAAGGAAGTAAGAGACGATGTAATATCTCACTCAGAGCAGTGTAACAGTTCAGTTCCAATTTGGGCAATCTGTACTAGTATTGTAAATGTGTATTAATAGTGATTAATGTATCAGCTGACTTAAGGAATTAAAGTTTAAGCAAGATAAGAGGCAAAAATGTTGTGGAATCGTTTGTGAAAGTAGTAAAAATCAAACTTCTGCCTCCAGTTCGGAAAAATAATCAAATTCTAGTATTTCATTCAAGATGATCATATAAAGTTTGGTGTGAAATACGGATACAAATAAAATTAGGTTCCAAGAGAAAAGAAATAAGAACTAAAAGAAATAATAGGGAATATAAGGGCTTAAACATAATATAAATTTAGAAGCCAAAGATGAATATTAAAATATGGAACAGGATAAATATCAAAAGAGGACTAGCAAATTTAGGAGGTGATGGGCAATAAATAACGAAAAATATAAGTCTTTAGAATAATGAAAGATGAATAAAACTGATGTTCGCAAAATAAATCGTTTAAAACTAAGGGTAAAAATTTCAAAGGAAAAAATATTATTAAAGTTCAAAAGTATGAAATCAATTATAAGAATAATATTATGATTTCATTAATTCATGAATTCATGAATTACACATAATGCCCAAAAATAATTACTTTACATTCTTAAAAATTATAATACTCTGAAAGAGTTATTATCAGAAATATTATTATTTTAAACAAAGTTTTAATGTCTGAATCTATACGAAAGAAATGATTGGTTTAAATTCATCTTTAACTCACAGTTAAAAATTTTGCTTTAAGAAAATAGTTTTATAAATTCCTTTTATTTCATAAAGAATGTATAATTACCAAGCATATTCTAAAGAAAATAACTAGAAACAAGTTCTCTTCATTCTGATGCATCAACAACTTTCTCCATATCCACTGACAGATAAGTATCTCCATTTTCAGATAAGCCTCCCTCCCGCGGCTGACCATTCCTTCTCGGGAGCTCCCTCAACTCCAGCTCCCTGTGCTCCCGATCCAGAACTCTCATTTGCCTCTACTCATCCCTCCCAGGGCAAAAAGCCTTCATTATTTATCCGTAAAAAGCCGTTTCATTGAAGTGCTAGCAACTTTTCCAAATCAGCCACTAAAGAGTTTTGGCTTGTTTGATTGTGGTATATTACGAGAGGACTATCTGCCAAAGGGAAAGGATGGGTTCATGTAGGAATCTCTGAAGGGAATTGGCTCGTATCCACGTTAAGCATGGGAAAAATCACGGAAACCATAGAGCCCGCTCGTTCGCCTGGAATCGAACCCAGGTCGAACTGCAAATGTTCTGCGGCTTTACTGCTAGGCCGCTGTCGGACTTAGCCAGTATGCGAAAAGAAAGCTTCATAAGAATTTCTCGTCATAAAGATAATCGCCTTCTTCTGAAGATCAGTTTTAGAACCTGAAAAAAAAGCAGCTCCATATAAAGATGCAGGCACTATTTTGTTAGGGCCCCGCTATGGAAACAGAATTTTTATTTGCTGTTCAGATTAGTAAAAGTATATTTAGAAAAGTAAGTAGTGGTTTTTCAAAAAATAATTGCTCGCGAATAAGTTTTATAAGATATATAAAAGCAACTAAAATTTCATATCGCTTTCTCATATGAGTAGCATATTTTTCATATCGTTTTCTCAAATATTCACAATTTTTTATTTTTAGCTTTAATTATCATAAACTTGGAAACATTTAGATTTTGTGCGGGGTTAATTCTGAAAAATTAGAAAAGAGGAAAGGCATAGAGCATTCCTGATAAAATTAATGTAATTTGCTACTACATTGTTATGATAAACTTGAAAACACTTGGAATTTTTTATGACGTTGATTCTGAAATAGTAGAAAAGCGGAAATACATTAAGAAGAATTTTTGATAAAATTAATCTAAATTATTAATACATTATTTCCATTTAAAATTATAATATATCGTACTTAATTCTGAGTGAATCAGGAGCAAATGAAGACAAAACTGGGACTTCAATTTTTTTAGATATTCATTGTTGACGTATGTAAAATGTTTAGACTTTATGAACTTATATAAAATATTTTTGAATTAAATTGCATAGTATAAATTTGACTTATATAAAAACAAAATATATTTTTAAACAAATTAGCAACAAATATGCGTCTTTCGTAAGAAACTTAGCTAATTGTAAAGTAGGTACAACACAGTACTATACGTATGGAATTAAAATACAAAAAATGACGACTTCAATTTTACAGTTTATTAGGTCTATGATGGGGGAAATGTAATCTGATTTACCGGACAAATTGTACTATATACTGTTCGTCATTTTTTTTAATACTCTGTACCATTTCATCTTCAATTCTGGTATTCTAACTCAAGTGCAACTAAACTGGAACATTCTGTGTAACAGCCAGAGTCCAGTACTTTATTTTTCAACAAAATCTAAAACTTTTTAAATGTTCCATCGGTCGACACTTTTGTTATATTGCTTCTTTCCAGATGATGTTTGCAATCGCTTCCTTAATATCGTTCATGTCATGTCTTGGCGTACGCTGATTCGCTGGTTAAAATAAACACAAGTGACTTTTCAGTGGCTGCGTTTCAAGTAAAATGATCCCAAAACACTATAAATCAATTTGTTCCTCCCTTTTACTTAGTCACATTTTACGCCTCCCCGCGCAATGTATGCTGCCAACAGACCTTGCCGAAGACTACGACTTTAAATGTCGTAAAGCAGTCAAGAAGAAGTCACACAACATCTGGGAAGAACTCCCTTGTTTCTTTCCAGCCACAAGAGTAAATGTTGCCCCTCTGCCCCCTACTGTCCGTGATTTTCGATTCGTTTAATGGCATTTCGACCTCCCACTGACCAAGGAGGAACGACCCAGATGTTCTTAATATCCGAAGAAACGTTCGTCTTGATTGATAAAGTAATTATCGTTGATCACCGTGTCGCCAGAATGTTTTTGTGCGTCTCCTTGATTGAATGGCGCGGCGTCTGAATAAACACAAATTGAATAGTTTTATTGGTCGCTATTGACATTTGCGCTTCATGGAAAAAGGGGAAAGTTCAAACTCAAGAAAATGGACTAATGTTAAGAAATTGACCGCACACTGTTATTTATGTTATCTTTACCATTCATTACCTAGAATAACTGTCTCCAAATTTCATGAGTGTAGGAGCTGCAATTTAGAATTCAGTAATTGCATCTAGATTTTCTGAGAGGAATGACTATCCATTTAAAGTAGAAAAATAATCCTAAAATAGAGAGAAACCTTTGAAAATGAACTTTACGTTATGGTTTTATTTAGCGTGATAAGTCGGTTTGTTTCATTGTTTCAGTTGAATATTGAAATAATTTTTGACATCCTCCTATTGGTCTTTCTGAAGTTTTGCTCGCCTGCCTACTTGCAAAGAGAATACGAGATTTTAGAGGCCTTGTTTCAAAATTCGGCATAGATTTTTCCCCTTTCCTAAGTGCAGAAATGAAACTAATCGGGTAACAAAAAAATTTTTTTTTCTAGCTAACAGTAACGGATTCACTATTGCCACCCCATGATTTTAAGTGATAATGAGATATTTTTTTAAGCTACAAGTAAATTAAATGAATTGAATGTGATCTTACACCATCGGTTACATAAAAAAATATCGAAAGGAAGTTGATGTTTTCCCTTTGTCCCCATGAGAGTTAAAAAGAATTACTTCCCTGCATTCAGATGCAGCGACTTTCCTTATTATTCCTATGTTCAAACTTAAATATATGAATAATATGAAAATTATAAAACAAAACGACATATTTTTTTTTTTTTAAGTTTGCATAATTTTAGTTAAATATACTAAAACGTTTATGAAAAAAAGTTTTCAATCATTACACTATCCTTGGTTATATGTAACCAGAAAACAAAATTTGTAGAGAGATCATACAAGAATTTTATAGGGCATTTTTAGAATAATAAGAGTAGTCATAATATAGAAATGATATTGCTTTCTCTCAAATAGGAAACCATCACTAACCTAATTTTTGTACTTACATATTATCGGAATCACCTTAAAGAAGTTTAGGAAATTTTACGGAAGAAAAAGAACAATAATTTATAAAGCATCGTAAAATTATATATTACACACATACATATTTTTACGTTTCAACTGTATACTTATTACAAAAAACAATCAGGATGCTCACCAGCAACCGAGAGGTAAAGTCGCTAAACATGGGCAGTTCGGTCGGGGGTTCGAATCGTCACGAGCGAGTTTCCCTTAGAAAGTTATCCACGGAAGCATACATCTCCTTAGGCAGATACCTCTCGAGTACTTTGCCATAATTCAATAAACGAAACCGAAACGGGCAACTTGGATACTAATCCTTCTCTAGAATTTGACTGCTTCATATGCCACGAGATGTTTAATTTATCTTTCAAATTATAACTACCTATCAAACTAAGCGATTTAAAATTGAAAAAAAAAATTCTTCTTAATAATTTAAATGTTAATTTTATTTTTAACTATGTACTTAACTAGTATGAATTAAAATACACATTATTGTTGCTGACATTTTCAGTATGATTTTTAATTAATAAAAGAAGTTCCTAATATTATGCGTTACGGATTATTGTATTTATGAATCAAAACATCTGAAAATATGCTATTTTCAAATTTTATTTTCAACGCAGTATGTTATTTTAGATGTTCAACGCAGTATTTTATTTTGTATCTCACTTGAATTACAATGTTTTAAATTTAAAAAATCATCACGTGTTAAATTTTGTTATGCGTGCATTAAAAGATAAGATCATTACTGTGAGCTATTATTAAAAATAATTACCATGAAATTTATAAAATAAGATAGTACGTATATAAAGCACCTGTATATCCTTTTTGCTTCAGATAAAAGAGATAGTTACATACGAACTTGGAGCGACAGCTTCTTTAATTGCATCACATAATAGTTTCCTGATCAGTCATGTTCGTCGAAGTGTTCTTACATTCCTAAAAAAAAATCGGATGTGAACATCACTTAACCTACTTCTACGTGTATTAAATTATGCACATTTTTTCCTGCATTTCATTTAAACGTATTTCCTCGAATTATTCTGCTTAATTAACTATACCTCAAGGCGTGTTTAAAATGATGTCAAAAGTTGCGGATTTTGAAGTTAAATATCCCGGTCGAATTTTGTCATAAGGCAGTCAAACTTCTTGTATTTTTAGTTTTTCAAAACGAGTATAAAACTTTTCCAAATGTCATCATAGGAACCGAAAGACAGAATGAAAAGGTAGATTTCGTTTTTTATCCAATGTTATTAATACTACTTTTTTTTTAATTTGACTTTGCCCAAACTTGAATATTTTCATCCTTTAAAACACGCGTGTAACTGGAAGTATACCTTCAATCAATGATTGCGAAAAAAAAAAGGCCGGATAAGGACTTTTTAAGCCAGGCAAGGCGGTAGGTATATATATATATATATATATATATATATATATATATATATATATATAATAACAATTAAAAATGAAAGGAGGACAGACCTTTCTGGAATTGGTACTTAAATTGCATAGTTGATTTTGGAGTAAATAACCTTCGGTATTACCGGCTGCAATAAAAAAGGAAATTACACAAATAGATGTTATAGCAGTGCTACTATTTATAAAATTTCAACTTTTTACAAAACCGTTTTTGACTTATGCGAGATGTACGTACTTATGTATGTATGTACAGACGCCAAGAAAAAATTCTATTTTGAATCCATTTTATATCCATTTTACAATCCTCTTTGGAATAAAGAGACCTTTATTCTCTTTGTACATGCAGACGTCACAAAATGAGAATAAGAAGAATTAGAATAGAAGAGAAACACCCAATCTGACAATCAAAATCGTTGAAACAACCTTGTATTTGGCGTACATTTATTAAAATACTCAATCGATTTCGAGGGCAGCTACAGGTCCCTCCTCATCAGGAAAAATTTCTAAGGAAAAAAAATGAAAATGAGTTATGCGAGATACATATGTTGTGCGTGCCGCACAACCGGGGTAGTGGTTAGTGAGGCTGATCTCGGTTGTGCGGCACGTCTCTTCTTTTTTTCTAGAAATTTCTCCTGATGAGCAGGGACCTGTAGCTGCCCCCGAAATCGATTGAGTGTTTTAATACGATTGAGTGTTTTAATAATTGAGTGTTAATAAATCGATTGAGTGAGTACGCCAAATACAAGGTTGTTTCAACGATAATAAGAAGAATAATGGTATCGAGATATAACAAAACAGAAAATCATATTGAAAACAGATAGGATTGAAGTAAACTTATAAATTTAAGATAAATTTTGATAATATAAATAAAATTTGAATAACAATAATTGAAAGTAAAACTTATAAAGATTTAAAACTTAGGAAAGAACACAGAAATGGAAACGATACCTGTATATACTAATTTCACCGAGAGTGTTTGGAATGCATGTATCTGCTCATGTGTTGTGATTTTATTTCTTTTATAATCCGTTTTTTTCTTTTGGGTTTCTTATGCTCGTTTTTTGTGACTGTATGAGCTGAACTTATGACCAAATGTTTACTAAGTTTGTTATATTCCGTTATTTAACTATTTATTTTGTTATGTTTCTTAGCGTTCGTTTGTTGTTAGATTGGCCTGCCACCTCATAGCCATATGGCAGGCTTCGCCTGCTAGGTGAGCTGGGAGCCCGCTGCTTAAAAACTAACTAATTAATAGACGTCACGCAAAAAAAGTAGTCGAAATAGATATATCCGTTGAAATCTGAAACCAAAATCTTTCGCGCTTACGGTGCTTGCTTTATTTAGAACAAGAAAGTAAAAAAGGGAAATTAAACATGCTCAGTCCAATGCTGGAGAAATCTGAATTCACAATATCCCTTATCTGCCTAAAACGTTAGCCAAGTGTATCCCGCTTTTCCGTTCAAACAGATGGAACGACATTTTAGTGCCCAAATACTGGATTACCACTTATAACGTATTTCCCAGTTCAGTTCTAGCCCCTTACTGACAACACCGCATTTCGCTTAGACTGCTGGGAAGTAAAGAAATAAAGCCAATTGATATCGGTTATTACGGCTGATAATGCGAAAAGGAAACGGCCACTGAATTTTATGGTGGGTGACCAATTGACGATGGTTCTTCATTGCATTGAAGAGAAGTTCTCTTTCCGTTTGCCCTTAGAAGTAAAACAGAAAGTTTGGATGCCCACTATGCAAGAGAAAACTGATTTCTTTTGAGTGAGTTTATAATTTTCCTACTTGTCATATGTGCTTCTTTCTAATGGTTTATATTCAGTAAAAAAAAAAAATTGAAAGTTTTCAGATTTTAAATTATTTCCAAAGGGGCGCTTTTTTTTAACATTTTGTGTGTTACCTTTATTTATTAAATATAATGTTCTTCGTACTTAAATCGTAAAATTCAGTTCAACAGTAATACTGCAAAATAATTTAAAATGAGCATATCTTTAGAATTTCCGATATACAGTTCCGCGCGTTGGAGATGAAAAGGTTTCTTTTTTTTTCCGTGGAGTGTTGTCATTGCTCGCTTTTAAATCGTCGAGCTTGTTCATCAAAAGTTCGGTTAAGTTTTATAAAATATGAAATAGATAATAAAACAAATTCCAAATTTGGGCTTCCAGATGCGCATATTCGGGTGGAAACGTACGTTATTCAAAATTGGATGGCTCTAGGTACCGTTGTTTTATCACATTTGGAGAAATCTATATACATTTATGCAGATTCTTCATTACTTAATTTCTTTAAATGTAATACAAGGCGATAACTTTTGGTGGCAACAATTTGAAAAGTGATACAGCCGTTTATAGAGATTCAACGCAAAATCGCAAAACGAAAACAATAGTCCTTCAGGGACAAAGCTCCTTTGGACTAAAAAGAAAACGAAATAAAAGGGACTTTTTTCTTTTTTAAGCCTTCCAACTTTTATCGTCTTGAAGATTTTAAGTGAAATTTCTCTTGAGTTTATATTAATTCTAAAAATCACTTTCCATCAAAGAGTTGATAGTTTTTCTAATTAGTACTGTATTATTTTATTTTTGCAGATCTGAATTTGTTGCCTTATTTAGACTAACTAGTTGAATAGACAGTAACAAAATTTTAGACTAAATAGTTGCAATTTCCTTTTTTTACCTTTCCTTCGATTAAAAATGTAACCTTACATACATATAGTTTGAACCAACATGTATGGAAGGTTGGTTGGTGTAACTGGTGACGGCACGATTCTCATAAAATTGCATTTGGATGTTTGTATAATAAAGTAAACTTTTTTTTTTGCTTCCTGGTACAAAGTAAAGGAACTACTGTAATCGCGAAAAATTTAGTTAATCATATTTTAACGGAAATATCCATTTTTCCGAATCCATTTCGACTTTTCTTTTGCATGACGTCTGGGCTCATGGACAGAATAAAAGACTTTTCCTTCCAAAACAGATTGGAAAATGGATTTTAAATGTATTCAAAATGGATTATTTAGAAGGCCAAAACAGTTCTAAAAAACCTTTATAAGAGATTTTTTAGAAGAACTATTTTGCATATTTTTGGGGGTAGCAAAAAAAAGATAACTTATTTACTAAGTATAAATAAACTTATATATATATATATATATATATATATATATATAAAGAGAGAGAGAGGCGAAATTCATATTTAAATCTTCTTTTATTATGTGTAAACATGCATTTTGGCAGACTTATCGAAAAATAAATACGAAGTCAAAGTAAATGCTTTCTGTCAAAATAAATGTAACGATTTTCTTAGCTCAAAGGGCGTTAGCCCAGAAGGGTATTAATTTCGGTTTGGCATTTTGCTTTGATTCACTTTTCAAACTCTTGCCACCAAATACTACAGCCCTTTTTTATATATTTAAATAAATTAAATAACGAAGAATCCGGGTAAATGTATGTATGTTTCTCGCATTGTCATAAAATAACGGTACTTAGAGTCATCAAATTTTGAACAATGTAATCCTCCACCGAGTATGGACATCTGGAAGCCTTAATTTGGAATTTGTTTTATTACCTATTTCATGCTTTTTAAGACATTTAAGAAATTTTTATTAACAAACTCAACGATTTCTAAGCGAGGAAGGGCACCACTGTACGGGGGGGGAAGAAAGAAAAAGAAAACTTTTTCTCTACAGCGCGCGAGACTGTGTGTCGAAAATGCTAAGATATGCTTATTTTAAAATTATTTTACGATGCTGCTGTTGAGTTCAGTTATATCGTTTAAGTGCGAAGAACATGATATTTAATAAATAAAGGTAACACGCAAAACGTTAAAAAACGCTCCTTTGAAAGTATTTTAAAATATGAAACCTTTCAGTTTTTCAGTTTTTTTTTTTTTTTTTTTT
>KK112163.1:224995-239267 GCA_000611955.2 Stegodyphus mimosarum
TGCAACTTTCTTGACATCTCTCTTTTATCTACCTTCAAACGCCTAATATATAACGCTAGATCTTTGAGTTACGTGATCCAAAATGACGTCTTTAAGCATCTCTTCCTGGAGTCATTCAAAACAAAAGTCTACGCCTGGTGCAACAGTCTGCGTCTCTTGTTTCCACGAGGACACGTCAAGTACGTTGTAATGAACTAGCTAATTGAAAGTGTTTTGTACAGAAGCCATTTTCTGAAATGATTTTGATCAACTACCCACAACTGTTCTTCAAATACGTAACCGTTAATACAAATAATACTCATTTTTAGCACATAAGCATTTAGTTTCTTCCGCATGTTAAAACATACATTCTTGTTACATGCGACAAACATGTAGATTGTTCATTGGAATTGAGAAAAATAATTTGTAGGTGGTACTTTTGATAAGTAATTTATTTCGTGAGCCTAAAATTGAACTTTAATTTAAGAAAAGTTAAACAAAGACTAATTTTGGGCAATACTGCACTCTTTTTTTTTTTTTTTTTTTTTTTTTTTGAAGCTTTGAACAGATTAGTATTACTAATTTCAGAATATTGGGTGGAAATCAGTAAAAGCATTATTATAAAAAGAAGATCATTAATTTATTGTATTTAACTTATACGTCTGTATGAACCTGAAAACAAAATACAAGCTATGATGAGATAATAGCGGGACCTTGAATACACTAAATTATGATTTGAAAATTATATAGGCTTTCTGAAGAAATTCCTATATGCCGAGACATACACTATTTTTGAATTAATATAACAAGTTACCAGGCATGTTTTAAGACAAATTTTAATATTTCTTCGTTGTGTTATAGAATATAGGTTCTCTATGAAAATGTTTTGCAAGTTATTGCAAATACTCGATAAATGCGTGAAAGTCACTTTAAACGATTTTAGTTATTTGGTAAACTCCACATTAGCTCCAATATTAATGCGAAAAAGAAATTACTAGCTTAATTTACAAGGCTATTGATTTTTCTCTGTTTTTCTTTCATCGTTCTACAGAACATTTTCATTCATTTCGCAATATTTGTATAATTTCATGAAAATAATTTACTTTCCAGTGAAAAAGCTGTATTATCCTTTTATATCATTAAGAAAACAACTAGCATCTACAAATATTAAAATTTCATGGAACTTCACAATATTTGTGAAATCTTGTCTTCTGCATATTAAAGACCGTTTTCATGAATAAGTATAATTTTCTCATGAAATGCAACATTATTCTCCGTCACTGTTAATAAACACAATCTTTCAACATAACTAAATGATAATAAAATAATTAAAATATGACAAGATGTTACGGTAAATTTTAAAAATTTTAAATATAAAATCATTTTATATTAATGTTCTATTATTCCTTAATTATTAAATAGCGAATAATGCTTCTCTCGTTAAAACATGCACGCCTTTAGACGCCGAAGTCAAAAATATTTTTATTAATATTTTCGTAGGATTCCCCTGCTTGGCTTAAACCTTGGTCACTACTGAGACTGCCTCTCAACTTATCATGCCGTCTGTGTAAATAATAACTGTCAGAAGGTTTAAATAAGCCATTTTATTTCAACTTCAATTTAACAGTGAAAGGCTTGTGCTTACAAATCAATCTCCGTTGCTTGCAGGATTTCGAGATAACATAAAATGGATATTTAAACTTCAAAGTAAATTAATGCTGAAGATTCGTAGTGCAAAAGCCTAACAAGCATTGACTCAGTTGTAACTAAATGGGCGGCTAGCAAAAAGGCTAATTCCAGATAAAGTCTAGGCCAAAAAAACAAAAGGCTAACGCTATAAAATAAAGGCCTATAAAGACTAACTCCAAAACTGGGCGAGGAAACATCCCAAATGTCAGCGTTGAAATTGTTAAAGCTCTTTATCTAACTTTCAAGAATTATATTTTTATATGCCTATCTCATTTATATCTTGGAGAGAACTAACGAAAAGTAGAAATGAAAGGATACATCAGATCGTAAGATAATAGATTAATTAAACTAAAATCCTTATACCTTTTTTTTTCAATACATGCGATTGAATGCATCGTGATTTGTATTCGGGTATAGTTGCAATACTGTATTCCTAATCTTCAAGGCAAAAAACTTTAAATTTATCTTTCAAATTAAAAGGTCAGTTTCTGAAAACACAATTTTCCGAATAACACTTTTATATTTTTCTCCCTTTCCGTGCAGTGATTGTAATGTAATTTTCATTTGGAATATTCACTTTTGGGTGTTCGGAATTGCTGTTACACTAATTAGTTATAACATCATAAGCATGTGTGAAGTTAAAAAGCACAACTGATGCAATAAATAAAACGGACAGCGTGCTGATGGAGACACATTCTATAAAATCTGATAATTTGTCAAATCTTCAAGTTGTTGTCAGATCATATGACATAGGATTTTTAATTTTTCCTCCAAATTATAACAGTATCTTTTTTTTTATTCAAAATGAGAGAGCTAAAATAATATGTAATTGTTAGTAATATTATTAACGTTTATGGAATAAGGGAAATTAATGAAACGCATTTCTAATTACACATTTCTATATATTATGTACTGTCGTTACATAATTTTTATTCAATACAATAATATACATTTTGAAAACACTTTTCCATATCGACAAATTTTATTAACTTTTGTATCATTAGTATATCTATATCTATATCTATATACCTATATTACCTATATCTGTATACCTACATTACCTATATCTATATACCTATATTACCTATATCTATATCTATATACCTACATTACCTATATCTATATCTATATACCTACATTACCTATATCTATATACCTATATTACCTATATCTATAGCTATATGCTTATATTACCTCTATCTATATTTATCAATATATCTATTTATATACGTATATATATTCCATGATCTAACTTCAATACTGAATACACTTAATAGCAAGCTGAAAACACACTTAACAGCAGAGCAAGTTACATCTATAATTTGCAGCACAGAAATATATTTAAGTTATTGTCTTATGGTCTCTTAAATATTAAGCGTTAAATAATAAATGTAAACTTTTAGCTACGTTTTCTAAGCATTAATGCTGGATTAACTAGTATGACAAAGCATCCTAAGCTTATCTCTGTTAGGAAAATGCCTTCGAGGAGACTTTCTAAGCAAATTTGGCTAATATTCGCAATACATACGGAGAAAATCACGAAACTCTCACGCAGGCTCATATCAAGCTACCAGTGCTCATTCTTATTCTCTCGGCTAACTGTGGGCCCAAAAATGTATACTAAGTGTTTAATAAAAAAAATTCTATTACTAAAGGATTTCCTTTATTTCTTGGGCTCGACTGATTTTTCTATAAATTTTATACCCAAAATTTTTTATTTGTTACACAATATCTCTATAGTGTTGCGAATTCGTGTTTCCATGAAATATAAATGAAGGAAGGGAAATTATATTTCGAATGTTTCATTATCATCCACGGCGCAGTAGCACAGAGTGGGCCAAGGCTTTTTGAACTAGACGTTTCCAACCACCTCTATTAGCAGTCAAACTCCTCCAATTCTTAGTTTGAAGAACTAAACAGTCCTCCTCTATAATATCTATCCGTGGAAATCTAGGTCTTCCTCTTCTTCTTGTGTTACTTGTTCCAGCCGAAAATATGTTTTCTAGTATGTTACTGTATTTCATACGGATAACATACCCAGCCCAATTGACTCGGCTTATTTTAATGTAAGGAACAACATCTGGCTCTTTGAACATTTGATTTCAAATATTTATTTCTTGTAATTTCGTATGTATTTTTGCCTGTGTAAAATGTTTTGCTAAACAAGGTAAGAACAATTTCATTAATAATTTTTCCATAGCATCTTTCGAATTTTAAATAATGTTTTAATTCTGAGTATTAAGTCCAGTGGCTTAATACTCAGAATGTGACTAAAATATACCAGTTTACCATCTGGCAAGCTCTTCCGCATTTCGTTTTAATTCTTCAATAGAAATGAACGAAATCGACCAAGGTTTCCTGGTTCCTCCCTGTACTCGTATTGCTTTGTCAAAAGGAAAAATCTCTAGTTTGTAATAAAATAATCAAAACTAATCCTCCGTCAATATGATTCATAAATTTCTAAGCAAGGATTTTCAGAATCTATGAAAACAAAAGAAATTTCTCATTTCAGAATACAACACCTGCGCAAAATCCCACGCTCATGAACTACGTTAACATGGTTACTTTTGTTCCGACATAAAAAACACGCTTGTTATTAAACCTTAAATAGGTAGGCTCACTTGCGACTTTGCAAAACCGTGTGCAGAGATACATTTCAATCAGACCTACGCAGAGAAACGGAAAACGTTGCGTCGACTTACAACTGCTTATCACGGAATGCGTGTCTGTGCAGGCAGGTAATGACAGGTAATCAGGAACGGGCAACTTGTAAAAGAGTGTTGTGTTTGATTTGGGATAGCTTGCTGTCACGCCACTGTTGGAGACTAAGATCTGTCTTCTAGAGCAAATATAACGGCACGGAAAATTGTACTGCCATCTTATGCACTTGGATAGCAGATGAACTGTATACGAAAAAAAGCTTTAATTACTATTATTAAGAATTTCGTCAATTAGTAGTTTAAAATATTATATTTTTAATTATAAAAATATTTTTAATTATCAACTGCTTAGCTGGCATTGTTACTAATTACGAATATTTTTTAACAATTTATTTACAGTTTTAGCGAAAAGAGTACTGTATTTAATTGCTAATTGTAGAAGCAGTTAACACCGTTGTGACTGAGGACAGTTTTAAAAACACAAAAATTTTAAAGCAGACAACAAATGGGTGCAATGCATTTCTAAAAATTATATTTGCCATTTTATAACAGCAGATTGTTATATAAAATGACTGGGCGCTGAAAGTTAAATTCTGTATTGCCGAGTATTTTTGAGAATATAAAAAATACAGAATCTAATTCATATCTATGCATATGTTATAACGTATTTCTCCCGCCTTCTTCGCATGCCTTCGTGGTGTAATGCTCGACACACGTTCGAGTACCGGCGAGGGCATTTCTCATTTTTTCACGTCTTCAGCTTCTAAACAACCTAATGTCTCTACAATGTTAGTAAATGAGACTGAACTCTGAAACACCATATCTTCAATATTGCATCGCTTCTCGGCCTCTTGGCTAAGATCAAAGTGTAGTATCTTCAATATGGTGCTGAAGATCCAACTTTTATCTTCAATATGGTGCTACACCAAGCAATAAATCTTCCCAAACAAAAATGTTCCCTTTCTTTCGAGAGAAAAAAATTGGATCATCAGTTCCTTCCTTCAAAATATAAATTAGTGAAAGACGATTTTGTAAGCATATAAGAGATTAAGGTATTCGACCACTTACGAACTTTTCTGGTGAACACATCGGGCCGGATGCCGAAAAGCCCGTGTTTGACCCCAGGCAACAGCACAGAAAATTTTCAAATTTCTTTCTTCTCAACGCTATACATCCGTGGAAACCAATCTAATAGATGATAATGCAGTATGATTATGAACTGGTTGACCGGATGTCTACTCTCTTCCCCGTTCGCTTTCAGGTAGTGGAATGAGTAAGGAGTTTAGATGTTCCTTTAGGAACCTCGACTCTTCGCGCATATTAGTGAGAACATGCAGCCGACTTTTTAAGATCTTGCATTTGATTCCGAACAAGAATATTTCTCGATCCCTCCTCTGTTTTTAGCAAATTGATTCACGTTACTCGTTACGATGCGTTATTATTTTGGCTTCTACGTAAGAATTTCTTAAATTGGTACAAATGGATTCTTGTGCTATAACAAAAGAAGAAGCACAATCTGTGCATCTTTTTTATAAAATTACCATCATGTATTTTCTGCATATACAATACACTAAAATAGCTCTTGCAAAGTATTTTTTAATAAAAATTATACCAAAAATTATTCACTGTTTAAACTTATTTGCATACAGTAACTAATCGTTAACGAAGATATTGATCGTGGGTTCTTGACCAGAAACTAAAAAGGCCTCTTAAAGCTGTTCTAATGTAATTTATAGATTGGTATCCATGTTTTTGAACATGAGAAAACTTTCTTCATTTCTGAGTAGATTACAAATATTTAAGGTGTTCAACAATATTCTGTCTACAAACACAGGAGAAAGTCGTACCTTTATAATTTCATATTCACATTCGTACTCGTTTCAAACTTCATGTGTTCCAAAACCCATTTTTTTAAATTATTTATTTTATGAAGTTCTATTCCCGCGTTGAATTAAAATTATTATCTAAATTACATTTTTAATTTCTGTTTAAACTGAGAAGCTTCTGCCTGTAACATTCAAATCTAAAAAATTCTATTATTATCATTCACTAGCTAAAGACTACCTGAAACTTTTTGAAAAATTGCTATTAAAAAAATTTCTTCATTTACTAGAGAATCGAGTGAAAAATGCAACTCTCTGAAACTTTCTGTCACATAGTCTGTTGTGTCATAGACACTAAACCCTACAGAAGAATCGACATAAAAGTGAATCAAATTTTATATGTGATTGAGTGACCCCAGAATAGGGAGAAATGTACACTTATCTGTAACATTTCACTTCCGTATTTAAAATTAAGTAGAATTCAACTTTAGGCTGGCTCTGGTTTCATACAAAAACTCTGTGTATTGTTGAGAAGTCGCATCATGCTTCCTAAAGAGTAAAAATGAAATTATTATTATCTTTATTGCTGAAAGTATTCGCAACATTATCCTAAAATTATCCTAAATTTGGTTTTAAAGCAGGCATTTCAGTTTTCCTTCAAATGTAAATTTAGCTTCCTTAGTAGAAAAAATTCATATAAAAAATACAGTTTGCACATGCACACACATACCCCCCCCCCCAAAAAAAGGGGAAAATGTTTGAATATTAAGCTTTATTAAACAATGAACATAAAACTTATTTTATTATGGCAAAGCACACGAGGGCGATCTACCTAACGGGAGGGATGCCTTCGTGGAGGACTTTCTAAGGCAACTGGCTGGTATGCATGTTGTACGTGGAGGAAGCGATGAAAATGCCCTGCAACCAACCCGTTCGCTAGGATTCGAACCACGGACCGTACGACCAGTGTTCAGCTACTTACTGCTTACTAGGCGGGCACCAGTAATCATTAAACTTGATTTTAATTATAATTAAGTTCAAAGTGTCCCAAATATTTTAGACACGTGGAGAATAAATAAACAAATATATAAAGAAAAAAATAAATTCCTAGCGTCAGAGAATACAGTAATGAAGAAATATAAATAAACTTATATAATTATTAACAATTAATTGGTAATTACAAATTAATTCTTATTTGCAGGGAGATTTATGTAATTTAATAACGAGAAAAAGAGTATTTAAATATATTTGCTGCCCTCCAAATATGGCCATCTAATCTACATCTTTGGGAATCATTGCTTTCTTTCATCGTGTAAGAATTTTCTTGAATGAGATATATTATTAACAAATGCTCTAATAATCTCTAATCTATCTGTAAACTGATACGTTAAACAAAAATACATTAATTATTCATATATTAAATTAGGTCTTAAAATACATCTTTGATTTTAGGGTTATTTTAGTATTCGTTTTTTCAGTTTACTTTGTTTAACAAACAGCTGCTAATAACTTCTGAATTTTACTTCAGATTTTCAAGATATTTATGGATGGTGTACTTTTCAAATTCGCTTTCGAAAAACATTTAAATCAGCTTTAGAAGCCTGAACCCCTTTAGAAGCCTGAACAAGGAAATGATCCCCTTCTCCCGATCTAATAGATGCTCCCTTCCTCAGAAAAGGTTTAATTCTAGCCTTGCCTCTTGCTTACACAAGCTTCAATGGCATAATTTAACGCCGATTGATCTAGAATAGGGGTGAACAATAGGCAGCATTGATCTTATTAGCACCCTCGCTCTAGTTTCTCTCCTGTACCTGCCTTATCAACCTTATTCCAGGGCCATCACAGTGTTCCCGAACAATCAACGACTGGACAATGACCGCTGGTCAACAATGTCCAAAGTTCTTGACAAGGACTCATTGACTTATGCCGTCTTCGCAGTTGTATTGTAGTCGCGTTTGAATTGAGATTCAAAGTCCTGAAAATCGCTGCAGACTGGAATTCCACGGACCTGTTGTCAAATGAAATCAAATGGATTCTGGTATAATCTATGTTTTCACCTCTGTCGTATAGCCACTAAGACAAAAGCATTCGATTTCCATTTCATGACAGTTTGATGAATTAGAGATTTGTGCGGGAAATAACGCCTGAAGGAGAAGCATTTTAGAAAGAATTCTTTATAATCTGTGGCAATTACTTTGATGGCATCTAAAACAGGAAAATGTAGTATTTATTTAATTAAGATTATTACAGCTTATTTTTATAGTCATATCCGAGAAATTTTGAAAGAAAGATTTGAAAGTAATAAGAATAAAAGAATTATTGATGTTTGACAACAGTGCACATTTTAAACAAGTGCTCATATTTCAAGTGAGCACTCATATTTCATTATTTTGTTTTATATGTAATCCAAAATAAATTTGCGTAAAATGAAAAAGAATTTCAAATAAATTTGAAACAATAAAAGCTGAAAAATATTCGTTCAAAACAAAAAAATATATTTATTAATTGAATGCTACAATTTACAACTTCTGTGTTTTATTTTTTAAAACACTATTCTTCCAGGATCTGACTAATACTTCCCTGTATTTTTACATTCTCTTGGTGACTATCATCTCTCTGAATTTGTCGGTCAAATTTGGAAACACCTTGTATATCAATTTTTCACGAAAGCCAAAAATCGAAATTCATAAGTAATAAATTTCATAAAGTCCCATAAATGTAGGAAAGAATTAAGTAAATGTTAATACTAAAATACTTCAAATAAGTAAATACCCTAATTCAAAAAATCAATGAAGTTTAAAGAATAACGAATATAAAAGAAGAGGAATTCAATCAACTTCAATGCCACATCGCCAGAAGAAGGAACAATGAAATCAATTGAAATCTCTCTTCCATAAAAATCCTTGCTTTTCTGTATCCAGAATTAGCCGATGAACCATTCTAATGTATTTTAAAATTATAATAGTTCACCCGAAAACTCTAACCCATCGCCAAAGCAAAGAAAAAACAAAGTAAATTCTTATCAAAATTTTACCTTTAAACAAAGAGAACTCTATCCAAAGAATCGAAAATAAAGTGAAATAATAAAATACTTTAGTGAAAAATTCAAATCAAAATTTTATCTTTAAACACAGAGGACTTATTCTTTCAATTCTTTGGATAAGTTCTCTTTGTTTAAAGGTAAAATTTTGATAAGAATTTACTTTGTTTTTTCTTTGAATACAATTACTATATATATATATATATAGTAATTGTTTATAATAAACCTCTCTAACAGCTTTATGAAAAATGAAAAAGATGTAAAGGGAAAATACCCAAATTAAAATTGACAATTAAGGAGCTATTGTAAAATTTAAGTTAAAATTCTCATTTACATATTTTTATCTTATATTTATATATCCATGCAATGTAAAAAATGTAGGGGAGGGTAATTTATTGGCATATAATGAGAAAAATTTTAAATTATATGGCTTAAATGATTTTTTACCCGATGAAGAGAATAGCTCTTTAAATGTAGTTTTAAACTAAAACTAAGTTTCTTTAAATACAAAATGTCAGATTCAACATATTTACAAATGCCAGTCTGAAACGGTGTTTCTAAATTGTATTTTTCTACGCAAAATGAATTTTTTAGAATTTCGCCATTTAAAAACTAAATATCAACAATTTTCTTTAGCAACATCTGTATACAATTTCTGAAATTCTCCAAACCTACAGGGTTACGTGGTCAGAGCGGACAGTGGCTACAGCGGACACGTTAAGGTAGCTGGGTGGGCAGAGTGGACATTCTTGCACCTTGTGTTGTTTCCCTAATCAGTCATATGTCATCTATTGCATAGTTTCGAGCTTTGCACTTGCTGTCGAAATAAGCCCATACTTTTAGTAGAAAAGGTTTTTCTCATTTTCTCGGTATATGTTTGATCCTTATGAAGTGTGTATGTCGTTTTATAGCGTCGAAAAAATCTGTGATGGAACCCATAGCCATTTCAACAAAATTATTCTCTACAAAAAATGGAAAAGAATGTTTAGTTGTAGATGATTACCCACATCGTTTACACGGAAAAAATAAATTAGGAATAAACTGGGTATGTGTAAAAGGAAAGACACATCGTTGTAAAGGAAATGTAAAGACAATTTTTCAATACGAAGTACTGAAGAAAACTGAGCAGTGCCCAACATTGCTGAGATCGAAATTAAAAGGAAGTTAGAGACTTGCAGAAAAATAGTCCGAGAAGAAGCATCAGTTCTCGTCCCTCAAATATTTCAAGAAGAACTTTCAGAATTATATTAGAAAGGTTATGATTTCGTTGCTAAAATACCGACATACTCCAGTGCCAAGATTGTTTTATGTAAGGAGAGGAGAAATGCTTTGGGAGCTACCCAAAACGCCAAGGACATTCAGTTTTCAAACGATACACTTATGGATACACTACTTACACTACTTACGATACACTACTTAACTTTTTAATGGAGAAAACTTTCTTCGTTTAGACTTTCAAAATGACTAAGATAACAGGATTTAAATATTTGGAGGAGAAAACCTCCAAATATTTAAATCCTGTTATCTGTTATCGGTACCTTTTGAAAAATGGAAAGACACTTTTCTTAGATGGAACATTTAAAAGTTGTCCGAAACAATTTGCTCAAATATACACAGTACACGTCGACTTAAGGAATACAGCAACTGAGACCAACGTTTAGCCAGCGCTTTTTGCATTTTTACCTGATAAGAGACAAGCAACTTACATTGCAATGTTTCAGGAAGTGAAACGTTGGTGCCCTAAGTGGAAGCCGAAGATTATAAAATTGGATTTTGAAGCGGCAACTATCAATAGCTGTATGTTAGAATTTCCCAGTTTGACTATTTCCGGTTGTAACTTTCATTTTAATCAATGTTTGGGGCGTAAGATACAAGAAATGGGTCTAGTAAAGGAATATAAAGAGAACAAAGATATAAGAAATGTCTGTAGAATGATTTCTGCGTTAGCTTACTTGCCAATAGAACACATAGATGATGCTTGGAGCATTGTATGGGAAAATGCTTTTAACACTGACAAACTTACCACATTCATTGATTATTTTAACGAGCAGCGGATGGACAATTCAAATATGCCCGTTAAAGTATGGAATGTATATGAACAGCGTCATAGGACAAATAATTCTGTTGAAAAGTGGAATTCCAAATTAAATGCAATCACTGGCAGAAACCAGCCTAATGTGCACTTATTAGTCAAAATATTAAAAGGAAACACAAAAAGTGACTTTTAATTTGAAAGCCAGAAAATTAGGCGACTCTGGAATAAAAAAGAAAAAAGCATGTGTAAAATTGGATGAAAGAATTGAAAACATCCTAAAAGAATTCGAAATATCAAACAATTTAGAAAAATATCTAAACTCTTTGAATTTTGTAACTAGGTTGGACTAAATCGAATAGTAAATGATCATAAATATCATTTACCATTGGATTTAGTCCAATGGTAAATGTCAGTTACCATTGGACCAATTAAGGTCAGTTAGTATTTATTTTTCTTTTATTTTCTTGTATCTGTTTTGTGTATTTTACTTCTAGTACTTATTTTTACTTACATTAATGAAACTAATTAATTTTATGGTAACTGCCTGCACCTGTTCTAATATTTATTTGACTCTAACATAGGGGTTTCCACAAAATCCCTGAAATTTGTTCATACGCTTCATTATACTGTTACTTACTATTAATTTTTAAGTATTTCTTTGAAAGTTTTTATTTTTATTACATTTTGCTATATTTAAAATGCATTCGCGCTATAATATCATAACATTTTAAATATAAATAATTAAATTTGATTGGCAAAAATGTATTTTATCCTTGTAATTTTATCCTTGAAGTGCAAAAACAGAAAACTTCGGTAAAAAAAAAAATCCCACTTGAAAGAGATTTGCCCCTTAAAATACTGTTTTAAATTATATTTGCGATTTTTAAAAGTATTTATTTGCTTATTTATCTGCACCTTTTATCTGTTCTAAGATGGGGGAAAAGATGTGTCCGCTCTAACCACGATGAGTTTCGAAGTGTCCGCTCTGACCACGAAATAGTATGTGTCCGCTCTGACTACGTCCGCTGTAGCCACACCACCACCTACAGGTGAGAACCATTAAACTTAATAGCAGTGCCGATTTTAATTTGCCAAGCGACGTGAACTGTTTTACTGTGAAGGTCTAACTTAGTTAACTCATTTCTTACATAGGAGGCATGTGCGTGTGTGATGATTTGTCATCAACCATACAAACGATACTTAGCCATGCAGTTTTCTGAAATATGCTACATAAATGGATGAATAATTTTTTGTAAATATTAAAGATAAGGAGAATTAAGCTTTTCCACTAACTGCGAATAGTTATACTTCCCTTCTGAAGAAGAATAAAATAACCGTAATCAGTTTACCTTTAAAATAGACAGTTCTGGAACATTTCCGCTACAAAGACATCTTTATCGGAAATGATTCTCGCACTTTGTTTTCAAGTACCGAAATAGTTCTAAAATAGTAGCAGATTTCATAAAAGCACAAAATATATTTTACTTTATTTATTGAGAGTTTAAAAACGTTATTTTATTTAAATTTGTAATTTTACATTTCTTACTGTGGATAAAATGACAATTTCTCTGAATCAGCCCTGAAATGTAATAATGCTCTGAGAGAGGAAATTAAAGCGTTATACGCCTAATATTAAAACTAGTGTATTACTATACCTCCCCACCCCCTTCTCAGTCACTTGCATAGCAGTCCTTTCCAATAAATTCAACTTGTACCGAAATATGCAGGCACGCTCTGTCCGATTTTACTGCTTTACATTTCCGCACACGCAGACGCGCCAAATAAGCCATAGCAATTGTCAAAATTATACCTGCCGTCACACTCGATAAAAGTCACACTGGACTCGCAACGCGTGCCCCATTGTGAGGTCTGGAAACGTAGGCCCACTTTATTTTCTCCGTTGCTATTGATTCTCGATTTGCTACCGAACGATCAAACAAGAGTGACTTTTTACGAGAGCTTTCGCACTTCGAACTCTTGCGAGGAGGCACGTGGATCCAGAGGTTTGTGGCCCCGCCCCTTTCTCGTAGGTTACGCGAAACTCCGGTAGTGGCCACGTGTCTCTCAACCCCTCTCCCTCACAGAAATATAAGAGGGAAAGCGCGTCCGTTTGCTAAGGTTTTATTGTAAAAGGTCGAGATTTGTTAGGATGGCGTGCGTCAGAACATATTTTGGAGCTTATTGTAAGAGCAAATAGTAGCTATTGCAGACTACATTTTTTTTTTTCCTAACTAAAAAAGCAATTGTCTGAGTTTAAAAACGACAGGACTCTTTTTGTCCGCTTATTATGAAAGTTTATTTTAACAGCGCTTGCATAAGTGTGTGAATAAAAGCTAAGGCATCGTCTCCTCTGCATAGCAGTTTGGAAATAAAAGATACTGAATTGTCAAGAAATCTGTATGGACATTCACATTTTTCACTCGCGTTTCTATATTGAGAATGCGCCACAGGATCCACACTAAGTAGAATCGATTCTTTCTGTCTGCATTTGATCGACGCGAAAGCTCAAAAACCGGCAGATGCTACGCCGGTGTCGATCTTAAGCCAGTGTCAAACCTATGTAAGGAAGTACGAAAAATAATAATTTAATCAAATTGTTTTCCTCTTGTTATGGTATTCTGCTTTTTATAAGACTTACAACGCTATGCTAAATTAGATGCTTTGTAATGTCTATGTTTACATCTATCCGCAAAAATAGTACGTTGGTATCTACCCTAAGGAATGTCGATTCTATTTCTGTGATGACTCTATACAGGTGGCAAATGTGCGTTAATCTTCATGCGCCTTACTACAGCATATCAGATTTCATCTTTCATGTGCTGATCATACGTCAGTAACTAAACTCGGTCATATGGCGGTGTCGATCTTATGTCAGTGTCGATTCTACGACAGTTCGGTTTTACGCCAGTGTCAATTGTATGAATGTAAATCTATAGATTAATGTTACGTCAGGTTCTCCTTTTATATCGCTGTGTATTTTACCTAATTATTAGAACAACATAGCTTATACATATATATATATATATATATATATATAAGGCACGAG
>KK112163.1:239284-281242 GCA_000611955.2 Stegodyphus mimosarum
GCAAGGGTCTCAAACTCAAATGGCATGCGGACCAAATGTGCGATCTAAGAATAATAGACGGGTCACAATAATAATAATAATTATTATTAATTTTTAGCTATGGGGAAAAAAGTATTAACAAAAACTATTTCCATGCACTTGTGCTCCCAAACAAAGAAATTTTTCTTCCATCAAAAATTTGTTGGTGAAGATATTTATCTTTTGACAAGTACTAACAATATTTAATCAAGTTTTCATATTCAAATTTTTTAATAAGATTAAAGAACAATGTAAATTAATTAGCTCCATTTGTATATTTCGAGAGTGTTACTCACATTCGTTTTCGGGCCCACCAGCGGCCGAGCGGTAAAGATGCTGAACACTGGTAGTTCGGTCCGAGGTTCGAATACCGCGAACGGGCTGGCTGCATGGACGTTTTCGTGGTTTTTCCCATGTGTAATGTGTATACGAGCCAGTTTCCCTTAGAAAGTCCTCCACGAAGGCATCCCTCCCCTTAGGCAGATAGCCCGTGTGTGCTTTGCCGTAATTGAATAACCCATAACCCACATTCGTTTTCAGTAATGTAAAAACTGTACTCCAAACCAATAAAATCTTAAACTTTTTCTTCAAATTCTTGTCATAATAATACTAACAAATTTATGGGAAATGTATTTGCATGCAGCCAGTTTGATGTATTTATCTACATAATTTTACTGAAAATTCCAGAGAAAATATAAGAAGCGAATTGGTTATATTCTAAAGGAAAATAGTTGCACATTTTAAAGCTCATTCCCTGAAGTAAAAAGTTATGGTAATTATTTCATGTGCTTTGCAGTTGATTTCCACTATATGCTCTTAGGTATTGCTGTGAAATATGGTTACAGAGAACGGTTAATAATCATAATATAACAAATTAAAGGGGTAAAGAAAAAAAAAGAATGCATTAGTTTCATATTTTTGCATAGCAAAATTCAATGAAGTTACAGGTAATGAATTATTTAAATCATTGTGAAATGTTTTTTATGGTTACATATAAATTTTTCGTTTGCAGTCAAATGCTAAGTAACGAAACAAGAGCTATTAAACCTAGATTATATACTGTCTGGATATTAAATCTGCAGATTTTTTTCTTAGATCAATTAAGTTTACAGATTTAATTGTTATATAAATACATAGTCCCATTTCTTAAAGGATTACTGACAAAATTCTTTTATAATCATAGATTATATAATCCTTAGGTAATTATAAAAATATTGTTAGATACAATTACATGCATTTAATTTTCTAAAAATGCCGAAATTTAATCGTATTTTTGTATAACATACATAGAAAGTTAAAAAGCTTTGGCTTCTTAGAAATTTGATATATGTTATAAAAAGTAACACAAAGGGCATATTACAATTTACGTGTTTTACGCGTATGTGGAAGTTGACTTCCATTATTTAGTCCACTACAGCTAACTGCGACTGACTTGCGGCGTGAACAGCTGCGAGATAATTCTGTAGATAGCGCCCAAAACTCCTGCTGACAACATCATCCATCCAGACCTGTCAGTGATTTAAAGACAAACAGCACGAGTACAAAAAAAAAAAAAAAAAAAAAAAAAAAAAAAATACAATAGAGTTCTAAATATCCAGACTTATTGGAACTCACCCCGATCGGATGTTATAGAAATTCATAATTTCTCATTCTTAACCAACCCTAATCATACATTAAAAAAAGTAAGCCGATAAAACAGGCCGAAAAACTCAGTTTTTTTTGGGGGGGGGGGTTATTCAGGAAGGCATCTCTTTTCTTAGATAGAAAGTCCTCTTGTGCTCTGTCGTATCTAATCCAAACCACATATTTTGTCAAATTCAATAAATAAATAATTACTTTTTAAAATTTTTTCAACTCTTTTTTTTATTTCAAAGAAAACCATGAAAATAATTTTTATTTTTGTAGATCCAAAAACTAAATACATGATCTTAACTTCCTAAAATTAAACAAGAATATTTTTTCCGATTTGTTTAAAATAAAACCATAACCTGTTTTTATTGAATTAAAATTAGATTTAAGTTACTGAAGTAAACTAATGAAGTTAATTACAGAGCTTTGACTAGCAGAAAAAAATAAAAGTCAATAGACATATATATAGTGCGTAATGACTTACGATTATTAAACTGAAGACTCAAAATACTGTAGTAAAATAATAAAATTAATTACAGAGCTATGACTGGAGGAAAAACTAATTCAGTAGACATATATAGGGAGCGTAATGACTTTCTGCTGCTGTTGTTGGGAATTATCTCACTTGTCTACCTAATCAGAACTACCTGACGAATTTTATAGAGGCAAGGTTTCCTCTGTCGTTGAGCCTTGAACACCATATAGGTCATAGTACGACTTTGCCCAATTCCGCCCCGAGCTACAAGGAGAACAACCTAGAGGACGGGTCCCCCAGGGATCTCCCACCGCTAGCTAAACCACTCTTTCAGCTCGCCGTTGTACTTTTAATGCCCCATACCGCACAGATTATACACATATACAAACACCCATGCTTTCTCCGGGATTTGGAGCCGGGTTCTTCGGTACGATAATTAACGTCACTAACATTTATCTCGCCTAGGTAGCTCACTTTTCATTGATATCGATATACAGATTTGTTGAAAATAAATCCATATGTCGTGCTTTTTCATATATTATAGTTTTTTTAATTATGCATGTACCATATAATTTTATTAATCGAAAATTATTAAAACTGTTATTTTACATAGATTTTACACATATTTTATTTAATTAAACATTATATATATACATATTTTATTTAATTAAACATTATACATGCACATATTTTATTTAATTGACAACTAGCTTCCTAGCGTAATCCAGAATCAGCAAGCTGTATGGGTAGCTGAGGTTCTGAATGTATTGAGTCTAAATATCTTATCATTTCAAGAAAAGTCGAAAATCTCTGTCATCACAGTCCTTCCCAGCGAAATTAGTAGCATTTTAATCACAAATAAAGATTTTATTATTGGTAGTCTCAGTATTAATTTCAGCATTTCAGAAGATGCAGTCGTGCATTTGTTTAAAAGAAGCAGCTCTATTCAAGTTCTTGCAATAGCATCGAAAAGATTCACGTGCCTTCTGGATTTCCAATCCTCTTAAACTGAGGATACAAATAGAGCTGAACTTAAAAAGTGGTCCTAGGCAGAACATGTATCCGACTTCTTCACTCTAATTTTCTTGTCTTTGTGAGGTTAAAAAACAGGGTTTTCAAAAAATTTTAACATGATTATAAGCTTTTAAAAACACGAGCCTTTAGTCCTATGACATAGGAGGTAATTAAGCACTGAATGAATATCCTCCCCAGAGAATATAATTTCGATAATCGCGCTACATGTTAGGGTTGTTAGATAAATATATATATATATAGTATATAAAGCGTTTTTGCATGGTGGGTCTGTAGATTCATGAAACACATCCAGACAGCAAGTCAGAAACAAAATGGATTCTGAATTTACTACCATGTTCCAAAGAAAAATACTTTTGAACTTTACGTGTTCCAAATTCGGAAGACTTAATTTTGGTGATAAAAATATTTCACGTATACTTTTTTAATTTTATTATGGCAAAGCACGCAAGGGTTATCTGCCTAGGGAAGGGATGCCTTCAAGGAAGGTCTTCAAAGACAAACTGGTTTATATTCACATTATACACGAGGAAAACACTAAAACTGCCATTTGACTAGGCCTTTTGTCGGGATTTGAAGACGGGTACAAATCTGTAAAAAAGGAAAAGTGATATTTTTGCTAAGTGAATGTGACTGCCTGAGCTTATTTTTAAGAAGATCGGTTGAATTTTAGTATGAAAATCTTTACTTTTTCACATTCCATGATTATTTGCAATGGCAATTTTTGATAAAAGCGGCCCGTACATGTACCATATATAACCCATATATACATGTACAGATTTCCACTATTCCATGTATCTGAACCCTGGACTATTTCTTCACGCGATCGCCTGGTTCTACCGTTAAGCTTCCTACTTTACTTAAATGACAGACGAACTGGTACTTAATGATCTTGACGTAAGACTGCAACGACCAAGCATTTTATCACCTATTTATCTCATGATCTTAAGAAATGCTTTATGCGCTTTCTTCCCGCACTTCCCATTTCTGAATGGATTGAAGTCAAAACTTCTTCTAATCTACGCCTATGCAAGATCTGTCAACCATCTAGGCATACACGGCCAAAATCTCATATTTTAGAGGCCTCTGTATCTTGTGCAGTTCTTTATAATCTTGCATTTTCTTTTCATTACCAAGGGAAAATCCACTGAAAGAACATAATGTTTAGCCTTTAATAGGAGTTGATCTGATCACGCGCACTTGCGCTGTTTTACTTCCCATGTATATTCCGGATTGACATATGGGATTGTATAGAATACTCACGATCACAAATCATATAGGATATTCATGATGGCACTGCACTTATTTAATATTATTTAAGAATTCTTTGCAACGCATTACTAAAAAAATAGAAGGAACTCTGAAGGAGTTATAATCAGGGTAAAAGCTATGATATTAATTAGGCGCATCTACTCCTCCTTCAAGTATTCTTTGCGGAACAGTGACACAAGGACCTGATTTCCGGGCGAACAGGTGACATGACTGCTGAGCTGTAAACCAGATGTTTCCAATTCAAAAATTAAACTTGAAACTGCGGCCTTGACCTCTAATTTTTGTTTCGCTTTGAACTCTTTACTACTGGCTCGTTTCTCGACATATGATAACGTTCAAAGATCTTTATTATCATAACATTTACTTCCAAACCTTTTTTTTTCCCCCGAGATCTGCGTTAACAATTAGTTTATATGGTACTTTAGTTAAATCTATCCACTTTATTCTCCATTTTTGCTTCCACTCTAATATTTTATCGTTATAATGGCAAAAGGTTTTCTACCTCAGAATTTCTGCTTCCTCTCAAATTTTGAAATTTCCAATAATACATTGAAATTATTTTCTCATGCATTCCTTACTGAAGAAAGATGCTTCATAATCATATATTTTGACAGAGCATAAAAAGAGAAATTATTGCAAGTTTTCTTAATTTCCAAAACTCTGAAGAATTTCCACAAGATCATTATATTCTTTCTTGCTTTTTGGGGAGGAAGCATATGGAAGATTCTTATTTTGCTACATTCTGAAATTTTGTGACCGACACTAAACTGAAGAAGGTTGTTTTAATCTTCATAAATATGTAATTTCGGTTAAATTTGCTTTTAAATTCAGAGAACCAGGTTTTACTTTTTAGATGATTATGGGCAAAATCATTTCCAGTGTAAAATATTTCATTACTCCTGTCTGATATTCCGAAAATTTCCGACAATAAAATTGGTTTTAGGAAAATTCATGAGCTGGATCACTAGTGCCTTATACTTCTGGCTCATAGCTTATTCATACATTGAATTCTTTTGCAAAAGCGAATGAAAAGCTAAAACAAAATGGTTTACCAAACTTAATTACTTCCTCCAATCAGTTAAAATTTACTTAAACTTTTGAATGATGGTATTTTAACTTCATTTTTTCTTGAACTAACTCTTCGGTTGTTTCTCCTTCTGCTAGAACTCTGCTAAACTGTAAGTTCTACCTTTTCTTTCTCTAAATTATTGCACACAGGAAATCCTTTCCACTGTCGCATCAGTTATGTTCGGTTTCATATAACATCGAGTTTTTGGCACAGCTATTGCCATTTCACAAACTGCTAAATTTTATTTTAAAATATAATAATTTACTCATTATTAATTAAATTATTTTTTCTACAAATTGCTAAATTATCTTTTAAAACTTAATAAACTATTTATTATTAATCAAATATTTATATTATTAGTATAATCCGTTACATAGATTATTAATGCCATATTTGTGACTCGACGGTAGTTTTCAAATAGTAGAATTTCTTTCAAATTCTACTATTTGAAAACTATTGTTTTTTATAGACGAGACTCTAATACGATACTAAAGTCTCCATAATTACTTAAATAATAATTAAATGGTTAAAAATAAATTGTTGTTTAGGTATTTTGAATTAATAATTTGGATATTTTTTACCTTTTATATATTGTATAATCATACTTTATAAAAGCGACGTTCTTATCCTGGTTTTTAATCCTTAATTAAATATTATATATAGCTTGCAATAAGAAATATTTAACCTTATTTATTCTGCAGAATGAATAATTAGATTTTTACTAAACAATCTCCTGCATACAAGCGTTAATCATGCAAGTTTAATTAGAAGGGAAAATCTGTTCATTTACCTTCAAATCTTAGCAGAACCGATTTTTTAGGTTTATTTAACATAGTAAATCATCTATTCGCTGTATTATCTAATCTCAGTGTTCATGAAAATTAATTGTAAATTTATTGCGGAGACATTTAAAAAATATAAAAATTACAAACGAAATAAAAACAAAATGGGCTTATTATTTAACGTCAGAGGGCGCCACTGATGCAACAGATGTGACAATACTTCAGCCGAGAAAATTTCACTGGATCTTTTGTTGCCGGCTTACGGCTAATAAATTAAAAAAGGAAAGGCGATATTTGCCAATGGTCAGATGCGTTAAAAATCTTTACGACATTTTTAAAGACGGGGAGCCAAATGCTGAATCTTTAGAACCGTGAAGAATCTTCTGGTATTTATAACATTTTACAGTGGCCTTTAAATAAATTTCCCGCCCAGATTCTTTTATAAAATTTTATGACCGTATTTAAGGAGTGAACATTAAAAAAAGGCATGACCGCCGCCTAGGAAGCAAGTATTCTTAATGTACCAGGCCTATTATAATAAACGTGCCGAAAACTGTATATCGTCATTTCGCTTTTCCGTAATCCTATAATAATATTTTATGATTATTGTATGAAACTTTGTATTTTACTTGAAAACATAAATTTAAGTAATAAATGCGGATGCAGTTTTGGTTAGGTTAAGACTACCTGTATAAAGTTATAATTTTTCTTCTTATCCAAAACGGTTAGCTTTTATGTAACCTAATTTAACCACAAGGATTCTTTTATATAGTTTTATGTTTAAACATAAGATTATCGCTTTGAATAACAGACTTCTTTCAGTGTTTGAGGGAATTTCATTTTCATACTAGGTGATAAAACTAGAAAGAAGAAGAATGTATGGTTTAGGAACTGAATAGGCGCTGTGACAAATATTATTTTTGAAAATCAGTAATTGGTATAACTGTCATTTTTGAATAAAACCTTAAAACTTAGTATCAATTCTGATAGGAATTTTTTTTTTTCTTTTTAAGCCCAAAGAGGCGTTAGCACGCCCAGGAGGGCTATTAATTTCGTTTTGGCACTTTGCATTGAATCACTATAAACGGCGTATCAGTTTTCAAATTGTTGCCACGAAATATTATCGCCCTGTGTTATATTTAAAGAAATTAAATCATGAAGAATTTGCATAACTGTATGTATGTTTCTCGCATTGTGATAAAACAACGGTAGAGCCATCAAATTTTGAATAACGTAATCTTCTACCGAATATGAGCACTTGGAAGCCATAATTTGGAATTTGTTTTATTATCGATTTCATATTTTGTAACACTTTACCGAATTCTTCATTAACGAACTCAACGATTTCAAAGCGTGCAATGGCAGCACTGTATGGGAAAAAAAAAATACCTCCAACGCGCGAGACTGGGTATCGGAAATTCTAAAGATATACTCATTTTTAAATTATTTTGTGATATTGCTGTTGAACTGAATTTTATGGTTTAAATGCAAAGAACATGATATTTAATAAATAAAGGTAACACATAAAACATTAAAAAAAGTTCCTTTGGGTGTAATGTAAAATCTGAAAGCTTTACTACCTTAAAGTATGCATTTCGTGTTCTGGTATAACAGAAAGTATAACAGAAATAATTGCTACTTCACCTTCTGACATAAAAGATCTTTCGCAAGTTTTGCATTGAAGCTATCTAATGATAAAAATGTTCTCCTCTGCGTTTTCAAGAATTATATTTTTTTATTTGTTAATAAATTTAAAAGTCTCCACATTGCTTTAGTCTGTAAAATAGACTATCATAGGGTAAAATAAAATTCATATTATTTATCACTGGTCATCTTTGTTTCGGATTTGGATAGAGTATTTTAAATGCATGATTTCCTCGCCCCCGCATATATCTGATTTCTCTATATTGAATTTCTGAGGATTAGTTTTAAGCCATTAGACCTACTGTAACTTTTTAGAATAAAACTGTTAATCTGAAACCTGAATGCGAAGGACAGATAACAAAGTTTTTACACTTATTATTTTTTAATTTTTGATGAGAACCTTTTTAAGGCATCGCTTTTGTTAAGTGCGTACATTTATGCAGTTGTTATGATACTATTTCCCTGATTCCAAAAAATTTATATTCAAAGCATATTCTTTAACTCCCCCTCTCTATTCTAAAAATTGTAATATTTTTTTCTGGACTGCGCCATTTCTAGATCACTCCATCTTGCACAGCTTGCGTAACGCTCATGATATAGCTAATTCGGAACCTGAACTCAAAATTTCAAGAACTGAAACCTTTCTAACCTAAACCAAAACCTTCTCTTGGGGAGCCTCCGAATTGGATAACTGCGCACTTTATCTTCAGCTCTCTTGTGCCCAAGATGCTTCTTCGCTCCCTTTGCTTTGTTATGCTGTTAATTACGCCCTTAAAAAAATGTGATATTCTGTATAAAATTGTGGGGTATGTATTGCTCCCATGATGCTGTGTGATGAAAAATATGTTTCGATAATTAGTTCGTGCCCAGCAATAAAAATTATATTCGATTAGGCTACATCTGTCTACAAGTTTCTCCTTCGAGTGTAATCTTTCTAATTACGCAGTAGTCTTTCCAGGTTATAACACAGAGAATCGCCAATCCGTCCAGTTGCAAAACATGTTTTAAAAATAACATGATGCAAATATTCATGTTTTGGCATTTTAAAATTTAAAAAAATAAAAAAAAGATTTTGTATGAAGTAAGAAATCTAACTTTTTATACGTCCTTCCGATTGCAAAAATTACACTTGATAAAATTTTGTTCTTGTTATAAGAAAATAAAATGCAAAATTTAACCGAGATATCTGGTTTTAAAGTCGGGGATCATATTTAGGGGCCGTACACAAATTAAAGAAAATAATATTTGCGTCTGCGTATAATTAAAAATAAAATAAGCTTATAAAACATATATATATTCTGATGTTAACAGATTTGGCGATGAGCATTTATTTTCAAACTGGAGATCTTATCCACAGAATCTTAAGGAATCCGTGTTCTGAAAAAACACTGGCATTTTCACTATTAGCGCGTAACCAGTTCTCAAATTATTTCTTACTTAAAAATGAAAAACAGTTGTAACTTAATGAATCTTTTGTACCAGAACAAATTATGATTCTAGAGCAAAAATACTTCATGAAAATATTAATAACGTATTTTTTAATATTGAAAATTCTAAGTTGCTTGTTTGAAAATTTTTTGGCCTTTAAAATGTTTAAAAAAAATTAAGATATTGGAAAAATCATAAAAGAATATGATTGAATGATATTTAAGGAAAAAGATTAATCTCGAATTATTCTAATTTATGTATTAACGGATCCCTCAGTTCAAATGAATATAACATCAAAAATCGCAAATTTCTAAATTAAATATGTCGATCAATTTTTGTCCTACGGAAGACAAACATGTGCTTTATTTTTTATAATGGGTATAAATTTTCCCTAAATACAATTAATTATATGGACTGGGGGAGCGTATGAAAAGTTGGATTTCGCAATTTTTCATACTTGATTTCTTTAAATATTAAAAAGATAAAACATGAATATTTGCACCATTAAAAAATACTTTTGTACTACTGTCTATGATCGACGGTTACATAAATAAAAGCAGGGCAAGGAGTTTTATGGACATATTGTATAATAAATGTACGCGTGTGCATCCAATGCGCCTATACTACATACACTATAGTTAGCAAATTAATAAGGACAAAGTTATTTTTTCACAGAATTTTAATCATTTTTAAGTTCCCAGCTGGCAACAGGAGATCCCTCAAAGCAGTTTGCCTCAATGTCAACTGGATATCTGCTTTTGGCTACTTAGAACTGATTTAAGTAATAAATTGGGGATTATTGCACAATTTTCAGCTTGTTTCTATGAAATTTGCTTTTCCTTACGTTTTAAATGCATTTCGCGTTCGTGTACTTTATTTAGTGTTTTAAAAATAGATAAAATGCCTAGAAAGAGAGTAAAGATTACCGCACTGAACAGTCACAAATTCAGTGTATCATAAACTCTGTTTCAGCGCCTGGTGTTGGAAAATTGAGCCTGACTCATTTTCTCCAGAAAGGAAGGACAAATATACAAAGAAAAGGAAAACAACTCCCAAATATGATCGATTCCTACTCCAAAATGGCATTATTAAGCCAACAAAAACTACCAAAGGAGATTATTTTCTACCGATATTGATCGTTCAAATGTGATGCGTAGACTTCCTATGGCTGGTCGGAAGGCGATAAAGCCAATTAAAAAACAACTTTTGATGCATCAGATGACGCAAAAACGTTTTTATTTTGGGCCAAAAAGACAAATCTTGGACCATAAGTGACTGGAAAAAAAATCCTTTTCACAGACGAAAAATATTTACTTATTCATTAATACACATCTAACGTTATTTATTAGACGAACGAAGGGTGAATCTTTGAGAACTCAACATATCCAGGAAATTGTAAAATATCGTTACAAATTAATGTTTTGGGTTTTTTTCAAAACAGATGGCCACTAGAAGTCTAATTTCTATTCATGAAACAATGAATTCGTCGAAGTATACAGAAATTGCAAAACGTAGGATTATGCCATTCTTGGAAGCCTTTCCAGGGACATTATTAGTGTGACTTTGCTTCATGCCACAATTCGAAATCTGTCAGAAGGTTCATGTTGGAAAACAAAATTTTTGTCCTAGACTAACTTAGAGATTCACCGGACTTAAATCCGATCGAATACTTGTGGTGCATTTATTATTGCTGTCTATGTAGGTACGTACATAAATTATCAATAAAGTCGCTCTATCCCAATTAATTTGAATACTTTACTATACGTATGCGTACATTAGATGGATAGATTGATGGATGGATGTAGAGGGAATCTAAAAGTCAATAATGGAAAAAGAAAATATTAACAATCTTTTTAAACTCCCTTATGCCGATATAAATGAAGAATAATTATAAAGCATGAAGCGTGTTAGAAGTACACAGTTGAATATAGGGTTAATATTGCGACTCTCCTTTACTCCAACAGAACGAGTCAATACTTTAAATACTAAAATCGTCTATTACTTTTTTTTATTCGTTATATGAATCTGCACATGCATAGTTTTCCTGTTTTCATACTCCTAGTTATTTTCTGCTAAATCTCTTACGTGTGTTCTAAAAATGTTTAGCTCTAAACATTTCAGATCTGAGTGTTAGTTCGGACTTTCCTATGAGTTCTCTAAAGAATCTGCAAAAACAAAATCAAAGTAACCTTGTCAGCCAACTTCGAGAAACTCCTTAGAACGTTCCTTATTTCCTCAACTTGTCCGAAAAACAAGACTCCCTCCTTTAAAAACTTCTCAAGCTCTGATGACAAACTGCGACCATTTAGATGCACTTTGGAACAGTCTTCAAACAATTTCCCCGGCATTTTTCACTTTACCGTAACCTTGTCACATTTCACAATGCAGTCTTAGCTTTCTTTATACGCACTTTTTTGTTATTGTTTTGCCTCTGTTTCGCTACTTTTTCTGTAGTGACAGCGAAAAACAAATTGGTACCAAAAAGAGAAACCGTTTTGTCGTTAAGTGCCAACAAGCAGGCACGTTTCAACACTCTGAAGAGACCACGATGTGTAACATATCTTCAAAATTTTTAGTGAGGGCAGAGGAGATGAGAAAGCTTCGATCTTAAATATGTCTATTCTATTTGTTTTTTCAAAGTTGTTTCCAAAAAAATCCTTTTTTTTGAGTGTTTTCAAGAACTGGATATACATTTGGAAATGTCATCTCAGCATCAGGCAGAAAATAGTTTGTGAAGTTTTTGGCAACATGATTTCCTAAAAAAAAAAAAAAAAAAAAAGAAAAAAAAAAAAAGAAGGGGAAAAAAGGAAAAAGAAAAAAAAATCTTCTTAATATACGATACCTATTAGTTACTAAAATATGTACTAACATATAACAGCGTAAAAATTTTTAAAAACATAATAAAATCATTAACTACCGTGAAATTAAATTTTCGTGCTCTTTTCGTAACAGATATAATATTGGTTATATTTGATTTTAGTCGTTATTTTGCTTTATGATTACACAATTCATTTGCTTAGAAATACAACAATTCGGATTTCTTCGATCTGTATTAAATATGGTGCTTTTTATCTCCATGTACAAAGTGAAGGAAGTATCGTAATCTCGACAAAATTTCGAATATCCTACTTCAACGGAAATATCCATTTTCACCGTTCCCAAATCATATATATAAAATTATGTGTGTGTGTGTGCATATATATATATATATATATATATATACAGGGTACTTATAAAGAAACTTTGCCAACATCTGCATTTCTAGCCTCCGGTTAACCGATCGAGATGACATTGCTATTCGGAGGTATGCGCTCGAGATTCTGTGAATGACAACACAGGGGCGCTCACGGTTACGGTTATAGTTGCAGAAACTTGAAAATTGCGAATGAAAATAAATCTTCAACTATTGCATGTAGACTAACTAAAGTCATACAAACCTTAACCGAAACATAAGAACAACATAAGACAATCACTTTTAAAGGAAAAAATGCGCAATTTATTAAACATAAAAGAGTAAAAAGCAGAGCTCAAAGAGCCAAGTAACAGAGACGGTATGTATATACCTACATATGTTTGGTGCGGCCGATTGCAACCAAAAAGAAACGTGCACGACTGGAAGTTATAGTAGTCTCATATACAAAATTTCAAACGTTCTAAGGCTATTTGTTTTTGAGTTATGCGAGATACATACATACGTACGTACGTACAGAGAATATGAAAAATCTCTTCTGAATCCACTTTAAACCCATTTTACAATCCGTTTTGGAAAAAAAGATATTTATTCTGTCCGTACGTACACATGTCACGCAAGAGCATCATTCAAATGGATTCGACAGCGGTCAAAATGGATATTTTCATTGAATTATGATATTAAAAAATTTTCATAATTACAATACTTCCTTTACTTCGTACAAAAAGTATTGCCATGAACATTTTGCCATCTTAATATCGTTTAATGTTTTAAAATGAATATTTTAAAATATAAAGTAAAAATCTGATCTAACGTTCAGCAATAATAGTGATAATAATTTCACGCAAAATGTAAGGAGTTGTTTTGACTAGATATTTTGACACTTATACCTTATTTGGGAGTCGAACCCAGTTCATTGGCAAGATTGCTGCCTTCGGTAATTCCCACATCGAGTGAGATGACTCAGTAAAATTTTAAAAGCCTTTCCTTTCGTTTCTTTCGATAAAGTTTAATTCAAATTTTTATAAGTTAGAATTCGGGAGAGTTAAATAGCAAATTACATTTTAGGAATAGGTAGCTGGAAAAAAAAAAGGTTTTGCACACATACTGGATATTATTAAATTTTTGCTGTTTAGATGCATTTTGAAACAGTCTCATAAGTCGCCGTCTTCAATATTTGTACATCCTAACTGCCCTAAGTTCTAATTTGGCCTTCCTTATAGATCATTAGTCGCTAATTTTTATGTTATTGCTAATTTTTTTGTGGGTTCATTTATTGTTTTAGGTTAATTATTGCGAAATGATAATTCGCTGTTAGCAGTTTAAAACTGTCATGTTAATTGTAGATTTAAACGAAGTATATAGAAAGAAGTAAATCTTACAATCAGTCTAAGTTATAGGTGTGGACACCACATGACCTATTAAACTGAGCACATTTTTTGCTGCACATCATTTAAACTTACTTCCCGAATTAACTTAACTAACAGATTCCTCAAGGCAGACTGAAAATGACATGAAAAAGTGCAAATTTTGAAATTAAATATCCCGGCAATATTTGTCAAATATGAAGCCAAAATTCTTACAATTTTTTTTTCTTTTTTTTTTCTTTTTTTTTTTTAATTAAGATCACACAGTTAAAAAAAAGAAATTTTTTTATTTTGTTAGAACAAAATACAAACATCGGTTTTAGAAAATGAAAGAGGCATTATTATTTTAATAACGAGTAAAAACTTTTTCAAATATAAATATAGAAATCCAGAGACGGCATAAAAGTTAAATTTCGTTATTCTTCGTTTAAGTTATTTTTTTCAAAATTTAATATTGTCGAAACACGAATATTTTTGAGTACTAGTTGGATATAGTATATATATGTTGACGGCACGAGTGTAAATGATGGAACTCTCGCCACTTTTTTTTCGAAAGTGAGAGCAATAATGTGATATAGATATTAGTAGATGAAAGATGTTGTATATGTAATAATGTTTCATTAAATATGTTTTGTTTCAAGATGAATTGTGACTGCGTAAGACAAAAACCCACACACACAATATATGTATATTAAAGGAAAATCTTGGTACATTTGAGATTCACTTTTTTCGTTTTTTTATGAGCTTTTATGTAATATAAATTTGTTTCTTTTTTCAGTTTTTGATCTCAACTTTACCGGGAGAACGAAAGACGTTTTCGAAGCATATTAATCAACTTTTATGAAGCTTTAGTTCATTTTTCCCTGATGAGTTTTGAATTAGAGTTTCAATAAAGAAACATTAATTTTTATATTTTTATTCTCTTGTATATATTTTTTCCCTTTTTACATTTTTAGTTTTCGAGTTTGTACTACTATGACCATTTTTATTTTGAAATGTTTTGATTTTATGTATTCTGCTTTTTACTCTTTTATGTTTAATAAATTGCGCATTTTTTTCCTTTAAAAGTGATTGTCTTATGTTGTTCTTATGTTTCAGTTAAGGTTTGTATGACTTTAGTTAGTCTGCGTGCAATAGTTGAAGATTTATTCACGATTTAAAAGTTGTTTAAGTGGTACTAAGCCTGAGGAAGCCGCCATTTGTTTACATTTGAAATTCTTAGTAGAATAGTGAATTAAGTGAATTTGTGCAGCATCTTCAGTGTCTTTTTGGCGAGAGGGAGCAAAAGTAAACTTTCAATTGTGTGCACCAAAAAATATGTTTTTGTGCCCGCTGGCCGAATTGGTTGTTTTTACGTAGAAACTCTAATTTCATTTGTAAAAATTGTTATTTCCTTGTACGAAGTAAAAAGGAAGAATTGTAATCTCGAAAAATTTCGGGTATCATATTTCAACGAAAATATCTATTTTGACCGCTATCGAATGCAATTTAACGATGTTTTTGAATGACATTCGTACATAAGAACAGAATAAAGGACTCTTTTTTCCCCCCAAAAAAATTATAAAACTGATTTAAAATGGATTCTGAAGAGATTTTTTTAGTGGCGTCTGTGCGTACGTATTACGTACGTATCTCGCCGAACTCAAAAACGAGTAGCACCAGAACGTTGAAATTTTGTATATAGGGCTGCCATAACATGCAAATGTGCACCTCGCATTTTGGTTACAATCGGCCGCACCAAAAGTATGTAAATATATGTATAAATATACATATCCAGTCTGTCACTCGGCTCAATGAGCTCAGTTTCTTTATTCTTATAAGTTTGTAAACTGTGCATTTTTTTGCTTAAAAATGATTGAATTATGTTGTTTTTATCTTTTGGTTAAGATTTTTATGCCTTAGTTAACCTGCATGCAATAATTGTGGAATTAGCAACAGTTTAAAAGTTTTTTAAGTGTGGCTAAGCCTAATTTTTGGTTACGATAGCGTCCATATTTGTTTACATTTGAAGCTTAGCAGAACAGTGGATTTGCTGCCAATCTAGAGAAGCTAAGCTTCGCAACAACAAAGTAACGTCTTCTTTTATTATTGCGAATTAAACTATGCTTAATTCATTCTGGAATTACCATTTAAGTTATTAGCTTGTTTTTGCATACAAACTGTAATTTTAACTGTAAAAATTGCTTCTTAATTGTTTTAACTGTATTTCGTGTTTTATGTTTTTCTATTTCTTTCAATTTTTCATGAAAATATTTCGAATTTTTATTTATTTTATTTATTTTTGCCTTACGGCGAAATGAGAACTGAATTAATTAGTAGCGCGTATGCGTATTAGGTAAGCGGCACTGAATCGTCTGTGCAAAACTGTTTCTTTTTTATTTGTTTAATTTCTTTTATACATTGTTTTAGATTTATTATAGTATTTGAATAGAACTTGTGGTAATTATTCAGATGCTATAATTTTTGCTCACTCTGAATTATAAACAACTGTCAATTCAATATGTTTAAGTGAAATGCTGGAAAATTGCGTATAATTTAATATTCCGTACAAATAAGTCATGTGGTGTACATATCAAATTTTTTTAAACTGTTTCTTACTGTATTTGGGGTTTTATATTTTTCAGTGTATTTTACAATTTTTAATGAAGAAGTTTTGATATTTTGCGTATTTTTGCCTTGCCATGAAGTGAGAAGTGAATTAACTGAATGTGAAATATATCTCTAATGAAATTGGTGGAAATGAATTTAAATCAAATGAAGCAAAAAATGTGTATAATTTATCAGATCGTACAAGGAAGTCACGTGATGTCCACATCAGATCAATTTATATTTCTGTCATCTTATGAAGTTTTATTTAGCATTACTAAAAATTTTTTTTTACTAAAATTGGCTGCATCTGCAATATCAAGAAAACAGTGAATAGACTATAAACATTTGTGCAAAATTTACATTTATTTTTTCACTTATTAGTCAGTCATTAAATATTACTTGAACAATAATAGAGAAACGATTGCCGAATTAAAATTTTCCTTTTTATTTATTTATTTATTTTATTATTATTTACATTTTTGTTTTCATATCTAGATTCTAAACTTAACTCTTCGAAACTCTCTCTTAAACTTCTAAACTTAAATAGGCAAAAACCACATTAAGTCATTAGTATTTTAGTTCCATTTAGCGACACTATTAATGTCATGCACATTTCTTGTTGCTTTCCGTTTGAATTATCCTACCACCTATCTTCAAGCTACATTGACTGGCGCGTAGTTGTTAAGAGTTACAGGAAGATCGTGGGAAAATGCATAAAACTACTGAGATGCAGTAACTTACGGCTGCACAGAAGGTTGCATTGATATATTATTATTTCATTAGTTAGCGAAGGTAAGGGAAAGGACAACCATGTTTATATATTCTATCGTTATATTAGCTATATAATTGGAGAAATTTATTCTTCACTCAATTCTATTCATTTTTGAATAGCTAAATTTAGGAAGCATAATTTCGTCACCAATTTCTCCATTCAGAAAAGACCACGGATAAGTATGCTTCTCAATAAAACTGAACATGATAATTTTTTAATGCAAAGATAGAAATAAGCAGAAAAACAGCGGTCCAAAAGGGTTTATTAAGGTTTTTTACGCTCTCGCTGAGCTCTGAGCCTAATGTCACACCTAATCTTTTTTTTTTCTTTTTGTCTTTATTATTAAGCGTCATTTTCTTTGCACTTACGCCATATACAATTCAATAGCAAAATTACAAAAAATTTAAAAGCACTATAGCAGTATACGTTAAGAATTTCCGATGCAGCGTTAAGTTTTGGCGTACAATTTTCTGTTTCCCTCGCCTCCATCTTTTCTCAGTTCATCATACCAACGTCCAGTTTCTGACTGAGATGGCTTTACAAAACTTTTTTTTATTATTACTAATGTTTTGTGTGTTTACTTTATTTATTCAATAGGACGTTCTTCGCCCATACGCCACATAAAAAAATTCAACAGTAAAATCCCAAAATACTTAAAAACAGCATATCTTTAGAACTTCTGATAGACAGTCCCGCGCACTCAAGATAAAAGTGTTTTCCCCGTATAGTGTTTTCATTGCTCATTTTGAAAACTGTTAGTTAAAAACAAAATATGAAATATATAATAAGACCAATTTGATATTCAAGATTCGGGCTTCCGTGTGGCCATGTTCGAGTAGAAGACTACGTTATTCAAAATTTGATGGCTCTAGGTACCACTGTTTTTTCGCAGTTCGAGAAACATACATACATTCATGTAGATTCTTCATTATTTAATTTCTTTAAATGTAATACAGGCAGATAATATTTGGCGGCAAAAATTTGAAAAGTGATACGCTGTTTATAATGATTCAACGGAAAATGTCGTTTCGAGACTAATATTACATTCGGGACTAACGTCCCTTTTGGGCTACTAATGAAAAGGAAGGATCAAATTGTTTAAAGGTAGTAAAACCAAAGAAGATTACCCATCCCAGTTTTGACGGAATTACCGTGTTTACTCGAGTCACATTCGCACCCCCGTTCTGAAGCAGAAAAATTCGTCAAAAGTGTACAATATTGTGTAGTAGATTTCCCCACATAATAATCCCACCTACACTTTCATAATGGAATATTGGCAAAAAAAAGTGCGACTCTTATGCAAGTAAACACGGTATACGCTGGTAAATTGTTGAAAATTCAAAAGACAATTCGAACTGCACACTCAAAGCATAAATAGTCGAATTATACATAGAGAAAAGAAATGAAAAACGTGAGATCAGTTTGAATACGAAAATAAAGCTCAGGAAATAACTAAACTGATGGACTATTACGCAAATGCAGATGTAAACGAGCAGAAAGGTAATGATAGGGAAGAAAGGGAAGAAAAAAGAATTTCGTTACTATCGTTCCCCCCCCCCTCGCATTACTATGCTTCTTTTCCCATGTTTATATTTTGACATTAGTTAGTCAAATTAATGGAAATATAATCACGATTTGCGGATACTGATGAACGCCGATTAGACCATTACGGGGGAAGAGGGAGCAAAAATACAATTTGATGTCAAATTAATATGTTTAGTACTGAAAGTAACTAGGCAAAATAAATAACATAATATTCAAGAACAAATGGTTTACTTAAAAAATAATGGTCTTTTCTATATGCCTTTGGAGGAGGAGGAGAACTCAACAAATTATTTTCGAGCTTCTAATTTCTGCGGAAAGGAGAAAAAAATTATTTTCTTTCCTTTGAAATCGAAAAACAAGATAACAAGCTGCAGATAAGGGATAGATGTCCAAATATGGTAACCGTGGAAGATATATTTCATTGCATCGGACACCGGAAAGTACACTATTATACGCGGAAGTGACCTCTAATGTCCAACCGGGTGAGATGGGGTGTGAAAACGACTGTAGGCCATAACCGGTTATATACGATTCCCAAGATCAGGGGGTTGGCAAAAAATACTCTGTTCAGATGGTTGGTCAAACACTAGATGGCAACCTTTTCATATTAAATGAGTTAATCCTTTTCTACTAAAATCTAAAAAAATTTCAAGAAATTAGTAACTTATTTACAAACCAGCCATTCTGAAATCTGAGCTAATTAGAAATTATCACATAATTTCCCACATAATCACTAAACGCATGTGATGTTTAAGTGGTGATTAATTGGAATTACGATGCGTCTCAATTTTAAAATCTTTCTTAAACTTTGAATTCAATATATTATGATATTTCTGCTATTTTTTGCTACAAGCTCTCGCACAAGTGACTTGGACTTTGTAATCATACTCGCTAAGATTGGTCAAACATAACAACATTATTTTTTATCACTCATAAGTGATAATTTCTTTTTTCATTTTTAAGCCATATTTATACCTCAGAGGAAAGACATATATGCATATAAGTATTCGCTTAATTTAATGGAACAAAATGTTGTAAAACCGGGATATCTTAATTTACTTCCTGAGGGGGAATATCCGTAGAAAGAAAATATTAGTGAAAGTTATCGTTTTAGGTTTTAAGTATTAATTGCCATACTTTTTGAGCTCCAAAATAAGCTCGAAGCACGTATTATGAAAGGCTTTGTTAATTTTGGGTGTTGTCGTTTATACATATCTATACATAAGAATAAATGTCAAAATTTTTCATTTTCATACAATTATGATGCTTAGTTTAGTAATTAATTTTCAATCTTCATCAGAATAATTAGATTTCAAAAACATTCTGAGTCTGAATGTTTTGAAGACTTTTTGAAGAAGACGGACTTATGTTAGTTTCTCTTGAAATGCAAAAAAACTCTTTCGTAAAACCAGTCATTCTAAGATTGTTTTTTTTTTTTTAAATCTGATGAATTCGCTTTAGTTCCATTCATAATTTGTGCTTCATTTCCTTCTTGAAAATAAGTTATATAATTATTTTTCGCGTTAAACATATATATGGATTTAAAAAATGAATTTTTAAATAGATCTAATTACGCTAGCATATATATTAAAAAATATCTCATATAGCAAAAATTTTCAGTTATTTAATGTATTAAATTTATTTAAAGTATTAAAGTAAAGTATTTATTTAAAGTATTAAAACTTAATTACTTAATTTTTGCTTCTTAAAACATATAATTTTATATAAATTCAGAAGAAAAGCCACAGAACTGTAAGGGATAAATAATTCTGAAAGTAGTAAACATTTTGCGTTCCTACTCTTGCGATAATCCATACAAGCAAAGGGGAAAAAAATTAGTTGCCCTTTAGAAGACGACGAATTCTCAGCATGTGAATTTTATTCATAAATGCACTACCTAAATTAAAAAAAAAAAAAAAAAAAAAAATCTGAAGAAATCTGAATGATTAACTTCAGGCGAAAGATTTAGCTATTAATTTTACTAAATCCAAAGGAATTCAGTTCTATAAAAACAACACTTTTTTTTTAACCCAGTATCACCGGAGTTTATAGTTGCTATATAACAGCATCCGTTTACAACAGCTGCATATTATTTCCTAAACTACATATAATTGTTCATAGCGTTTGAACTACTGCTCAGGACTATTTAATAGATAACGTTCTATTTCTTTCAAATGTTATGCAACTGGATACTTTTGCTACCATAAAGTGAAACACTTAAGCACACTTAAGTTCACTGTTCCGCTAAGCGTGCTTAAGTGTACTTAAGCGTTTTTGACCTGTGAAACACCGATGATCTTAAGCCGTAATTAGACTCGCAAGCTATCAGTGATTACGTGTCGAAAGGAACATTTCCGAGGATCTTCGCATCTCAATGGTTGACTAACGCCAAAACCTATGCCAGATAGAACTACAGGCGAGACATATTCGCTAAAGTCGGCAAATTGTTCCCTGTAGATAGGCGGCACATAGTAGCGAGTTTCAGTAAGGAACCCTACCGCTTAAACCAGTGCTGAAAGAAACAAATTTCTTCCAGCCTCACTCGTCGTTAGATATGATAACCCCATTAGTGGTATAGTAGGAATCCCGTTTTTTCTCGATATTACCTCGTCAAGAAAATAGCTGCCAGGCTATTTTTGAGGTAAAAGTTAACCCTTAACTGTAATTGATGCAATGAAAACCACTCACCTTCAAAGATAAATTATTTGATATATCTGATAAGTTAACTAAAAAACTGTTTACAGGTCGTTTTGATCTTCAATAGTAAGTAGTTCTTTAAACCACTTGCAGAGAAACCAAGCTCATAAACTAAAATTACTCTTTGCAAAAATTTCATTATTTTTGCTGGGTTGGCAATAGAATTTCTTTTAATTGTTTAGCTAGCTAATCTGTTAACATGAATACAATACTTATAGTAATATTTGAAAGAAAAAAATAATTTTAACAAAACTTTAAGTCTACTAATATTTTGTTTCCTTAAAAAGTGTTGAACTTTCCTACGTAAACCAAAAACAACGTTTCATTCGGCACATTACAGTTTTATAATGTGAGCTAAACCTAAACGTTACCAAACGCACTTACACAACATCCATTCCCTCCCACTCAATTTCGTCCACCCCTGCAGTACTACAAAACCGGACGCTGCTATCCCTTTCTTAATGAGGGCATGAGCCCCCTTTTCGATCCGTACAGGCGCCCCCCTTTCTGTAACCATCTAATATAACACATCACCAATTATAACAGAAGAACTTTGGCCATTGTCCGCAGCTTGGACGGTTGAGTTCCATCCGATATATATATGCCTCATACACATACGCGCTCTGAATGGGCGCCCATAATGGGACGGTTATGGGTTATGGTCACTATAGGGGGCACCGATGTTGTTATCGGATGCGGTATGGGTGGACTGACGGACATGCATAACAGCGGGGGTTGGTCGAAGATGGAAGGGGGTTAGTGATGCGCATTACGTTGTTTGGGTGATCTTAAAAGCATATATATTATGAGTTATAGAGCGTTAACAATAATGAATATGCCTACGCATAGTTGGGTCCTCTAAACAGCAAGGCCGGACTCTGCTTCTATGATAGCTAAAATAAACTGGTTGTTAGTTCAGATAATTGTGGGTATCTTTCACACAGCTATAAATCTTAACAAAACTCTAATACAGGGGGTGGGAAAGCGTCATGTGAGTAGAAAGCGGATATTGGAATTTAAAAAAAAATTTGAAGAGCCGCTACTAGACACGCACGTCACTTTAACAGCAATAAACAATTTTTTAATTAATTGCTTAAAAAAAAGAAGTGTTTCGAGCAATTAATGAATGATATCGTATTTTACAATTAACGTAATTATTTAGAATGAAAAAGGTCATAATTCTCGTTTCTCTTACATTATGTTCAGGGACGAATGCTTATATACTCAAAATATTTTAACTGTTGTACAGTTTACTAAAACCTTAAAAAAAAAAAAAAAAAAAAAAAAATCCTGTCCTTCCCTTCTGATAAGAGCAGGTATCCTCCCTAAAAGTTAACCCCTTAACTGTAATTGATGCAATGAAAACCATTCCTTCAGAGAAAAATTATTTGGTATATCTAATAAGTTAACTGAAAAACTGCTTAGAGGTCGTTTTGATGTCCAATAGTAAGTACTTGTTGAAATCACCAGCACAGAAACCACGCTTGTAAACTAAAAATGCTAAAAAATACATTTTTTCTCCTCTGTTTGTAATTATCGATTTATCGATTGTTTTATAGGAGTAAACTGAAAAGAAAAAAAAGTTGTATTGCATAATATAAAATACTTTTTTATTTGTATGCAAGACACCTCAGCAATTTGGGAGAGGGAACTTTTATCCAGCACATAAATAAAGTTAGTAATTTTTCTCAACTCTTAATTCTAGACGAAGTGACACGAGACTGAGCTCTGCAGACAAATCGCGGTTCGATATACGAAATTTTTTTTTAAATAAGCTATCAATTTAGCAGGTTTTTTGCATAAAAAATATTATTTTTGTCTTCTTACACATCTAAAACGAAGATGAACGGAGGTTAAAAACTAATCCTAAAAATTTTATTAACTCTTTAAATGCGAACTAAATCACCAGATATATTTTGTTTTTTCTAATGAAAGTTAGAATTAAATATATTAGTTCTCCCGTTGAATAAGGTGCTGCCTTTAGTGGTTCTTACCCTGTCGAATAACACAAAAAGCTATAAGTGAAAATTTAAGTTTAAACCTTTCAATTTTATTCGGGTAAATTCAATTAAATATAGAAATGCTATATAAGGCATCATAAGTCTCGAGCAGTCTTGGAAAAATCTGAAGCTTATTTAATGAAACGTAGTTACAGGTACAGCCGACGAAATGTAAATGCAATTATTTGCTCACTTTTATTCCAGAAAAAATGTTAAGGTTTAATTTTAAGTAAGGTGGAGTGGAGAAAGTTCGTAAACGGAGCAAGTGCGTATACCGTTACTTTGATTAAATATATCAGCGAAATTTCTCTAGCTAGTATGCAGTAATCTATTAAACGTTAATGCGAGCTATTCGACATAAATGTCACTCGAGAATGAATTTGTTTTCCTAGCTTAAAACAACGAACCATTTTATAACAGGCTTATTAATAATTCAGCTCTTACCCAGTTGCACATGTCGCGTATAAATAAATGTATAACATGCAGAAATGATAAACATTAGTAAAACAAGTTATCAATAACAAACTTATTTCTTTCAACAAGGTTTCAAAGTATTTTTAAGTCTTTTGCCCCATTTTCCTGAAAAATACACAGTAGTTGACATTTTGTACCTATCAAAATGAAATTTTACAAGAAAGCTTTGATTCTTAGTTAATATTAATTAAATAATCATAATATGATCAAAACGTTTGATACCGACAACGTTGAGTATTCACATACCAGACTGAAAATACAGAAGTTTAAATTCCACTCTTACGAAAATCAGTCTGGCTTTACTTAATTATACGACTTCTCATGCATTCCTTTACTATAATGCTGCGATTTTTTTATTGCTATATGCAAAGGAATGCTTTATTTAAAATCTTAGCCAAAAAAGACAGAGAGGTGTCAAGTATTATCAGCTACAACGAAATGTAATACTGTAACAGAAATGCTCAGAGTTCTAGCAGTGCAAATAATAACCTGATGAACGCTTTATTTGATTGGTTTTATTTGTGAAAAAGTGGTGACCGTGAATGTTAAAGAATCAAACTGTAAAATGAATTCAATTTTCGTAATGTGGAAAAGTAGCAAATGTAGGAAATCGAGAATATTCTCGCCAGAATTCGAACCAAGGTGTCTAGCGTCTTCCAGTTGTCTTTAACCACTTCCACTACAGCAGCATGTAAGAGAGAATAGGATAATTATCTACGGAACGTTACATTTGCGAATCTTTACCGTAATAATTAAGAAAGTAACACACGAGATATTTGCATGCATGATTAAATAATGTGCTATTCAGTATATATACCGTCGATGTATCTTTACAAGATTGTTTGCTATAGACTGATTCAATGAATGTCGTTGCTATGAATATGTTTGTTACGTAACTTCCAGCTATGATTTAACTTAGCTTTTCCGAACTCTGTAAACTAAGTATAAAAAATTACGCACCGAAAGATAAGAAGAATGTGAAACAAAAAACCGCAAGATCATTCAACAAGTTCTAGAGTTATAGTAAGCCAAATATTTCAGCAACTTCGTCACTTTGACAAAACAGTTGTCAGTGCTTCCTTTTACAAAATTAATTAACTATGGTGTATTACTATACGTAATAAAAGTTAAATCAAACTTTATAATTTCTCAGTAAATTCTTAGTAATTTCTTCCATCTTTATGACATATTTCTTTCACGAGCACCATCTTTATGAAATATCCCCTTTTTCATGAAACGTGAAAATTCATCTTTATAAAATATTAATTTTCCCCCTTTCCCTATCGCAGTTTTAGATTTGTTCAAAAATGGGGTATCAGCTGGGGGGGAGGGATGTTTTCAAAAAATATTTTGCATTACAACCACGTAAACATTATCTCACGCTGAAAAAATCTGCTGATGAATTTTCATGTCTCCAGTCACTGTCGGAAAAAAAAAAAAAAGACTTCAACTGATAACTTTGGTTGGTATTTCTGTTACATAAACTGCAAGAACATTTTATGTTCTAAAAATGCATTTTATTCTTCCTCTCTATCCAAATAAATCTTAGATACCTTAAGACGTCGACAAGAAGAGGAAAAAAGAAGTCTGCGAAAACCGGCTGAGTTCTTTCCCACGCTATTTATAGCATTTCAACCCCATCTCTTCAGATGATTTCCATGGCTACATCTGTGCTCCTTACCCGTACTTGCAGTTTAACGGATGGCAAATGTTCGAACACATCTTCGTCTTCACTCTCATCTCAGCTCTGAAAGAGATGACCCTTTATCACAATATCTCGGCCGTCATCCTTCAACAGCTATCACCCATCACCTTTTTCCAAAATTAGATCTGCAACAAGGAGCTGTTGGGTACTACATGGACTGCCAGTGGTTCTCAAACGTTTTTCTCTGAAAGTTTGACAAGGCTGGTGATAGGGCTAATGGGAGGAATATATTTCCATGCATATACCAGGATTCCGACAAAATTAGAATCACTTTCATTACCATTTGCATTTTGCTTTAAGCAATTCAATTTCACTTGGATATAGAATTTATCAGAAAAATTCTTTATATGCCAATAAACTTTTACCAAAAATCATAAAAAATTCATAATTTTGAAAAATTTTACCTAAAGTCATTAAAATGTGCAATTTTTAAAATTCAAGTTACGTTTTTAAAATCTAAGTTACATTTCATGTTTTTAAAAATTAGATCAGTTGCAAGAAACTGTTTAGTATTATATGAGCTGTAGTGATTCTGAAAGTTTTTCTCTGCATGTTTTAAGCATTTATCATAGCTCTGATGTGAAGAATGTATTTCTATAAATATGCTTCGGATTTTCCCAAAATTAGAATCACTTTTCTAAGCCTTTTGGGTGGGTTTTTTGCCCCCTGGAAGCAAAGCGACCATAATTTTTACTTGGTCATGCAATTTATCATAAAAATTTTCGATGTAGCAATAAATGTTTACCAGAAATCATTAAAGTATACTATTTTGAAAGCTTAAATTACATTTTGTTTCATTACCTATTATGGCACTATGTATGTATACATAACCCTTTGATGAAAAATTTATTTCAGAAATCTGATTCTGATGTAAATCATGAAACAAAGAATTTTTTTAAGAATTAAGTTTCATGTTCGAAATATAATTCTCTCATATGTTAAGGCATATTTCCTTGTGCAGGTATGGGTCAATGATCTTAATTGCATGGATACGGTGAACAGCAATCTCTAAGTCCTATTTGAAATATCGTTTAACAGTAAAATGTGCTCCTGCACTTCAGTAATTTCGTATGCTTATTTAACTCCTAATGTAACACACGAATAATGTAATACGCGACAACATGTGAAATTTCACTTACTTTTCCTCCTCATGAGGAACGCCTTCTTAGTATTTCCGATATTTATTCATGTATGAAGTGAAGTATGTTGTATAAGAAATCAAAAGCATACATGGTAGACGTGGATATATGAGAAAAGACTACACATATCAGTCACAGAAAAGCTGTTTCAACAATTATACTTCGAAAATTCAAGTCCAAATATGAAAAAAAAATTAATACTCCAATCTGAACATTTTTACGGAATACACTTAAACACATGCCTGCGGCCTCTGCATAAAATTGTAAATATTTCAAACAGTGCACAATATATCTGCATAAACACAGTAATAATTATTAGTCTAGAAATTTAGTAATGTTATGCAGTTTAGTTATAGCTAAACCACATGAGTTGTTTCAAAAACATTTTCGTATTTAAGCGGACATTACGTACGCTATTCAGGAAGGCTTTACATAATGAAAATTATACTTTCTTCTCAAATTATATTTATGCGAATTGAAATTTTCTATATAGAAAGAGCTTTTCTGTAACTGATGCGTGTAGTCTTTTATCATATATCCATGTCTATCATGTATGTTTGCTTTTGATTTCTTATACAATATGCTTCATTCCTGTGAATAAATAGGGATCTAAACAAAGAAACAGATTGTTTCATCTTAAAGTTGATTTGTGTGTTTTGAATAAGTGAATGTAAATACAGTTTTCCTATTTATAATAACTAATTATGTCACAGAATCACGTATGGTCAGTTCAGATGGTAACAATTATTCAGTTTCTGTCTGGCGTAAGAAACAACTGGAAGTCATTTTACCTCTCTTCCTTTTGTGGGTGCAATATCAGTTTAACCCATGCAGTACATCCTGACAATCCTGAGTGATGCTCTTATGAAGTGATAGATTGGCAGAGGCATATTCTGACGCGTTCTTAATTGGTCAGAGCCAAACTTTGGGAATTTCGGATCATAAAATCTGAAAATTTGAATGAAGTAATGGTAGCAGGAGAGGCCAGTTTTATAAAATCGGAGACCCACGGAACTCTTTGGAACCCTCTCATTCTTTCTAATTTTTTCAATGTAGTAAATGTTATTGCTGCGAATCACATATAGTATTTCATGAAATAGCTTTCTAATTCGGTATTTTTCATTTAAAGTTATTTATAAAAAAGGTTCATTTACTTTTTTTGTACGCTTTGTTTTCATAGTTTCAGTTATGAAATTCATAGTCCATACGTTATACAAAATTCATTTCATAGTTTCATATGTTATATAAAATATAAGCTTATATATTTTAAACCACTAGTGTTTCTTGTTTTTTTTTACCCTGGTTGAAAAAAGGACCTGAAGAATTGTTATTGATTACAAACCTTAAGTAAGCAAAGTAGAGAAATAAGACCAAATTTGTGCAATTAAACTCTTTATCAAGTTAATAATGAAGTAGATGTACAACTTGTAAAATTAAAAAACCTTAGTTTCTTTCTTTCGTGGAAGAAATCATTCCTTCTGACAGATTTTTCCGCCATATTTTTAAGTACCAGTAGAGAGACTTGCTATTTCTACTTAAAAGTTTCAAAAATGCACAATATCATTAGCCAACAGAACTGCAAGAAAAACATAAATTAAAATAAGAAGTTTAAAACTTTATTCTTGCTTATAATTTTAAGATTTTAAAATTTAGAACTGAATGAAATATATATAATTTATATACATATTTGAATATTTTAAGAAAATTTGAACCCCAGCCCCCGAAAATTGAGGGCCGGCTCGTAAATTTCACTCGCCATTGTGTAAATCAGGGCCTGGGTAATGGCATCTCATTTTGTAACAAATTATGGTTGTGGAAAGGCTACGTAAAAGCATACGATATTGCAAAACGTTTTACAAATAAGACTAAGAAAATTACGCGTAATTACAATGACAAAATGTGCAGCGTTAAAAGAAAAAGATTTTAGAAAAAAAGAAATGTAATCTGCTTCATAAAAATTAATGCTAGTAATGTGTAACATTTAGAACAGAATTTCATTATGAAGTTCTGAATACTACGGCAAGCTGAATTTCAATTTCAAGAGATTAGTATTTTACTGCGCAAAATATTAAATGTAGCTTAAATTATTTTTTAACATTGTTTATCCTATTCGCTTTTAAACAAGACTAGGATTGATAAACTATCATCCCATTGTATGAAATACAATACTTTGCTATTAAATCACTCGTAAAAATAAATAAATAAAGTAGAAAAATGAACCCGAAGAAGAAACCTGCATCAAACTAACAATTTTCTTTAAAAAAATTAAAGTGATTTATTACACCAAGTTAATTCTCTCCTAATACATTGCTATACTCAAGCTGAGTATTTTTCTAAAAAGAAAAAAGTGGTTACTTCTGTCAGGTATAGATCTGACTTTTGTAAAGAAAATTTATTTTTCCTTTCATCGAAAAATAACCCCAAACGTTTCTAAATATTACGCATAAAGCTCTCTTGCAAACAATATTTGCTGAGTAACACGTTTTCTAAAACCGATAAAAGCTACTTAACTTGAAGCGTAGGAAATAACAGAAGTCCCATTGTTTTCTTCTCAGAACATCTTCCTAGGTAGCATTTGTTAGAGAACGTAAGTATTTTTTTTCTCCTGAATTGCGATAAAACACATATTTTGTAAGATAGTGCTGTATGATTTATTGCAAATTTGATGAAGGCTGTTTGGATGTTAAATTTTAAAGGAGAGAAAAAAATCATAAAAGTAATTTATTTTTGGAAAGACAAAAGACTCCGATTAGATCAAGGGCCAGAAATTTTTTTAATCAACCAGGCATGACTGTAATTAGCCGCTTTTATAAATTAACCTCTGTACAGATTTCTTTGGTTCGTAGAACAGAAATATTACAACTTCTGCTATTTTCGCCTCGTTACTCGGAAGAAGCTATCATGCGAGTTAAGTTCAACATAACCAAGTATTACTATTTTTAAAATAAAAACTATCATGTGGTATGATTTCACAATAAATGGGAGTTCGACACTTTAATCAATTGTATTATATCCAGATCCTTGTATCCTTATTTCAGTACGCATTTCTCTTTATTTCAGTATGTATGTTGATTTCTTCAGCCGCTGGAAAAATTTAATTAATAAATTTTAAAAAATACACAGTTCTAGTAGAAATCTACTTCAGTTCAACTTAAAGATTTAAAAAAAGTACTACTATTATTACTGCTAACTACTATTACACAATATCGGCAGACGCATCTTGCGCGTGTTTTCTAAAGCAACTCATGGTAATTTTTTTGCTTTATAATCGTGATGTGTGCTCAGTCAAATCCGCAAAGCATTTAGGGTAAATTTAAAAAACGTTTAAGCGAAGGCATTCTCAGAGATGAACAAAGAGCCAAGCTCGTCATTAATTCAGATTACATGGTGTAAGTTTTTAAGAAAGTACTTATACTTCTTGAGTAGAAATGTATATCCTTTAATGTAAAGATCTTTTGCAACAACATGAAAATTGCCAAAAGATCTTACATAGGGATATTTGGAGGGAAAAGAACTGCGACGTTAATGCTCTAACAACATTTAGCATTTGTAGGAAATACTATCTGGCTGTAACAAAAGTTTTTTTATCAAAAAGCATTCTTAATAAAGTTTAAAAAAACCCTGAAAACAGTACCTTTAATACGAATAGTAATTACCAGCCAAATCTATGATTTTCTATCAACGCTTTGGTAATTTCTCAAAGCCTTCGGCCCAGAAATTTGATGGTCGCGAGTCTAAAAATAGATAAACCTCATTTCGGACGTCCTGTGTTTGACAGAAGATAACACCTGCAAGATGTAGCTGAAGGTGTGACGAAATGTAGAAGTCAGAAGGAGCGATGTCGGGGCTATATGGTGGTTGTGAGAAAAGACTCCATTCGAGTACGTACAGAGGCTAGCCGGTAAAGGCAGACATATGTGGTCTTACATTATCTTGATAGAGCATTTTCGTTTCGGGTCGGCAGAAGTAGCAACATAGTAACAGAGGCCGCCGTCATCACAAAGAAAGCCTCAGGAAGATATATTTATTCCACACATTCCATTGACACCCATTATTCAAATTTGCCCTTCGTTTCCAAGCCGTTGCAGTCCCCATCCGACTTGCGTTTACCATGATTATCAGCAGTGCACAGGGAAAATCACTTTATATGGCGTATATTAATTTAAAAATGTCATGTATACATCCAGAAAGCTGGTTCTATTAGAAATTGGATTTTCTTGAAGCTTTTCACAAAAATTTATCCTGTTTAGTCAATGACTTCAATTCCAACTCTGTCTTGTCTAATGCCTTCGAAATTCTACTAACTTAACTCTTCATTTTTCGTTAGTATTTCTGCCGATAGATGGCGCTACCGGCTCTTCCACTGGTCGCCTGTTGGTATAAATATGATCGAATTTCGCTTTCTCGCTTTTGCAGAATTTTTTGCTCCTGATGAAGGGGGACCCGTTTTGCCCTCGAAATCGATTGGAATTTTACAAAATCTACGCCGAATACAAGGTTGTCGATTTGCTTGTTTTATTTTCCACGTCGGCGTGTTTCTCTTGCGTCTTGATTTGTAGGGTACTTTACGAATCGTAACAACACAAATTTTACAGGATATCGAAGCTTTACAATACAGATTTTATCAGATATCGAAGCTATGATAAAGCAAAAACAATGCCAAGTTCCTCATTAAGACTAAAATAACTTCTGTTCCAGTAGTAATATGAGTTTTGCATTGTCAATGGATTTTATGACATCGTTATGTACTGTAATATCATGTCACCTTTTTTCTCTTTCATAATAAAAAATGTGCAAAGCACATTGATTCGACTTCCATTGACCTTCATTTTTTTCAACAAAAAATCGGTAACTCCATCTTTCTCGCCTAGAAATGAATTGTAGTCTTACTGTAGATACATTAGGTTATTTCGAAGCAGGAGACATGAGAAATGAGTAATACGCTTGCCGGGACTCAAAGCATGGGCCTCTCTTAATACGCTTCGAGCGTGCTGAGCACTACACCACGAAGGCAAGCTCAGAAAGGAGAAATACCTTATATTACAAACCTCTTTTATAAATTTTCGGCCTAGGCTAGTTATTTTACAGAAGAGTAGTCCGCGTATCTCTATGAACTTTTTGATGTGGTCCTCAGGAGTGAAAGGCCCAAGATCATTATTTTAAATGAAGCCTGTTCACTGTATTTAAACGTGGCCTTCGAGAAACAAGGCCGAAGCCACGGTTTAAAGCCCTGGCAAAGCTAGGTACTTCAACTAGTATAGCTAATATATAAAGAATAGTGCCTGTTTGTTTGCGAGTGTAAGTCTACAATTTTATTATGAAAGTTTGCGTACTTGACCTTAAAAACAATAGAAAGGTCACTGCCTTTATAGGACTTGAAAAACCATCCCACAAGGTCCATATTCAAGCTTTTATACTAAAACGATGCGCTCATGTCGTACATCTTGAGTACACATCACTCATCTTAGGTTCACGTCTCTCGTGTTGAGTTCCCTTTGTCAGTGAAAGTTATACATCATATGCTAAGCAAGGAAATTATAATAGTATTTTTATCGAAAAATATATTAAAATTTCTATATGGTTTCAGTTTTAAAATCATAACATCCGTTGTCAGGTCTTACTAAAACAGTTAAATGGCATTGTATTCATTTACTCTTTGCAGCAGTAGAGAATTTTCCAGAGCTATGTGGAACCTTTAAAGCAGAATTTAAGTGCGCTTTCTATCAGTTTTCAGCGAAAATTTGAAAACGATGAAGAAATCCACCAAAATGGATCGCGGTTTTCTAAAAATCCCTTTCCGAAAAAAGACGTAACGTAATGGATGAAAGAGCAAGTATCAGTTCTTACTAAAATGTGGCGCCGCGTTAGTTTTACACTGTTCTAGAGTTTTATTCAAGCTTAGTAAAGTTCTACCCAATTCTCTTTGAATCAGTATAAGAGAAAAATCACTGTCTAATTAAGATTTCGAAAAAAGTGTCCTTATCCTCTAAATGAAGCCTCTTCGCTCTACATAATGCCAGGGCAGCCCCGGGCACTTAGCCTAGTTTTCAATAAACTAGAATTTACTATGTGACAGGAAGATTTAACTACTTAAATCTACGAAATGAGAAAATAAATAAATAAAACTATGTGCATAGAGTGTAGCAACATTGTCTTTCAAGGTCTTAGAAAGATACAAATTTATCTTTTCGCGTCCCAGTCAATTTAGCTTTCCTTTACGAATTGCAAAACCTAAAAACAAAATATCCATTCATTTCCAAATGTAATAACATCTTAATAAATTCTTTTGCAATCTGTCGGGAAAGCATGGCCTTTACATTTCTAGTAAATGTGTTGGTGAGGACTACGCGGTTTTAACTGAAGCATCATAAAGATCTTGTACGAATGTTGACTGTAAGACATTAAGCGCCATGCCAATTTGTGTGCTACCGGTTATTGACCTAGCTAAAGAATTTTGGGCAAACAAATCGATTGCAGATACAGCCATTTCATCAACAACTTCGGCCTTAGTTGACCATCAATCCTTCATTGCTGAACATTTCTAATTTCATCAAATTTCTTAATACTTTCTTCAATACTGGCAAAATTATCGGCTTTTTCGTATGACGATTTTTAATACACGCAGTGAGGTTAAATAGTTCAGATAAAATAACTTCACCAAAAGTGCAATTTCTTTCTGTTCTAAAGACATAGTGATCATTGTAAACTGGTTTTCTTGCCTGACTGACTAGTTTTTATAGCACAAGCACATTATTATTTTATTAATGAAAGTGTAATTATTATGATGGAACAAATTCTGTATAAAAATATCATCCAATCAAAAAGGTACGAAATCCTATTTTTGTGACATAAGATGATACAGAAAGCGAAAATCTAGTAGTATTTTACTCATTAAACGTGTGCAGTTGACTGTCCTGAAGTGGATACAGTAGTTGTTGCTGAGCAAAAGTAAAGGATAGAAAGGGTTTGGTTCAGAGAGCCGAATGATTGGGAAAAAAATTATTTGCTGAAATCTTATTTGCTGAAAATGTGAACAATTTTGTGAGAATATAAGAAGTTTTAACCGTTTATGAAAGGAAATTGAGAAAAATTCAAAAAGTAGGATAAAAGGTTTTTTAAAGTAAGAGTGATTGGAAATATATATATTGTAGCGCAAATTGCTCCTTTCGACTGAGCTCCTCATAGCTTAGTGGATAAGACGCAGGACTCGAGAGACGAAGGTCGCAAGTTCGAAACCTATCAAAGGCAAGATTCCTCATAATCGATTTTTATGTAAATTTCCTTCTTATTAACCTGTTTTCTTTATGTTCCAGAACATTCCGAATCTGAAATGTTCCAGTATGCTAATCAGCTGTAGTATATAAGTAGTTCTTCATTCAGTTCGAATTAATAAAGTTTTGAGTTTAGACTTGAGTACTTGCCTGTTCATTTGTACGATTCCTTTATCTACGCGACAATATATATGTATTAATCTGCTTATGTTAAACGTTAAAAAGATTTAAATCTAAAATGTTGCAGATAAGCAAATATAGATTGTAAATTACTGCGATATTTGTTTACGAAGCGCTATTGGGTGTTTTTCCAGACTTTCAAAAATACAGATGATTGATTCTTGGAAAGAAAATGTAAAATAATAAACAAATAGATACATTCAGAACCTTGGCTTCAAGGCGCCCATGTTCGGGTGAAGGACTATGCTGTTCAAAATTTGATGACTCTAGGTATAGTTGTTTTTTCGCAGTGCGAAAAACATACATACATTCTTGTAGATACTTAATTATTCAGTTTCTTTAAATGTAATGCAGGGTGAAAATATTTGGTGGTAAAAACATGAAAAGTGATTCGGGTATTTAGAGCGATTCGAAGCAAAATGCCGTTTTAAGACTAATAGCCTAACGCCCATTTGGGCTAATCAATAAAAAAAAATCTGAAAGCTTTCAGATTTTATATTACGCCAAGATCGACGTGTTTTTCATTTACAAATATATACACGTTTCAAGAGGATTTGAGCTAACGCCTCATTGGGTTAAAAATACTTAAAAACAGCGTATCTTTAAAATTTCCGATGGACAGTCTCGTGCGCTAGAGATAAAAATGTTTAATTTCCTATAGTGTTTCCACTGAGCTTCACACTTCTGTCTTGCTAGAATATGAATGTTTGCTTTTCGCACGATGAAGGGAATAAACTTGGCATTTGGTGTTAATGAATATGATTTTACAATATGTTACAGTCATAATTTTAGAATACAAATGCTTTCATTAATTTGGCAATGTACAATTATTTTTGAGGTATGGATATTCTTTAAGTATTTCTGAACTCTTATTTGTGTAAATCAAACTTGTAACATACCGAGAACAATGAATTTATGTAGAAGCATATGTTTGTTTGTAAGAGTGACTCAATCCTAAAGTCAGTCTTTTAATTTAAACGTCATCCCCTCTCTGAACCACCCTCTGGAAGGAAAAAGATTTACTGCTTAACGATATTAACGAGAAGCGCTTACCAGAACTTTCACAAAAGGGGGGGAAAGGGAAAAGAAAAGGAGGAAAAAAGAAAAGGAGCCGGTATTGTTTTGAATGATTTGGACCCAATGTGATTCACCTAAATCTTGAGTCTCTTTCACGAACGGTTTATTGTTGTATGCAAAAGTCTTGTGACTTTCCCCCAATCCCAGATGTGGAGTCAAAACATTCACGTGTTTTCAGAAGGCGTAATAAATGCTTTTTCCGAAGAGATGCTGCCAATTGGTGAACCTTGGGGTTTCAGCTCCGCCCTGTTGTATCCCAGTTTCACCAAAAACTCTTATCGATGCCTCAAGGCCGTGTGGAAAGGGGGGGAACCCAAAAGTGTGACGAAGAATCCGAAGCAGCCCCCTTGCAGCTCAAGAAGGGGTGTCTAAGATCTGCCCGTGAAAGTGTTTATTTTCTTTTGGTTCAACTGACCAATCCGCGGTCAGTGTCTCTTCTCCGATATGTTTCTGAAACAAGCTAAAATTGGGATGAAAATGAAATACATTTTTATTTTATTGTTAATTTCTTTCTAATTCTTTTTAACAATAAGTAATTACAGAAGACGAAATTCGAAAATTTTAGATGCTTTCTCCTTGCACTTCATAGCTGACGTTAGATATAACAAAATCTTCTCAGTATACACAATCCTCTTTGCCATCACTTTGGTTTCCTTTTTGCTTTATTAACTTTAATACCATAAACTAAAAGAATATTTAAGAAATGCATAAATATCAATAATAAACAAAAGCAACCCTGCTAAAAATGCCCCGGAACGAGTAAAATTTTACTCAAAAATACTTTAAGAAACGTGTGAATATGAATATGACCGAAGCAATCCTGCTAAAAACGCTCAGCATAGAAACCAGCAAAATTTTAAAATTTATATTCAGATTAACTGGTATATTGTGTTTTCTAGCTACCCTAGCATCAGTGGAATCCTTCTGATACCAATACAACCAACAACAGAATTTTCTGGTCGTTTGTATTGGTTTATGTTACTTTTACCTTTATTCATTTTCTTACTGGTACCAGGAGAATCGTATCCATTCAATTTAATCGAAAGACAGACCGCCTATTGGCTTATAAGGATTTAAGTTTATTCAGTTTTTTAACTGACATCAGTATAACTCTGTCTTAAACACTAAAAATAAACGGAAATTAATACTGATAGCAGTTAAGAAGAATTTATTGCTGTTCATGTTTTCTACAGACCTTTTTTTTTAAATTTTAATTTATCAGTTTTAATATAATTTTTTAAATTTAATTAGCTTTATTTTGTCATCATGACAACTTCACTAAGATGAGCATTTCTGAAAGTGATCAATATTTCTCGAAATAGAAATAAACATCAGCATTAAACAAAACCTCTTTAAGATCGCGTAAAAGAGCAAAATTATATGGGAGTGTGGCTGATCGTCTTAGAAAGGGTTCACTATGCTTGTTTCCTTCTGCTATTCTGTTAACTTTTTTATTTTCTATTCAAAATAATAATCCATACTTGCATATAATAATAGTTGCTTTATGTATCCATGTACATATATTGCACACATAGAGAGAAACAGAGAAAGAGAACCCTCTGTAAGACGGCCCATACAGTTCAAGATGGTTTTAATTTTCTGCGTAGATGATCGCCTTAGTCTTTGCCTGAAATATTGATGTATATTTATTGTCCCAGAAATGCTGAGTACTTTCAGATGCGATTATTTCAGGGATGTGTTCGCCACTAGAAGTTCTCTATATACATATCTATATATCTACATTAAAATTTTTTTAATGCTATTATGTTTTTTTAGTCCAAAGGACAGTTTGACCAGAAGGACTATTAATTTCATTTTGGCATTTTACGTTGATTCACTTTCTACGTTGCTTCACTTTTCCAATTTTCGCCACCAAATATGATCACCCTGTGTAATATTTAAATAAATTAAATAATGAAGAATCTGCATAAATGTATGTATGTTTCTCGCAATGTGATAAAACAACGGTAGTTAGAGCCATCAAATTTTGAATAAAGTAATCTTTCACCAAATATGGGCATCTGGTAGCCCTAATTTGGAATTTGTTTTATTATCGATTTCATATTTTGTAAAACTTTAACGAATTTTTGATTAAAAAAAATTCAAGGATTTCAAAGTGAGCAATGGAAACGTCGTACAGAAAAAAACATTTGTATTTCCAGCGCGCCAGACTGTATATCCGAAATTCTAAAGATATGCCCATTTTAAAATTATTTTGCGATATTGCTGTTGAACTGAATTTTATGGTTTAAGAGCGAAGAATATGATATTTAATAAATAAAGGTAACGCACAAAGAGTTAGAAAAATGCCCCTTTGAACGTAATTTAAAATCTGAAACCTTTCAGATTTTTTTATTTTTTATTGCTCATTATTTTAATAATATTAATCAGTTTAATTCGTAGATTTAAATTCTTATTTCTTCAAATCCATCACTTAGCATATTTTTAGGCTTAGATACTAAACAGGTGGAATATATTTTTTAATTCTAAACTTTTGTTACACCTAATGTATTTTTTCATTTCTAAAATTTTGTTACTCTGGTATTACAGATTTTAAGAACAAACAGCTCTTTTTATTTATTTTTGATTTTTGTTTTTCGTTTATCAAAATTTTCATTTATTTTTTGCATATGTTGGATTACTTCTTTTAATTATTTTGCGATATTGCTCTTGAACTGAATTTTATGGTTTAAGTGCGAAGAACATCATATTTAATAAGTAAAGTTAACAAACAAAATGTTAAAAAAAGCCCCTTTGGACGTTATTTAAAATCTAAAACCTTTCAGATTTTATTTTTATTTATTTTATAGATCTTCATCTATGAATACATATGTAAAATGAGCCCTTTTTAAGACGACTACCCATAGTTCCAAACGATTTTGCCTTTCATGAAGGCAATCACCTTAGAGTGATGGTGTTTTAAAACCGCTGTTTATTTATGTTCTCAGAAATACCGGTCCCTTTTAGAGGTAGTCGTACTAGAAAGGTGACATTTACGGCAGGGTTCCCTACATATATACGTACATAGGAGTGAATATATACATACATAGGAGAGAATTTTCTTTAAGATGCCCATCCGTGATTCCGAAGGATTTGGGTCGTCAGTGATGAAAGTGGTCTTTTAGAAAGTTTATGTTCGGTACTAATGTTTGTATACGTTCTCAGAAATACTTATCACTTTCAGAGAGGGTCTCATAAGGAGCTGGCCCTCAGGAATGATCTCAGTATGTAATTCAAAACAACAGACAAAACAGGAAAATTAAAAATGTGCTTTGTTCAGTGTGTTAATTTTTTCCAACCGCAACAGGGAAAGCATTTTCTAGGACGTTTTCTCTCTTTTGAAAAGAAACCTCCTATTTCATGCCTTCTATAATCAAAATTCTATATTCACTCATCTAGAAATGAAAATTTCGTTTACTTCGCCAACCTAGAAATTTTCCTAACACTAAATTCGTATTTACACAGTTGTGAAGCAACAATAGTTTCTCTCCCCTCTTTTTACGAGAATTCTGTGATAAACAACATATCAATATATCTTCTTAATGAAGTGATTCTCTTGTATTTTACTTTTGAAATAAACATATTTTCACGCCTTTTGCTACTGTGATTTGGATTAAAATAAAGTGGAATGCGAATAAAAACATATATGACTAAAAATAAATTCAGAAGTCTCTCTCATACACTAACTGCATTAGAACATAACTTTATTTGAAGGAATAACAGAAATGGCATATACGAGAATGATTAAGTTCACATAAATTTCTCTTTGACAATTTTTATTTAAAATCCATCGTTGTTAACAGCTCACCATTTTATTTTTAATTACATCTGACAAAAACTATTATTATAGTTAGAAAGACATATTTCTCACCTTAAAGTGTATTAATTAAAACTATGCATCCTAAAAAAGATTTCATTTGTGTCATATTAAATTATTTTTCTTAAATGTTTCATAAAATGATGGCATAGTCTTTATATTACATCGCCTCCTTATTCAAAATTAGATTTTCGAGATTTATCTCCCCCCCCCCAAATTCTCTATTAAACATAAAGACTTATCTTTTTATGATATATAGCTGACGCTCGTCATAGAGACCAAGAGACCAAGAGAAAAAAGGACATTATAACGAATGGTTATTGTAACGAAAATGAACAATATAGTCTCCTCAGTTGAAAAGATTTTGCTCTGGTCAATGTAAAGGAAAGGTCGATATAACGAATGACTGTAACAGCGAGCGCCAACTCATTTTTTAGTAATAATGAAAGCATTAACATATTTTAAACAATGCTTAAATTTAGAAAATTATATGTTTTGAAAAACATCAACTGAAAAGTTACTCGCAGTTAACAAAATTAATTAAACTGTGATTTTGACCTACAAATAATAATAATAATAATAATAATAAATAAGCTGTTAAAATATTTAAAGCAAAATTCTCTAGTTATCAGAAAGCAATTAGTGTTCCTAACTTTTATGTTTTTCAGAGAATAGTTCATTAAAATGAGTTAACATTGTGAAGATACGGTTTTCCTGATTAGAACGGAAATGCGATAATGTAGAATTTAAACAGCCTTCAGTTTAAGTTTGAAAATGCTTCCTTAGTCTGCTTAACTCTTTTTACATATAAAGTAATATTCTACTTTGCAATTCGAAACTGTTACCAATATGGAAAGGCCAATTAATACGGTAATTTCGCGGTTAACCAATTAAACTTTTATCAGTCAATTAAATTCTTCATTAATTAATCTAGTTTTAATCAATTAATTTTAAATTAATTTTAAAAAATAAATATCAACTGGTTGAAAACTATTTTTCAAAACAAGAGCTAAAATTTGCACTGAAAAGAAATTTATATAGACAAACGAGTGCTGTTTTAAAAACCTTGCTTATAGTGTGTCAGACTGGCCTTTTTTAGGAAATATACGAGCAAACTACAGCATCATATTCAACATTTAAGTACCTAGAAAGTATTAGACAGGATATAGGTGCTGAAATCTCATCTTAATCGGGGGGTGGAAGAAAATCTGAAAGCTTTCAGATTTTATATTACGCTAAAGAAGACATTTCTTTAACTTTTTGTGTGATGCCCTTATTTATTAATTATCATGTTCTTTGCACTTAAACCACATAAAATTCAATTCAATAGTAATATCACAAAATATTTAAAAACAGCATATCTTTAGAATTTCCGACACACAGTCTCACGCGCTGAAAATATTTTTCCCCCTCACAGTGTTGCCATTGCTCACTTTGAAATCGTTGAGTTTGTTAATAAAAAACTCGTTTAATTTTTACAAAATTTGAAATAGATAATGAAACAAATTCGAAATTCAACTTCAGGCTTCCAAGTGCCCATATTCGGTTGGAGGACTACTTTATTTAAAATTTGATGGCTCTAAGTACCGTTGTTATTTCACAATGCGAGAAACATTCATACAGATTCTTCAATATTTAGTTTCTCTAAATATAATGCATGGCGATAATATTTGGTGACAACAGTTTGAAAACTGAACCGACGCAGAAAGTGAAACGACGCAAAATGACGTTTTGAGACTAATAGCCCTTTGGGTCTAACGCCCCTTTGGGCTAATAAAAGAGAACGGAATTAAGAAAATCTGTACAAAAATACACGGATGAAAAAGAGAAAATTAATTTTCCACATTAATAAATAATGAACCCTGGGAGTCGAAAATTCTTTCCATAGATAATAAAAATACTTCTTTCCATAGATAATAATAAAAAAAAATGTACCGAGCTCGCATCAGCAGCATTTGATGCCTGCAACATTATTGCCAAATGAATGAGGGTTTTATTTTGGTTGTCATTATTGTACCTTAAATAAGACTATATTGAGTATTAGACATTTTGGTAGGCCAGGAAATATGAAAAATCAGCTGTGCTCTCATCGAGAATCGACAACGGATTTTTCATGCAACGGATTTTTCGAAGCAATGACCACATGATATAACACACAGGAGAATGCGATAATACCTTATAAATTCAGTATTTAAACTAAAATATGCAAATAAGCTCGTGTTTTGAATCTGTACCTAAACAGATGAGGGGTGTATAAATGAGATTTCGTAAGACAAATACAGACGCTTTTTATATACATAAAAGTCGCTTTAATAATGCGTATAATAAGACTTTTTTATACATAATCAATTATAAATGCAATGAATTTTCTTTTTTTTTTTTTTTTTTTTTACTATTTTTTCTTTACTGTCGAAACGGTACTTTTGTTTATATATAAATATTACTAATAACAAAAAAATCAATCAATTTTAGGGCATATATCAACCAATTCATTTTTAGTGCAATCCAATCAATTTTATTGCATGCATTTTATATTGGTGCGTTTATATGGTAACAATTTAAAAGGAAATAACCAATTAATTTATCAATTAAAAATTTACTCTCACCCAAATTAAATATTTTTTGGTCAGTTTTCACCCATATTTATCGCATGTAAGTACCATTGATACAGGACTTATAGTAATAGGCAATTAATCAGTTATTCATTCCAAAAATAGCTGAAACAAGTACTTCTATTTTCCGAAAAATAATTAATAATATAATTAAAATAAATTAATAATATTTCT
>KK112163.1:281280-320408 GCA_000611955.2 Stegodyphus mimosarum
GTTATTAAAAATAAGAATCTTTCGAATACTTCTTCGTTTCGTAAAATAGTTAATTTCTTTTTGTCACAGGAATATATGCTTCCTAAATTATTGAAAACAGCATTTTGAATTGGTAGCTTTAGGTAAAAAATCGGTAGCTTTAGGTAAAAAGTTTAATCTCTTTAATCGAAAAAGCAAATATATTTAAAATTAGCAATTCTGAAATAGAATTTCACTATTTCTATAAACGAATTTTTTAGCATTTCTATAAAAATACACTCTTTAAAATAATAATAACAAGAAGAAGAAGAAATAAATAAAAGTAGGAGACTGGCCTCCTCCCATCCAAAAAAGAGGGAAGATTTTTCATGTCAAAATTAATTAAAATTAGGAAATGGAAATTAGAAATATTGAATACATGGTTTTTTTCAAAATTTTGAACTTTTCACTTATGGGTATATTACATATGATTTAAATATGCAGATCATATATATATAGATATTTAAAATGTTAATAGATTATTATGAAAATATTTATTGCTTATTTTCCTGCCCTCGTGCAATTGATTAACGTAATGAAAATTAAATAATTTAGAAGTCAATTTGTACACTTCTAAAGCAAAAGAAAAATTTTAATAACAAATTTTATGCACCACTTCTCTGAATTTAGTATTTATGTCAACTGTAATTTTGAGCAATTGAGAACCTGTTGAGTTTTGCTATATTCAACAAGTGAACACCTGCAATTTCAGGTACAGCAACTGACTCATCTCAAGCCACTGATGAGTCACGAGGACCTGACCACAGTTTTTGTACCTTAGGCGCCACAGATCAGTTTAAAGGTCCCTTGACGCATTGAGGGGACGGAGTTGTAAGACAGGAGTACAAGGTTCGATCGTAAAGGTCACCGTGGCCAAACAGAAAATAAAGGGGCGAGCAGTTTCTATGGCCCCACGCTGCGAAGCATGTGACTCTCAAGGACGTTATTATATTCTTTCTGATCCAGTGGACAGAGACGTTTGTAGCAAAGCTTATTTTCTAAAATTAGTAGCACCACAGCTCTGCATTACGAAATAAATAAGTGAAATAATATTTAATAAGACAGCAAATAAAAAGTAAAATTAAATTAAATGTAAATCAATAAAACACTAAATAATAAAAAAATAAAAATTAAATCAAATATAAAAAAGTGAATAACAATGTTAGTAAATTATGTTAAAGTAATGGCGATGATAATTTTCTCAGTAATATTGCGATCTGGGGGGGATGAAGTCCAGCCTGAAATTACAATTTTGTTCAAAAACTGTGAAATAGTGGTGGCGAATACCAACTGAATTTATTCCCTGGTTTGTGGTACTGATAATTATTAAATAGATTTAAAATAGTTTGTTTTAATAACCATCAAAAAATTCTAATTAAACGCAATACAGTTTTACTTCGGTACACGTCATTAATCCGTTCCAGATCCTTGGATAATAAACTTTTCACTATAAAGTAAAGGGAAGGGAGGGAATAATTCGTTCTTATAATTTTTATCGATTTAATAGCGTTTTTGTTTTTCACAATAATTGTAAACGCTAATGTACTTGATTTATGATACATCCACATCTCGGATACGCGTGCCATTACATACTTTTAAACTTTTTTCACCTCTATGGGGATCCTAATGATAAAATTTTTTCATTGTTTGACTCTTCTCATTAACTTTTTAAAACTTGTTGTTAATGAATTTACAAAATATTTACGCGAAAAACCCAAAATCACTTCAAAATTCAGAGTTATAGCCTAGGCTCTTTACTGAATAATGCCAACAAACGTACTGACGCTCAGGGTAGTCGCGGCATTGTCTCGAAAGAGGTAAACAAGCAGAGTTCGCGCGTGTCGCGACTCATCGAACTCGAATCGTATTCCAAACAAACGTCGTATACCAAACAATAATTTTCGCATCCAAACAGGACATGTAACAAGTCGGACGTATATCGTGATACTGCTGTAGTTTGTTTTGCTAAATATTTTTGGTGGTTATCGAAATAAATAAGCATTTTTTAAATTCTAATTATTGCCATAAAAAACGTTTTTGATAGTTTTTCTTTCATTTTTGATGTTTACTCATAAATCGAAGAGACATTTAATTTATTCATGTAAAATTCTCTTAAAAGGTGGAAAGGATTTGAAATCAGTTTAATTCCTTAAATGCTGATTATTTCCTTAATGTAAAAAAATTGATTTAATTTGGGAAATTAAATAAAATTTCACTTTGTAAAATCATAAAATTGTACTGACGTAAAAGTCATTTAATTGAACTATTTTGTAGATACGCACAATTTTTAATAGGCATCACAGCAGCGTAGCTAGATTTCAATATCTGACATGAATGTCAAAATCGAGCCTTCTAAGCATATTTTTACCACTTATGCATCAATATTTAATTTATTGCACTTTGATTTTTGTGTCATCTGTGGATTTTTAACCGAGATAAGAGTCTCACTCACCTTATATCGGATATATATAATGCTCTGATGGACAATGCTCGAATGGATAGCATCATAACTCGTTTTTCATAACGAGTATAAAACTTTCCCAAATATAAGTACAGGAAAAGGGAGACCGCATTAAAAGTTAGATTTCATTATTTGCCTAAAATTATTATCTGATTTTTCATTTGAAATTGCCAAAACATGAATATTTTCGTCATTTAATACACTTTTGTAGTTGGAAGTATATGACTACAGCTAACGATTGCGAAAATAAAGACCGGGTAAGTGAGGTGCGTGTTATATGTACATACATATTTTCGGTACTACCGTTTGCAATGAAAAAAAGAGGTTGACAACTAGATGTTAAAGCAGTCCTATGTACAAACTTTAACATTCTACGGCTAATCGGTTTTGGGTTATGCAAGGTACATACATACGTACATGCAGACGGTATGAAAAAGTCCATTTTGAATCCATTATACAATCCTTTCTGCAAAAAAGAGTCCTTTATTGTGTGCATGCACGCAGACATCACGCAAAAAAATAGTGAAAGCAAATTCGGCAACTGTCAAAATGAATATTTCCATTGAAATATAATACCCGAAACTATTCGCGATTACAATACTTCCTTTATTTCGTACACGGAAATAAAAAAAAAAAAAAAAAGATGTTTAGAAAAATAATAATACTTCAGTGAAAGTTCGAACATATTAATACAACTTTCAAGTCTTTCAGCTGAGCGTGTTTGCAGACATTAAACTCGGATACTGAGATTCTGATATATGTTAACAGGAAGCATTTTATAATTTTGAATTTTATACTGAGTCTTTACTGTAAATGTAATTAAAATATTCCTATTCATAATGTTGTACTAAAATACATTTACGAAATTCACCGTTTCAATAATAGATCTAGAGGTTTTTAGAAACTATAACTTGCTAGTGGCAGAAATTTCATCAAATCTTTCATCAGAAATCAAAAAAAAAAACCTTTTTGTCTAAAAAATGATGTCTTACTTTTTCCACTTTTCCATAGGTTAACATGGAAAAAGTAAGACATCATTTTTTAGACAAAAAATCAGAAGAACTCAAAATTAATGTTTATCCGTTCCGCGAGCCGTAATTGAAAAAGTTCAGTTCTGTCAGAGATCAAAACAGTCAACAACTTGTAATAAAAGTGTCTGACAGAGGATATTTTGACATTCTCAAATTATTTTGTAAAGAATGCCTTACAAAATACAATAGTAAATTAAAAGGATAAAACAAAGTTTATTATTTGATGTAATATCTGAAAAAGAAACTCCCTGAACTTCCAATATCGTAAAAATAAAGAAAGACAGAAAAAAAAATTAAATATAAGCAAAGGATGATAAAATAAAATAAAAATAAATTACAATTAAATTAAATTAAAAATTAATTTTAAGAAATCAGGTTTGAAGACGAGATTTGACATTATGCAACCAATAATGATGAACTTTTAAATTCTGATAATTGTCCATCATACCTGTTGAGACAATTTTTTGATTTATTAATTTATACACTCTGCATACAGATGCATTTGTCAGGTTAGAAAAATATCTAGATTGCTGAGTTTAAAATACATTATAAATTCCCCATCTCCCTTTTCCCATTTTAATTATCTTTTAAAGCTATTTTTAACCTTTTCCTTGTATTTTATATTATTATGCAAATAAAATACTTTCAACTATAAAATAAAAATAAGAATTTTCCATTGTCTGAAAATTTTCATACCGAAATATTTAATCTGAAAAATACAGATGGTGTTCGCTATTTTGTGGTCCTGTGAATTCTCTGTATTGTGGTGATGTCATTGTTGACAGCGACTTGCACCTGTCCTTGTTTGAGCCTTGGATATGAAAAATTTAAGAACTGTTGTTCTAGAAAACAAAACTAAATATTTTTTCTTATGGCCCAGTCATTAGAAGTAATGTAACCGGTGCGGCGGCATCGGGCGACAAAAAATCTCATGCTACCCCAGTTAACAAGTAGCCAAGCAGATAATAGAACCGTGGTTATTTAGAACTCTAATCACTAGTAGTTAGAACTAATTTCGATTAACTTTTTAATGGTTTGGGATTAACCAGACGCATATAAGCAAAATGTACGCTGCTAGGACAATGGCTTGAATTTGGCCGATGACGGTCCAGATGAGGGTCACCATTAATTCCGTCACATGAATAATGTCACATTGACGTTAGTTTACATTCTGCTATTGCGCGTTGCGAAGTGCGTTCGTACATTTAGTTTTTCGGAATCAAAGTGTTTATATATATGTACTATATATCTGTATATAATAGTTTAATGTTTGTTTCGGAATATCAAGGATTAACGTACTGTTCCAATTCAAAATTGGATCCAGACAGATGGTGAGAATGGGCTATGAATGGGCTATGTTTGCCAAGTGAGAATGGACTACGTATGGTGAAACACAGCATCTAATTAACATCGGTTTGTTAGCAAAGATGATTCCCAAACAGGCTTATTAATCTTTTGCCAGGCAGGTGATTAAGTGGATGTTATTGTAAGATATATGTACGCACACATATATGTATTGTTGCGTTATACGGGTTCGTGGATTTAAGAGTATCCGATGAAAACACGATGCAGAACAATAAAAAGCACAATTTATTTACAAGAATCACTATTTACAGCACAGTGCCAAAATTACCTTTAAAAGCGTCGAAAACTTACAATAAATACGCTGAAACAATCAGCAACACAGCTTCAGGCTGTAACTGTAAAGGTAGCTTCACGGCAACACTAAACTTATAATAAACACCGTGGAACAATCACCAATACACTGTCAAGCTATACTGTAAAGGTAGCTTCACGGCAAAGCACTATCACAATCGCTTTCCGTTCACAAATCTCTCGCGTAGCTTAGCACTCACAGTAAGCAGCTATTCTCACACTTCTCACAACTAATCACACTGCCGGCTCTCAGAAACGCAAGGGTTTATATAGCTTTTCCTTAGGTTCCACAGGTTTCGAGAAATATCTCGACAGGAAGTTATTCTAGAAGCTTCCCGATTGGACCATGAGATATCGCCGATTTGGTCGCCAAATGGGCGATAAAGTCGCCAATCTGGCAACCCTACCATACACTATTTTATGGCAACCCTAGTGCTATGCCGGAAAGCTTACATACAGGCGCAACCGCCGAATTTTTCGCAACAGTATGTATTATACAAGTAAACAAATCACAAATTATAAAACAATTGACTTTCATGTGCATACAACTAGAGTAAGATAAAGCAGGTTAATATAAATTTAAGTATGCATATGTAAACTATTATGTCAAATGGAATAGAAACATGGCAATGAAAAACAGACATAAAAGAACCATTAGATTCCTTTAAATTGCGTGTGAAATCACTTTAAGTCAGTTGTGAGAAATTCATCAAAAATGCGGAAAGTTATCTTGAGTTGCTATTTCCTCCGAGCAAAATAAGCCTCAAACGCAAAGAGTTAAACAAGGAAACACCACGTAAAAATAAATAAATAAAAAATAAATAAAAAAAAAATCTGAAAGGATTCAGATTTTAGATTACGTCCAAAGGGATCTTGCTTAATAATATAATAACTTGCCGAACGAAACAAACATTCAACTAAACCCAATACGAACACAAAAACCAATCCAATAAAATTCCAATAGTCAACCCAATACAATTCCATTAATCCATCCAGTACAGACCCAATAACCAACACAGTACAATTCCAAAAATTCTAATAGCCAACCCAATGCAACTTCAATTACCAACAAAGAAACATAAGCACTAAATTGAAAAGTGAATCGGACATTTTTGTGAAACGACGCAAAACGCCCAAACGAAAGTAATAGTCCTTCGAGACTACATCCCTTTGGACTAAAAAAAACCTGGGGGGGGGGAGAATGAAGCATTAATATAAAAACTATAAAAATAAAAAAAATTTGTGGACACCACGTTACGTCCTTGTACACTTATCAAATTATATTCACTTCTTGCTGCACTTCATTTAAACTTCTTTCATTTGAAAGTGAAATATGACCCTCCAGTTCTTCAATAAAACGAACAGTTACTTACACATTTGCTAAAATATTAGTTTTTATTAACATCAAACATTTATGCAGTTATTAGTCCAAAGGGATGTAGTCCCGAAGGACTATTACTTTCGTTTGGGCGTTTTGCGTCGTTTCATAAAAATGTCCGATTCACTTTTCAATTTAGTGCTTATGTTTCTTTGTTGGTAATTGAAGTTGCATTGGGTTGGCTATTAGAATTTTTGGAATTGTACTGTGTTGGTTATTGGGTCTGTACTGGATGGATTAATGGAATTGTATTGGGTTGACTATTGGAATTATATTGGGGTGGTTTTTGTGTTCGTATTGGGTTTAGTTAAATGTTTGTTTCGTTCGGCAAGTTATTATATTATTAAGCAAGATCCCTTTGGACCTAATCTAAAATCTGAATCCTTTCAGATTTTTTTTAAAATTTGTAATGCGATCATATGGTTAGTAATTCGTATGATTATTATTTCGTATCAAGATGCAGCAAAATCAGAGATTAGGTTTTGAGATAGGTTCCCTAAGGCTCTTTTATGACTAAAAAGAAATTAGAAAAATCATGCATAGTTAGTTTAAATATTTGAGTTAAAGAAAAGGATCGGAAATGTACAAATTAAAAATGCTATCGGTACGGTGTTTTTATACAGCATAATTAAGTTAAATCAGAGCCATAAAATTTTATAACGGATTAGAGCATCGCCTTCTCATTGGAAGTTAAAGAAATGTGGCTTAATGGCAATGATCAGAAAATTAGGCAGATCTATAATTTCCTTAACAGTATCAGCAGGTGAAAAGATTTGGTCAGAATTATTACAGTGTTTAAGTAATTTAAATTTGGACAAAACAGCTGCGATTGAATAGACATTACGTTTAGATGATGCAGAAAAATCAGAATTAGTTATGCGAGATCCAATAACCTTTGTACGATATTTCGGTTACAAAGCAAATGACTTATGTAACTTTTAAAGCGGGAAAACAGTGTTTCTGATGAACATTTAGATGAAGACAAATATGAACGGATAGAGATTCAAGCATGTGAACATCATTCTCCGCCCGAACACATTTTTCTTTGAATTAAGGGGCGTCTATATATGATCCTTTCAATAACGAAAGAACAGAAGAACAGTATGTTTTCGTTTTAAGGAATTCATTACGTAGTAGTTTAGAAGTAAATAGTAATTGTTATAATAAAATGATATTGCTTTTGTACGAAGCTAATCAGTTTGTTTTGGGAAAAAACGATATAGCATCATGCATAATTAACTACACAGGAAAAATGGATGCAGGTCTGTCTAAACTCTAGCGTGATGCAGAATCTGGTATCAATAGAAATAATATTAGTGTAAAAGAAAATTTTTAAAAATTGCTAGCGTATTTTTAAACAGTAATTTAATGGGAAGAAGCCAAATACCTCGTTTTATCGTTGCCATTGTCAAAAACTAGTAGATCGTATTAACAGAAGTCCAGTAAACGAAAGAGCTTTAGCGTTAAAGTCTCCGGCTGAATTACAAAAACTGAATTCTGATTCTACTGAATATTCATATATAATGCCATGATAAAATACGCCAACAGCCCACCAGTATTCGAAAATAGATGTTTAGCAGATTTTGTTTCTAGTCATTCAAAAAGAAAATTCAGAATAACGATAATGATGATGATGCAGTAATTGAATACCGACCTAAAAAGAAAAATGATTATTATTAGACACAGATGGTATGAGTTAAATCAAACTCATTCAATAGTTGTCACAAACAAATTTTGTAATTTTTAAGCAGGAAGTGTACGAGATACGGAAAACATTTACAGTAATAATACAGAAACAATCGCACAAGGCTGTTGTATGTGATGATGTATCAGAGAAAGCTTTAGAAAATGCACAGAATGAAATTCGAATACCAAAAGCGAAGTGCCTTTTTGAAAATGCCGATTGGAACCAAAAATGGAGATATATAACTAGATGTTATAGTCTCCACAGAATTTCAACATTCTACGGCTAACCATTTTGAGTTATGCAAGATACATATGTACGTACGTACACATGTCACAAAAAATTCCAATTTGAATCCCTTTTCAATTCATTTTAGAATCAAAGCAAAAAAAATAGTCAAAATGGATTCGGAAAGGTTAAAATGACTATTTCCTTTGAAATCTTTCCGTTGGAACCCCAAATTTTTGGAGATTACAATACTTCCTTTATTTTATACAAGGAAGAGAAAAAAAGAAATACATTTAAAAAGTAAATGTCCAGTCCAGAGCTGAAGAAATCTAAATTTACAATATACCTTCTCTGCCTAAAATGTTAACGAAGCATATCCCTAAATTCGCAGAAATCGCTTTTTCATTCAGAAAGAGAGAACGGTATTTTTAATGCCCAAATAACGCAGATTACAGGTTTATAACCTATTTCCCAGTTCAATTCTAGCCCCGTACTACAGACAGCAACACATTTCCCTTAGACTGTTGATATCGGTTATTATGGCTCATAAAGCGAAAGGAAACGGCCTCTGAATTTTATGTTTGGGTAACCAACTGATGATAGTTCTTCTACTGAAGAGTAGTTCTTTCCAATTGCCGTACATATATATACTATATACATACCGTATACATACATACGTACAGACGTCAGGTCGGAACTAGTAAAAATGGATTCAGAGATAATCAAAATGGATATTTCCGCTGAAAACTGAAAACCGAAATGTTTCGCGATTGCAATACTTTCTTTAATTCGTGCAATGAAGTTATAATAATTAAAAACCGAAGTTTGATTTTCGTATTCATACTCCACTTAATTTCCTGAAATAATTTAAATTAAATAATTGCGTTAGCCCTGCCAATTTAAGAACGAATTCCCAAAAATTCGAGATACTATGTAAAAAACAAAAAGCTATATATTTAAAACGAACTCTTCAAAACAGCAATGTTAAATGATTAGGTGGATGAGAATTATCATGATATTATTCCACCATAAAATGAACACTACTTGTAAAATTTTACATTTATTTAACAAGAAAATGACTGCATTTACTTGCGTACTTTTCTCGTTTGAAACGCTTGCTCTCAAGAAGCTTGTAATAAATATTTCTCGCAAGTTAGATGTGAACAATTTTTATTTTGTTAAAACACGAAATTTGCACAGTGAAAACAATTCGCAAAAGGATATTCTAAAACAGATAAACCATGAAAGTAGTTTTACTGAAACTGACTCTAAATTAATAAAATATTTCAGCTCATCTTGACTTCAGAAATTCTGATACTGATATTCTAAACTTTATTTTGCTTTATCAGTTTAGTCTCGATTCTGCCTATCCTGTCATGCCCCTCCACCAAAATTTTCCTAGAATTGCTATTATACAGAAAACGTAAGATCAAATTTTTGAAGTCCCCTTACCTATTTTTATCGATTGAAAAATGATATTTTTATTGATGTTGTAATAATTAGATAGATTAGCAGACACTACAATAATTATCCTTTAAAAATCATTCGATATGTTTTAAACTATACCAATTAGCAATAGGATTAAAAATAGATAAGATTATAAATTATAAAAACAGCACTTACTGATTTTCAGTTCACTGAGGTTGTAAATCAACTAAAAGTACAACATACAGTAATTTAAATCTAAATTAAAGATCTTATGTGGTGTCTAACAGCAACATCAACAAAACGGGCTACATTAAGCCAGGCCTCGTTGATGATAATTGTCCTGCTATATGGTTAAATGTAACGCAACATAATTGCGCAATAAAGAAGAAAATAAAGACGACGCTTCTAAAGTCGAAAAGCCTTGCCAATGGCCAAGAGGTTGAAAGCGCTGAAAGTTGGAAGTTCGTACTTGGTTCGATCACTAGTAAACATACTGGCTACATAAATGCTTTTCGTGGCTTTCCCTATGTCTAACATGAATACGAGTCAGTTTTATTTAGGGAAGTCCTCCACAAAGGTTCCTTTTCCTTAGGCCTTCCCTTACGTGCTTTACCATCTTCGAATAACCTACATTAAAGTCAAAATTTTTAAAATCTTTTTTATTCCGAATTTGAATTCAGTTCACCTGAATCATTTCAGGCATTTGATGAGTAAAGAACTGGACGATAGTTTAATTTTGTTTTATAGATAGTATACAAATTATGTGACTAAGTTCAGACGCCTCATAACAAATTACTGAATAATTAAGCCCTAGAAGTAACGTGATAATAATATGAAAAGGCTTCCCTATTAAATTTTAGCTCTTGTGGGAAAATGACAAAGCATAAAGTCGCACAACGATGAAGATTTTAAACCGGATGATTCAACGTAAACACTGTTACCTATCATTAAACTGCCCTTTCCTATCCTCTTCGCTGTGATTCATAACAGCGCTATGATACTTATCGGATGAGGTAGTTTGTTTTTATATTTTTGAAGGTGCATAGTCCAAATCAGGAAAATGATTCAACAAAACCATTATTGTTGTCACAACCGAACCTAGCACCTGCGTTAGATAAATTATGTCTTAACAAGGGAATAAATAAAATTTAAAAAAAAACTGAGTAAATTAGAAAGAAATTTTAAGAAGCGTATGTGTGCTCAGCTTGCTTTTAGATAAGATTGTGGTCTCTGGAAGATAGCGCTATGTCTACCATTATAGGGAATATTGATTCTTAAACTAATAATGACCCAACTTATAGGGAGTGTTATGAAAAAATTTTAATTGCAGTCAGGAAATTTAAGATTAAAATTTAGCACCTGGAAAGGTTTACGAAAAAGAAAAATTAAAAATAAAAAGAGAGAGAGAAAGGAAGAAAGAAAAAATTATAAAGCCAAAATTCATAAAATTAAAAAAAATTGCAATTTGTCTTTAGCATTCTCTCACAAATTTAAAATATATGACATACAATCTTGTTGTTACTAATACTTCTGATCTGAATCTCAGCCAGATCAAATCCACCAAATCATCGAAGCTAAGAGGCAAATGCGTAGTGCCTATCGTTGGCATAGGCTTGGATATCTGTCTCATGGAAGCGTTCACACGATGTCTCGGCTGAAAACCTGTTCTGCAGGTGTGAATACAATTGTTGACATTTATACCTTAGATCTATGAAAAATAATGACGTCTAAAATATCGTATGAATGGTCCTTTACATACAGCACGAGTATGCCCAGTTTTTAGTCTCAGTTTTAATGGAAAAGTCTAGGAAAGCATCTGAGATCTCTTACATCTACCAACAATCTCTCGACAGAACGTTCGGCTCGTCAATATTTTAAGGTGCCGTGAAGGCACTTCAGACTTGCAAACGCCTGTGTCTTCTCCGAGATTCGCACCCGTACCTAAGGCTATGGCAGCCGGGTGCCCTACCGCCATGAAAACAGTGTCATATAAAATCTAGATTTAGAGAGAGCTGTTCAAGATGGTAAAGTCAAATAGTTTATAAAATTACTACAATTTATCATGACTTAAAGCCACGTGAAGATATCTGCATTTATTCAATGAAGAGAATGCTTAATTATTCAAAGCATAACTGTCTATTTATTCACTGGATCGTTTATGCAAAGCCTTCAACGGGTATTTTCCTAGAATGGCAATACTTTTTCTTTTGCCAGACGACAAAAATCTGAAAACTGAGAACAATAAACGCTTCAGAGATGTTTCGCTGGAGGTAATAAACAAGTACAAAATACAGCAAAATACAAACTCTGCAGGTGTTTTAATATCACTTGAATATCCTGGTCAAACAATATTGGAATAATTGCAAATTTGAAGTTTACATCAAATCAAAGAATCATTGGAAATGCTTTTCACAGTCTATAATATCCATATTCTTGCATAATATTTTCAAAATGAATTTAAGAATGCATGACAGAAGATAAGAGAGAAAGAGATAAACGTAGTCCTTAATATTGCTGATTAAAAAAAAAGACGATCAAATTGACGATTAACTAATATTGTTTACATATATTTTAAAATTATTTCCAATATCCTGTTTAATATTTACATTTTGATAACCCAACAATGATAAAATGAAATTTTTCGTTATTTTCTAAGGTGTAGCATGGATTTGAATTTCCTTTAAGAGATTGCCAATGAAGATAGCTTTATTTAACACAAATAATTCTTGAGTTCCTTTCCATTATTAATTCTTTACCTCCCATGCATGTTTAAAAAAATATTCTCTTTCATCTGTCTTTAATGCAAAGAGTGAAGCAGAAATTCAGCAAGGGTAGGCGAGATATAATTTTGAGTTTTCCTAATTGTTATTATCCCTGTCCATTTTAACTGAAACATCTTTTAAATAACTATAATTTTAATTTTATTCGGTTAATTTTTAACGAATTAAATGAAGTTTTACAAAATAAAAACTGATTTTACTAAAAAATTTTAAAATGTGAAATTTTCAGGATTAAAACAGCATTTCTTCTTTTAAGTTAACATCTTCTTTTCTTGAACCAACTATCTGACTTTATATGAGACTCCCTTTAAATTTCCAACTATCTATCTTACTGCAACAAACCGACAAAGGCCATTAGCAACCTGAAGGGACACTTTTTTGCTTTTTCTCTGGAAAGGTCAGAGAAAGAAGGAGAAGAATGAAGTCATAACCTTGGCCAGCTGATTGCTGTGAAGAGTGAAGCAGTGTATAACTACTTTGCGGTGTAAACAAATTCTAATTTTGTAAATATTAAATGTTTGTATACAAGCAAAGCAAGCAATTATTTTACTAATTTAAGAAAATAATTACAATTTGAAGCAGAAATCGCCTCGACATAAATTAACAGTTTTTTACGATCAGTATTTAAGTTTTATAAATTATGCTACATGATAATTTCAGAACAGTTTCAATCTGTATGGATTGCACTGATTATTAAAGAATAAACCAAAGATAAATATAATTATTTTGGTGGATTTGGTTTAACATTGTGACTACCCTGTGTTTCGAGTAAGTATTGGACGGAAGAAAGAAAAATACTTTAACAGCATGTGTACCAGTTGATAAATCTTTAATATTAGCGGAAGCTGTTAGTAATGTGTATTATTTCAAACTCTTTGGTGTAAATTAAATGTTAACATGTTTCGTTGTTAAGTGTTAACATTATTAGTAAAAATTAAATGTTAACATTATTAGTAAAATAAATGTTAACATTATTATTCAAATAAATTTCAATTTTTGTTATTTTACTTTCAGAAACATCCTGCTCGTTTCTATGGACTCGGTATGTGCACCTCCTAACGGTTTAACGAAATTTGTGGAATGATTAACACTCTGATACACATAATACCTATGCTTGCCTAAGAATGAATATTCCGCCTTCATTTGTCATAATAGTTGTTCTCTTTTCCAATGAGTGGATCTGTTTGTTTGCTGTAAGCATGTTTTCAATGAAGGCAATAATACTTCTAAAACGCACCACTGCAGGCAAGCATTTGTCTCCGACAATTTCCTCAGTTAAACGAAAATAATTTCATCTATTCACTGTTAAAAAATTCAGAGCTGGCGTGGAAATCAGACAAAATGATAGTAAGTGAAGAGTAAATTTATTACACGTGCAAAGACGAACGATGAGTGTGATGCGACAATGTCCAAAATTACGAGCAACAATGTAATAAGGAACCGAAAAGAATGCAAGAGGACGGTTGCTACCTCCGAACAAGAGAATCCGTTGACCAGGTTTGAAATACTATAGCCGTTTTTAGCGGTGTTTTTATTTACCGGGTTCTCTGGGGAAGTGTTCCCTTATTTATTATTTTTTTTTTTTTCAAAAGTTCTGATCCTTAGAGGAGACGAAAGGAAAGGGGGAGTGACTATAATTTTAAACAATTCACAACACAGAAAATGTTTATAATATCTTTAAACAATCTCAGTAAGAATAAGTTGTTTGCTGGTTTCGATACATGAAACGGTCGTCGATATTTGAGTTCGGCTAGAATTTTTGGTCTTCAATCGCGAGGACATAATAATGTTACGGATTTTGTATTTATTTAGCTATTTATTTAGAATTTTAATTAAAATTGTTTTAATTTCCCGTGCAACGCGGCGTGTGACGAATTTGAAGAGAAAGCTACGCCGGAAAAGTAAAAATACAAGAGAGCGTGCATTTAATATTTAATAAATAAATCTCTCGTAATTGTTTATGCTATCCAGTAAAATCGAGAAAATACGAGAAAGTTCTCTTGCTTTATTAAAAAGCTTATAAAAGCCGAATTAAAACATCTCAGCTCAGTTGCTGTTGTTTTAAGGGAGCTGTTGTTTACTTAATGCTGTTATTGATTGTAGCGAATTCGCTGTGAGATCGAATTAGTTTCTTTGTATTTTGAATCCGAGTTTATCTAACGCTGTAGTAGTTTAAAATATAACTACTGTGAGATATTGTGATATTGTACGAATATCTCTGAAGAAATATTTCAGCATTTTGTTTTATTGCTTGTGAAAAGAATATATTTTATTAACTTTCTATCAACCTGCGCATTCAACCCATTACGAACCCGTACGCATGCATTAATTTTTGGTGTCAGAAGTGGGATTGAATGCCTTTCACTAGAGCGATAGAAGAACAACTGAGACAGCTCGTCACTGCTTTTGCTACATCCCAAGAAAAGAAGGAAGCTGGCCGAGCATCATTTAAAGAAGACTTGAAAGATTCCGTTAAAGAAGAGATGAGAGCTGGCCAATAATCCGTTAAAGCGAATAGCGAATAGAACAACAAATTGGAGAAAAAGTTTATGTCCACTTGTGCATTCAACCCAATGCGAACCCGTATACACGGGTTCATACGCATCTTCAGTACTTGTCTGATCTAATAGTTTAAGTAGTTTAGATCTAGTAGATCTAGTAGTTAGATGCGGTACGAGAACCGCACACCATCGCTAGAACCAAGAAACCTGAAGAGGATATGCGCAGGCACCGGTAGAATCGAACAAGAAGACAGCAAAGCTTCATCACGCCAATTTTCAACATCGCGGAGATACAGCATCTAAAATTCTATTTCCACTAAACTCGCAGTTCAAATTAATTTTCATATCTTGATTGCAGTTTCTCCGCAATGAAAGCTGCTCCATCGAGTTTATTTTTATTCTTTATAAAAGGCTGAGTTGCGTTATTGAAAACTGCTGTTTTTATTTTTACGTTAGTGTGAAATTATAAAGTTTCATATATTTTCTTTCTATTTTAGTTTACTGATATTAAAATTATTCAAACACTATTTTACTTCATTGTATTAAGTAAAGTATTATAATTGCAAAAAATTTCTGGTATCATATTTCAACAGAAATATCCGTTTTGACTGGTCCGAATCCATTTGGACAATTTTTTTGCGTGACGTCCATACGTAGGCACAGACTAAAGGACTCTGTTTTCCAAAATGAATTCAAAAAGATTTTTTCGTGACATCTGTACGTACGTAAGTATGTATGGATGTATCTCGCATAACTCAAAAATGATTAACCATAGAAAATAGAACTTTTGTATATGGACTGCTATAAGTTAGGCTGCTATGTATACATACATCCAGTTGCGGGACTCCCTTTTTTTACTGCAACTGGAGTTATCAAACATATATATGTATATATACACATACCCACCCACCCCTTTACCGGCTTAACGTCCTTACCTTGCTTTTATTTTCCAGGCCGTTGGCTGTAGTTAATATTTATATGCTTTCAGTTCCAGAAGTGTTTTAAATATCGGAAACATTCATGTTTCGGCAATATCAATCTAAAAAAAGAAATATATTTTCGACAAACAATCGAAATCTCACTTTAATGCTTTCTGACGGCTTCGATACTTATATTTGAGAAAGCCTCGCCTAAAAGGGATAGTAGTTAGCGATGCTGACTGCCGTACCGAAGGACCCGGCTTCGAATCTCGGAGGAGGCATGGATGTTTGTAACTGTATAGGGTCTGTGCGGCATGGGGGCACACAAAATATCCCGCGAGCCGAAAGTCTTCTAGAGAGGTTGTTGGTAGGGGAAGAGAGGCGGTTCCCCCGGGATGCTGTCCATCAAAATTGGGCGCGGAGCTTAGCAAAGTCCTACTGTCACGTGAATGGTGCTCAAGGTTCTTGCCAGCGATAGGCGCAATCTTTCACTTGTTCTGATATTGCTGTTAAACAAGTGAGATAAGTCCCAACAACAACATATTTATTTATTTTACCTTTTCTGTGATAGGATTCAGCTTCTGTAATTGGAAGTGATTCAGTATCTTTAATGGGAAATTATTCCTCTTCATGAAATTTGGAGGCGGAACTGAACAAAATCGTACTATCGCCTGTATGGTGCTTAAAGCTCTTGCCAGCGACAGGTGCAATCTTGCATTCCTTATCACGATGAATTTCGTAGGCTTGCTCAGATTTCAGGCAAGCGAAATCAGTCATATCAACAACAACGACGTCTAATTGTAAAAGCACTTAGGTTTTTCCTTTGTGTTTGCCCACATTTATATTAGTTTCATTATGTTCTTTCATTTAATATTAAATTCTACGATGTTTTTCTGGTAAAATGAAGGATTTTTTCGAAGAGCTGTTGGGAAGTAAATAACGTTTTCGTTAAGTTATTTTGTTACTTTTAAATAGAATACGATCTTACACTGAGATTGACTGCCATAATTTAAATGATTTCGTACTGCCTGTAATAAGTCTTATGAAAGCATACAGAGACTTTTACCATTTGAAAAGTAAAGAACTGATTATTCTTTAAAGGTAAAGAAGAAAATAACAGACTATGACGCTGCTTACTAGATGACGGCTAAACACACAGAATTATTTTATAAATATTAATTGATGAATTTCATTTCTTGGGAACCAAAGCTGAGCATTTAAAAGTAAGACAAGGCCTAAAAACTCAGCAAATAAAGTCACATATCAGAAAACATAAAAATTTTTAGCCATTTATGATTCGTTTTCAATTCATTAAAATGCGTGCTGTATTCCTAGATGTATATCAAAAGCAATTTACTGTTTTGAGCTTATTAACGTTAGTAAACTTATTATAAAAATTGTGTTAAAAATATTTTTTACTGCAAATTTTTTTTTTTTTTAAGTGACGTGTGGCAAATAAATTCTACAATACAGAGGTATGTCGATGTTAAAAGGACATTCCTTCGAAACGATATTTGTTTTTTTATTATGTCAGTATAGATTTAACTACACTAAGAAAATTTGTGCACATAATTAAAGTTGTGGAAAATTTAGACTATGTCAACATAAATCAGCTTGAGGAATTCTAATTTCATCAACTGAAAGAGACAGAAGTGAATGAAAAATTTCTCATGTGATATATTTCATGCAGACTCACAAAAATTCACTCAAAGAAATTCATTTGCGAATAAACTTTGGAATTCAAGTAAATGCGCAAAGTTAGTCCCTAATATTCTAAAATATAATTAAAAATACAGTAATGAAATGGATTTAATTACATATAATTTGTACAGCTGATGATATCTTGTGTCAGAGATATTTAATTAATAAGAGTTACGAACTTTTTAATTTAAAAAATATTACAGAGTACAAAAATGGGGATTAAGTCTGCCCGAGTCATGAATCTAAAGATATGCCACAGGTTTAAAATTTGACTTTGTTGCTTTTATGCGATTTTCCTATAAGGAATGTCCATATTTATGGAGTATCCTGTATTTCTATTCAGTTACCAAAAGGGCAGAATTGCATTAGCCATTAAACAAATTAGCACATTCTTAGGGCATCAAAGAAAAGGGGACCTAAGTGGATGCTTATTGGACTCAGAAAAGGGGACACCACAAAACACCCATCGCGCATTTCATCATGGAATGTATGGTAGATCTAAACCGAGAGAGAAGGAATGGTGAGAAAAGGGGCGAAAAGGCGTACGGGGGCGCCAAAATCTTTTAAGTGCTCAGGGCTGTAAAAGCCTTAATCCTGCTGTGTAAAAGTGTCTTCTCAAATTCTGTAGGTTAATAGGATAATCAGAAATTTCTAATTCGATTTAAAACTGGAAGTATGTTTAGCTACTGCTTTATGATTTGTTGATAGTTTAAAAGTTATATACTAACTTATATTTTAAAACGCAAAATTTAATAAAGTTTACAATTACCGTGGAAAAAAAAAGAAATTCCAGCTTATTATAGGTTAATTTTCTTAAGCAAACAGATATATTAATAAACTATATAAAGCATCTTAAAAGTAAATTCAAATTAAGTTTTTAATTATTAGAAATATGGATTTAACTTGATTAAAAAAACAGAATATGCCGGTTCAAAGATTTAAGTCGGCTGTAAATTTAATTAAGGAAATATTAAATTGGATACAAATAACTAAACATTTAAATTTTTAAAATAGCTTAAAAGCATAATAAACTGCAAATACCCATGAAAAATAATTAAAAGAAAAAACAAAAAAAAATGATTGAAAAAAAATTTGAACGTGTTCAGATTCGAACGGTAACCTTATAAGGTATATCTCCCACATTCTTAGCGTGCCTTCGTGGTGTAATGGTCAGCACAGTGAGCCGGTATTTCAGAGGTCCGTGGTTCGGTTCCCGGCGAAGGAATTGCATATTTTTCATGTCTCCTGCTTCGTAAAAACCTAATGTCTCTACAGTGGCGCCCGAACTAAAAGGGTTGTGGATGATGACTCTCCACACCCAGGATTTGGCGACTAGGTCCCCTAAAACCCAAGTCGCCCTTTAAAAAGGGGAGTATATAAGGTATATCTCCCACATTCTTAGCGTGCCTTCGTGTTGTAATGGTCAGCACACTAAGCCGGTATTTCAGAGGTCCGTGGTTCGATTCCCGGCGAAGGAATTGCATATTTTTCATGTCTCCTGCTTCGTAAAAACCTAATGTCTCTACAACCTAAAATGGTTCTTTTCAAGTTTAACAAGCCTCTTCAATGCAGATTATCAATAGAAAAGATCCAAGTGAAGTAGCGAAGCATTTTATAGCTTATTTGAAGACCAACATGGAAACGTTATATATCTTCTGCATATTTGAAAAATGAAAAAAATTATACAAGATAATTCTACAAAAGTACTTGATGTTATTTATGCTCACTTGTCTGATAGTAACATCAGCCCAAGCGCACAAAATTCCTCGTGGCAAAGAGCGCAAAATACGCCTGTCAGGGTGCGATTAAGGACTTCAACTCGCCGCATATTTAGAGTGCCGCCATGCCGCAATGACACTATACATTTACAAACACTCATGCTTTCTCCGGGATTTGAGCCGGGGTCCTTCGCCACGGCAGTCAGAGACGCTAACCACTGTACCGGTTAGACGGCATAAAAATACTTAATGTTCGTAACTATATATGTCGTGAATTAAATGGAATTTTATATAAATCACTCAAATTAAAAGTAAGCAAGTAAGATTCCTAAGAACTTCAACCATTGCTTTTAAATAGCTTAGTTTGATAATCAGTAACAGATGGATTAAATTTGAAAGGTAATTAATTATCTTACAGTTTGCCGGATGGCTACATATTCGAATGAAAAATGAATAACATATATACAGTGTAAGACGCAAAATCGTGTTTCGAGAATAGTAGCCCTTTTGGGCTAATAATTATTTTAAGATGGTAGAATTAAGTAGCTATTTTTTCTGCATGTATATTACTTAGCTTTATTTAAATTTCAAATCAGTTGTCTTGAAACTAATGCGATATCATTGCCAAATACACATTTTTCTCATTGAAAACCATATTGAAAGAATAAGGACAAAATATCACCTCCAAAAGCAAAGAAGAGCAAAAATAACACAAAGTAAAAGAAGATAGGGACGCTAGCACTTAAATGAAACTGCAATTCCTTTTAACTTAAGGAAGAAAATACTTCGCTAAGGTTAGATAGAAACTTCTTTTTTATTGCGGATTAAGATAAAAGTCAAAATTCTTTAAAAGCAGAAAGGAAACTTATTGATTTTGTCTTTCTTACTCCGTAAAGTTTTCTAGCTAAGTGCTTAAATTGGAGATCAAATATTTTAGACGCTTTCCCTTTTAAGTAGCGAAAACATAGCTGTATTACGTTACTACTTTAGGATCATCTAAAGAGCGTGTAATCTTTTACAAACATTATATGATCTCGATCCTTTTGATCGGTCAAACGTTTTAACATTTTAACGAATTCTCGTGGTAAAAATTCTTATGAAAGCTTATCTCAGAAAAACAAAGAGAAAGATTTTCTTTCTGGTTTGTAATTAATGTTATAGAAGCGTAGCTGGGAAATTCGTATTTTAGTGCATTTGCTGATTAAAGTATGGTGCCAGCAGACACATCTGTTCAGGTTCTATTTCCATCAATTTCATGAAATACTTCTATCACGCTTTTGTGGTTTTTCTTATATTTAACGATAATGTTTATCAATTTATTTCAGTAATTCACTCATGGAAGCATACTTCTGATGCAGATAGCTCTAGAATGCTTTGTAATGCTTTGATATTTTACTGAGTTATAACACTATTTTATAAATTGTTTCTTGGCTTAAAACGTAGCTTTATGTGAAATACACAGTTTTTCTAAAGACATATTTCTTTCTATGATAGTTGATTGCGGTTCTAAAGGGATATTTTAATTGAATATATTCAGTAGCTTATTTCAGGCCAAAAGATTCCACATATAGGATCAACGATTTTGGATTTGGAACAGATTTCTTTTTTGTGGGGAAGGGAAGAAATACGTATATTGCACTTATTATTTTTTTAGAAAAAATTGCAGTGGAATGCATCTATGCGGTCTTGGAAACGTATGAAACTCGAAAAATTGGCATGTAAAATTATGTTATTCAATTTAAGAGGAAAAAAAGTATTGTTGCAAGCACTTGCTGTGCTTCAGTGTTTGGAGTAAAATTTTATATATTTTTTAAAGATTTTGTGCAACATTAGCAGGGCATACGATCTCTCCAAACTGGGCACTTACATGACATGGACTTTACCAGATAATCCAGTGAATTCTGAGGCAAGCGTTGTAGAGACATTAGGATTTTTGATGCTGAGAGACGTGAAAAATAAGAAATGCCCTTGCCGAGACTCTAACCTAGGACCTCTCGAATATACGCCGAGTGTGCTGACCATTACACCATGAAGGCATGCTAAGAAGGTGAAAGTAATATCTTATATACTCCCCCCTTTTAAAGGGCGACTAGGGATTAGGGGATCAATTTGCCAAATCCTGGTGGTGAAAAATCATCATCCACCACCTTTTTAGTTCCGACGCCACTATAGAGACATTAGGTTGTTTTGCAGCAGAAGACATGAAAAATGAGCAATGCCCCAGCCGGGTTTCGAACCTGGACCTCTCGAATACGCGCCGAGTGTGCTAACCGTTACACCCCTAATGTATGCAGAAAGGAGGGAGAAATACGTTATAGCGTAGTTTCTAGATCTTAAAATGTAAGAGGATGCCTTGGCTGAGTAGCAGTATGTCTCCATAGAGAGTCTGACGCATGGTTTATTGGTTTCAAATCGAGAGAGTCAGCCCCTCAGTACTCTGTATACCTTATTCCAAAATGTAATTTTCCACAAGGCGAGTTTTGTGATATCTAGCATTCCTACCCATTAAAAGGAACATATCGCTCATAGCTGTTGACATACCGCAAGATCAAAAGTAGGAAAAAACTCCGATTGAAATTCCGGATGACATGCAAGTCCATATGATTATTACAGACGTATGACATTTGCTCTGATATTTCTTGCCAGGGTGGATGTCGACAACGCTTGGCCGTGGAGAATTCTGTGGGATAATAAGGCCCATTTTCATCTTAATGGGACTGTTAATATTCACAGTTCTCGAATTCGGACATCGGAACACATTCCATGCAATTCATGAAATCCCACTTCATTCATCAAAAGTCACTATTTGGAATGGCTTCACTGCAGATTTGTTAAGTGGATCATTGATGCACCAGGTAACTTTTATGCAGGATGGGGCAATATCGCATATTGATCTATCGATACAGCGATTGCTGAACCATCGCGTTACAGGAAAGGGTCATAAGTCGCTTTTTTTTTTTTTCTATTTGTATGACTGCCTTGCTTCCCGGAACTAACTTCATATGACTTTTCTGTGGAGTTATTTGAAGTTCAAGGTCTGTCTTGGTCGGTTCCTGACGTCGGCGATCCTAAAGGACAACAACACATCGCAGGCTGTACTGAGCATAGGTGACATGATGCGTTCGGCCATCAAGAATACTGTGTATAGGATGAAATGTGTGATCTATGAGAAGTTGGTCGCGTTAAGAGATCTATGTCCTCGCAGAGAAAGTTCTTTTATTGAATTAAGCGCTGCACTGCACTGAAATATCATCTCTGTAACCCTTCATATTAAGGCGAATTTGCTGTATTAAAGGCACTTTGCGCTGAAATTTCATCTTTGTTATGTTTTAGGTTATAGTTGTGATTTATCTTCTTTGTCTGACAGTACCACCAGAACAAGCCCACGAAATTCATCGTGGCAAGGAGTGCAAGACTGTGCCACTTGTTAGCAAGAGCCTTGAGCTCCATATAGGTGACAGTACGACTTTGCTCAATTACGCCCCCAATTTTGATGGACAGTACCTCTGTAACGCCACCGAGGAGGTTTCCGACTTAAGGACAAAACCGAACAGAATATGCTTGTTCGGTGGAAATATTGACCAACAGCTTCCACTACCAAGAAGGGGTAGAGTCGATTCACGTATAAACTTAATCAGTGGTCATTTGTTGCGCAGTTAAAGAAAGGAAGACATCTTGCATGCAATGCATCGAAAGTTGTAACTTAATTTAAAAGTTGTAACTTGATTTAAGAGAGTTAAAATCGAAATAAAAGGATGGGGAGGTTATCTTTAATGACAATTTACCATCAGAACTGAATCGGATATAGTAAAGCCAATACTAGTTAATATGATGCCAGTAAGTTCTAATCCAGATGTCCGTGTGAGTATTGCGAGCTTATAAAATAAGATCGTTTGGTTTTTATTTGATGGCTCATCACTTCGCTGCAACCGGAAGTGTAAGGTATACAAAAATCTATTAAGTAAGGTCTAGTGTAAGGTATTTTTTTATAATTAATCTGTAATTTATCGTTTTGGGATGTTTCTCTTTAGTACTTGTTGCGTGTGGCAACTAAATTAGTGTTGAATAGAACTTCGTTCTTGTGGCAGCCGTGTGGAATGGCACTCTATGTTGTAGTAATTTTTGCATTATTAGAATAAGTGTAATTAAATAAAAGTGAAACATATACAGTCCAATTGTTCTTGTGTTTAATTTTGTGTACCAGCCGCATAAAGCTGTGTTAAGTAAGCTTTTTTTTTTTTTTTTTTTTTTTTTTTAAGTCTAGCCGGAGTGCTAGTGAAAATAGTGATTGATTGTTCGAAACGCATTGTAACTATGCATGTTGGCGGTGAAACCTTACTTCAAATTGTGAGGCAAGTGCATGTTGAACATTTATATTCTATTTAAGAAGAATTTGCTTTATATCTGATTTTTAAGAACATTGTTATAATGAAAGATATAAGTGTTTTGATTCCATCTTAATGTTGGTGTAAAGTAATTCGAGAACAATTTTTGTTTTTGTTTTGAGTAATTATGAGTGAACTTATAACCTTTAAGACAAAAAGAACTTCTTTACGTAGAAGTGTCACTAATTACATTAAGAAAATAGAAGTTATTATAACAGTTGATGAAATAAATTTAATAGAACTAGAAGAATGTATTGAATTAATAAAACAAAAAGAAACTGAATTAAAGAAGCTTGATTTTGAAATTGAAGGTTTAATTACAGACACTAAAGCATTAGAAACCGAAATAGATAGTGTTCAGGAGTATGCAGATAAAATTCATTTATGGAATTTTAAAGATGAAAAACTATTAAAAAATCAAAGTTGTAAAAATAAATCTGGTAGTGTAATTTCAGAACAGGTTTATGAGAATATTAAATTACCAAAATTATCATTACCGACGTTTGGAGGTAATATTACAAGAATGGATAGCTTTTAAGGATCTGTTCAGTGCATGTGTAAGAAATAATACAAATTTATCCAATGCTCAAAAAGTACAACATTTGAAGGCTTCTTTAAAAGGCGAAGCTTATCGCATCATTCAAAGTATTCAAATTTCGGATTGTTTTGAAATAGCGTGGAATCTTTTAGACGAAAGATATTCAAACATAAGAGAACAAATATTTGCCTATATTAAACATTTACTAAGTTTACCAACTATTCAAAATGAATCAGTTATTTCTATTTTAAATTTAGTTGACAACATTAATGAAGTAATTCGCTCTTTAGAAGTGTTGAATGAAACCATTGATTATTTTGGAGATACTTTAATGACTTATTTAATTTTACAAAACTTAGATCCTTCTAGAAAACTGCGGTGGGAACATCAGCTAAAATGTAATGAGATTCCGAAACTTACGACATTAATTGAATTCCTAAAGAACTATGCAAGCAAATCAACAAATAATAAGATACCTAAATCTGCGTCTCAGAGTAATGTTTTGGTAGCTACGTTGGGTTGTGGTTATTGCAAAGAAGATTATAATTTAGCCAAATGCTCGAAATTTTTAAATTTATCGCTTCAGCAAAGAATAGACTTTGTAAAATCTAATCATTACTGTTTTAATTGTATATCTAATACGCACTTTCTCAAAAAATGTAAGAGTTTAAATACATGTCAACATTGCTTTAAGAAGCATCACAGCATGTCAACATTGCATATTATAAATTATTCAAGGAACAAAACTCAGTTAAGCAGTATGTCTCCGTGTACACAATTTATCCCTAAAAGTAATGAGTCAACGAATGTTAAGGATTCTCCATCAACAGTTTGTGCCTCTCATTATGATTCGAATTCAAAAAGTAATCAAACTAGTCACATTTTGTTGTGTACTGCATTGATAAAAGTTCAAAATTCTGAACAACAGTTTGTGAAGTGTAGATGTTTATGTGACACTGGATCTCAGAGATCATTTATTTCAAGAGAACTGTGTGAAGAAATTAGGATTACGAATGGAAAGATAATTCCATTTTTGTGTCTTGTTTAGAAGAATTTAATATTGTGAGTAATGGGGAAGTTGATTTATTATTCACCTTTCATTTCAAAAGTGATATTCGTGTGTATCAATATCAGCGTTTGTATTGGATAAGGTGACAGGTAATATTCCCTACGTGTCTTCACCACCAGTTGTCTTTGATAACTTCAATGATTTAAAGTTAGCTGATCCATTACTTTACAAGTCACAACCAATTGACATTTTACTTGGTGTAAATGTGTTTCTGCATTTAATGACGGGAGAAATTGTCAAACGTAGTCCAGATCTTCCTTTTGCGATTAATTCGAGGCTGGGATGGATAATTTCGGGTACTACAAATTATGAGTCACGTACAACTGAGCCAGTATATGTAAATCACGTGAAAGCAAATACAGATGAACTAGTAAATTCTTTTTGGAAGTTGGAAAAATTTCCAAATGTACAACCTTTAACAGATGAAGAAAAACGTTGTGAAGAACAATTTGAAAGTTCTCATTTTAGAGATAAAGCAGGCCGTCATTCATTACCATAGTTGGCCAAATGACCATTAGTCATTTGGCCGTTACCATTCAAACATAATAGAGATGTGTTAGGTGATTCACGTGAAATGGCGTACAGAAGATTCCAGTATTTAGAGAAGAGACTGCTATCTATGCAGAAATTTACAACCAGTATATATTTAATTTATGAAAGAATATTTTTTACTGGAACATGTAGAAGTATTGTCAAACACAGATCGTGAATTAGAGAATAAACACTATTTTATACCACATCACTTCATATTGAAAGAATCTAGCTTAACAACAAAACTTAGAGTCGTCTTTGATGGGAGTGCTAAAACAACCACAGGTGTTTCTTTAAATGATACATTAATGATAGGTCCAAAAACACAAGATGATCTAATTTGTATTTTATTAAGATTTAGATTTCATAATATTGCAATAACTGCTGATATTCGAATGATGTATAGACAAATAAGGGTACACGAACAAGATCGAGACTTTCAGAAAATACTGTGGGGAGATAACCCAGATAAACAAATACAAGTTTGCAGTTTAAATACTGCCACATATGGAACTGCAGCTGCTCAATATCTTGCAACCAAAGTTTTGAGTTAATTAGCGATTGATGAAGAACTGAATTTTCCGAAAGCAAAGAGTGTAGTTGTAAGAGGTTTTTACGTTGATGATGTACTAACTGGTGTTAAGGATAATTGAGAAGGTATTGCTTTGATAGATGAATTGCAGCAATTGCTACAAAAGTGTGGCTTTGAGCTCCATAAATGTAAACGATCGTTATTAAAAACTGTTGGTTTAATAAACACAGATAGTGACAATATTCATCGTGTAATAGAGAGTAAAACATTAAAAGTTCTGGGATTGGAAGGCATTCTGACAATGATGAATTCAAATATAATTTCGGTGTAATAGATTATCAAGGTGTTACGACTAAAAGGATTATTTTGTCATTTGTAGCAAGGTTATTCGAACTGTTGCGCTGGATAACACCTTTTGTAATTCTCGCTAAAAGGTTCCTTCAGCAACTATGGAAATTACATTTGTCATGGGATGATCCTGTACCAGAAGATATTGATCCAAATTGGAGAGGTTTATGTAGAGAAGTTAAAATTTTGAATTCCATAAGTGTACCTAGAAAAGTACTGTTACATGATTATTTCCAATGTGAACTTCACGGATATTGTGACGCGTATGAAAAAGGCTATGCAGCAGTTATTTATGTCAAAACTTGTAACAACTCTAGCATTAGTGTTAAACTTGTAACAGCTAAAACTCATGTAGCACCACTGAAACCTATCACAATTCCAAGACTAGAATTATGTGCAGCAGTATTGTTAGCACGCTTGATTCAGGCTGTTCGAGCTGCATTAGTTATAAATTTTGATTCAGTGCACGCGTGGAGTGATTCACAAATCGTATTGTCATGGCTAAGGTCAGATCCTAAAAGGTGGCAAGTATTCGTATCCAACAGAGTTTCTGAAATATAAACCATTTTACCATCTGAGAATTGGAGTCATGTTGATGGAAAAGAAAATCCTGCTGATTGTGCTTTGCATGGCTTATTTCCTGCAGAACTTTCTCATGAATTGTGGTGGAATGAACCTCCTTGGTTAATGCGCAATGAAGTTTCTTTGTTTAAACATATCCCTATCGATGAGAAAACACTACCAGAAGCACGTAAAATAGTATCATTTGTAGTTTCTGAACCTGTACAGTAACTTACTGTTATATCAAAGATATCTTCATTTTCGACGTTACAACGTATATTTGCTTGGACATTAAGATTCATATCAAATTCGAGGGTAACACGTCTGGAGAGAAATATGTCATTTTTATCTAGCAACGAAAGTCGATCCGCAACACTGTGTATTATTCGAATAGAACAACGATTGAACTTCAGTAAAGAAATTCAGTGTTTGGAGATGGGAAAGGATTTACCTAAAAACAGCGATCTTCTCAACTTGAGTCCCTTTTGAGATGATAACAAAGTGTTAGGAGGAAGATTGACAAACGCGCATCCATCAGAAAATGAAAAACATCCAATCTTATTGTCTTCAAAACACAATGTGACGAAAATCATAATTAGACACTTTCATGACAAATATCTACATGCAGCACCAGAACTTCTTCTATCTTTAATCAGACAGCAGTTTTGAATCATAGCTGCTAGATCTGTTATTCGGAAATTAGTAAAGACTTGTGTTACATGTTGAAAACATAGAGCTCAAACGGCAAGTCAAATAATGGCTGATTTACCAACATCTAGAGTAACACAATCGTGACCATTTCATAGAATTGGAATAGGTTATTCAGGACCATTCATGATAAAAAATCGTGTAGGACATGGACAAAAATTATTTAAATGCTACGTGTGCTTATTTGTGTGCTTTGTAGTCAAAGCAGTACATCTTGAAGTAGTAGAAGATCTCTCAACAAAGTTGTGCATTGAAACGATTTATTTTAAGAGGAGGGAAGCCAACTGAGAATTACAGCGACTGCGGTACGAACTTTAAAGGTGCAGATAAAGAAATTAGAAAATGTTTTATGCAGTGCAAGCAAAATCAAGAAATTCATGACTTTTTGTCTTTAGAGGAAATAAAATGGACATTTAATCCACCTTCGTCTCCTCATTTTGGTGGACTATGGGAATCAGCTGTAAAGCCAATGAAATTTCATCTGAAGAGAACTGTTGGTGATACTGTGTTGACGTATCCTGAATTTCAAACTTTGATAGCGCAAGTTGAGGCTTGTCTCAACTCCGTCCTGCTGTGTCCAATATCGTCTGTCCCCAATGATTTAATTGCGTTAACACCTGGTCATTTCCTAGTAGGAACGTCTTTAACTACTATACTTGAGCAAGATCTAAGTCTCAGTTCCTTAAATCATATTGAAAGATGGCATGTGAGACAGTTCATCTTTCAACAGTTTTGGAAAAGATGGAGTCGGGAATACCTATCGCAACTTCAGCAGAAAACAAAGTGGCAAAAGAGTCAAAAGGATTTAGAAGTTAACGATTTGGTTCTAATCAAAGAAGACAATCTTCCACCTCTTAATCTTAAATGGAGGTTAGGGAGAATAGCTGCTATTCATCCAGGCTCAGACCATAGAGTCAGAGTTGTTAGCATTAAAACTGGTCATGGTGTCATAAAACGAGCAATCGTGAAACTGTGTCCTCTTCCAATACAGACTAAAAAACTGTTAACTGTGAACCTACGTGACATCTCATATCGTATTTTGTATTAGTTTATTTCATGTTTTATTAATAGTATTTTCACTACAGAATAAGACCTTCCAAAAGTCACCAATCGTTGAAATCCCCTGGGATTTCAACGGGAGCCAGGATGTTCATTGAGTATTGCGAGCTTATAAAATAAGATCATTTGGTTTTTACTTGATGGCTCATCACTTCGCTCCAACCGGAAGTGTAAAGTAATTAATCTGTAATTTATCGTTTTCAAATGTTTCTCTTTAGTACTTGTTGCGTATGGCAACTAAACTAGTGTTGAATAGAACTTCGTTCCTGTGACAGCCGTGTGGAATGGCTCGCTATGTTGTAGTAATTTTTGCATTATTAGAATAAGTGTAATTAAATAAAAGTGAAAAATACACAGTCCAATTGCTCTTGTGTTTAATTTAGTGTACCAGCCGCGTGAAACTGCGTTAAGTAAGCATCACCAGAGTTTACAAGTCTCTACGATTTTTACAATTGTTATTATGACCAGTTGTTTTATTACCTTTGGAATTCACTAGCAGTATTTATTTACAGAGACTCAACAATTCCCCGTGCCTTCCCCATTTATTATCATATCGTTTTCGCATTCAATTACTTATCAAATTAAATTAGTTTAATTGAGCTTTCAGGTTTTTAATATGATACTAATCAATTTTTGCCTTGGAGCACGGGTCCGAAGGCCCAAGGCAAGGGCCTTCCACCTCTCTTCCCCTATCCCCAACTTCTCGAGAGGATTTAGAGTGCCCCGTGCCGCACAGACACTATACATTTACAAACATGGATGCCTTCTCCGAGATTCGAACCCGGGACCTTTGGTACAGCAGTTAGAATCACTAACTACAATCCTGGTTGGGCGGCCTTCTTTGTTATTAATTTGTCTAGTGTGATGTAACATATCTCACATGTCTGACAGTAATGTCAGAACAAGCCTAATAACTTCATTGGTGTGTTCTCACCGACGACAGCAAGATTTCGCCTGCCGTCGGTGAGAGCCTTTAGCATCATACGTGTGAGAGTACGACTTCGCTCAGTTCCGCTCCCAATTTTGATGGAGGGCAGGCCTGGAGGACAGGTCCAAGGGCCTTCCATCTCTCTTCCCCTACCATTAACTAGATGACTCTGAGTATTGTTACTTTAAAAATAAACAACTTGTATAAGGCAATATTCTTAAGCAGAAACTGAGATTCTTCGGCCCATTAAATATAGCTTGCTTTGTAAAATCGCTTTCTTTATTATCCATATGTACGTAATTATAACAGGGAAAAGGGATCGTATTAGGAAGCTTTTAAAAAAATTAGTAACTTAACTTCTTTAAATTACATTACACACATAATAATTTTAGAATGAATCCAAAATCTTTCATTACATTTAATAGAACAGCCAGTGGCAAAGGGTGGTTAGCCTTGAAGATAAATCAGCAAGAAATTTAACCTGCTATCTAATTACCATTTCTTAGCAGCGCGCTGCTCTTTACGTTGTCGTAAGAATCCTTATTTCTTCTTTCGCTTTCAATTTGCCTCACGACATTAAAAAGAATTGTGGCAAATGTAATCAGACAAAACCAAATTTCAAATAAGAAGAAATGTTTTTATGCCAATATCTTCAATAATTAAAAGTGGGAAATTTCTGTTAATTTATGTTAAAATCTTTTTGCCAGTTTGGGGCTTTTAAATATAATTGAATCCTAATACATGGCTGTTATTGACATGAAGATTGGTCATATCTGATCTACCTAAAGTAAAAGCAACCGAATGGCAACAGACTCGAATGAAACGTGAAACAACGCATTTACAACGGAAGACATTTAAAATTAATCAATACAAAATAGTGTTTTGAAACTATAGCACTTTTTGGCTAATAATACATAATTAAGTAATAAATTTAAATACTGGAGTTCATCTTATATAGGGCTTCGACGAGAATTATGATTTAAAGTAAAGGATGACAAATACTGCAGCCGGGCTCTTGTGGATTATTGCTGAATTTAAGCTCTACTGCATGCTGTAACTTTTTCCAAATGTTTTTGAAGCTAAGCCAAAGTGAAGAACTATTCTTATGTACCTAGAATATTGAGAAAGGCATCATAATGGCATAGTAAAAAATAATAATAAAAAAAAACTGAGGAAACTGTTGGAAAAAAAATTTCTTAACTTTCTTTCAAAAAATAATAATAATAATAATAATATCTTCTTTACAGAGTTATTGATATACCCTCTGAAAGCTTGCAGAATATTCTTAGGAGTTTGGAAACAACTGTTAGATAGTAAGAAATATATTAGGGATCGTGAAAAATTTAAGAAGCCGATCAGTACTGCATATCACGCATCATACTATGATGGTTTAAGTTAAAAGCATTACGAAAGGAAAGGGAGGATACAAAGCTTCAATAGTTAAAAAATTACTTTGTAGAATTTGTAAGATTTGGTTATGACACTCTAAGGGTAATTAATAACTGAAAACTACTTCAGAAAATCTAAGGATAATTACCAAAAACTATGTTCATTGCAGTAAGTGAAATGTAAATATGTTAGCATTATCAGAAAATGTAATGTAAAAATTATCAGGGAAAAAAATGATTGAATATAGTTGAGAAAAAGGCATCTTTTTCGCTTTCTTTCCTTAATAACTCGCCTCAACGAATATCACCATAAAATATGCTCCTTGAAATTTTCTAAGACGCTTCTGGTTATTTGTCGCTGGTTTTAAAACCAATCGATTTTTCTGCTTACTCAAAAGTTTATGTTTCAAGGACGTAAACCCTCTCCCCGATATCAATTAAGACCACCCACGGAGAGTTCCGATTTTTTTACAGTCTCTCATAAAAATAAAATCAGAAGCACCCGATAAAGTCCAAAAAGGAAACCCCCTTTTTTTGCCTTTACTCCCACCGAAACGAGTCCTGAATTTACGATCGCTGACTGTTTTTAACACTTTGAAGACTGAATCAGGGACCGTTGAATTAGGATGGCTTCCTTAATAGCTACCAACCCCGCATCAGTGGGTGGCAGTCACGTGATAAATTCCACCCCATCTTCCCTGCGTTGCAAGGGTTAAAATAGAGGGGATGGTACACCGTTGATAGGGTTTTCGAATGTTAGTGGTTCGAAGCATGCATTATGACTGCGTATGTTTTAGTGAGAAAATCCGATATGGATTTTACTCTTAATAAAATCTTGATGAGCCATTGTAACTGCTCTTTCAATCAAATTCTTGGGAAAATTCTTCATACCTAGCTTTGTAGAGGTAATTCTCTTGTTTTGTCAAAGCAGGTTTTATTCTAGTATGGAAAGTAATTTCTGCTTAACCTTCTAGGCATTTATATATATTTTCACTAACCAGTTAAGTTTATGCTTTCTTTCCTATAAGCCTTCATTCCCCTAATTATCAATCCAAGAATATTTAAATTTTGTAGCGCGTGTGAAAGAATGCAAATTCTACCATTAGGAGTAAAGGTTTAAGTAGTGAGCTCTAGAAGGAAAAGAAAGGAGTGGGCCTTTGTAGCGTGAGCTTCTGTTTCTGCATTTATTGCTGGTTAAAGTGGCGTAACTGCTTTTACTTCGCTGCCACGAGACTTCGACACGGTTTTAGGTAGCAGAATTATCTGAGCTCTGGGAAAAAGTCTACTGTTGTGTTAATATCTTTAAATTTTAAGTTTAATTCTTGTTAGTTGAGTTACCGACCGAGTGAGGCGTAGTCTGTTAGCGTCAAATCGACGCATTGTGAATTTTTAAAGAGTTAAATAAAGGGTTAAAAGAACCTTTTTTCTGTCTGGTTCCTGCACCTACTTCAGCTGTCTCTCTAAAAGTTAAGTAACTAGACATTACAACCTCATGAATCTTTCAAAGGCTTTTTCAGTTTCGAGATTTCTTGCTGGTAAAAACATCAGGGTATTTAGGTAAATAATAAAAATTTACCTAAGATTCGGAGAGATTAAGATTAGCAAATTAACAGCAAACATTTATTGCAAGAGATGGAAAAATAATGATGATTTGATAATTATCAGCACAAGGCAATTTTCTGTTTGCTGCAGTCTGCGAATCAATCTGAAACAAAAATTTTTCATGTATTTCCGTTACTTATTCAGCTATAGTAGCTAATATATTCTTAAAAACAAAATATTTATTAGTCTTGCACTGTAACGAATACTACTCTTTTTTTCCTTATCTTGTTTTGCCGAAAGGTTCATATTCAAGACAATAAAATCTTGATACGGCAATTAAAGGAAAAGGATATAATAATTCAGAGAATCCAGAGAATTTACCCATTTTAATTATAATTTACTCTATGCCAGTCAACGTTCCTTAACATATCAAGAAAGCAACGTATAACATTTCGATTCAGGAGAAACGTTTTCATTGAAAACAAACATTATTCCTTCCAGGAAATTTAAAAATCATTATTAATTGATTGTTATAATCATCAAAAATTATTACTTGTGATTATGATAATCATTAGAGTGTTCTTCTATTACAAATATTCTTCTTGTATAGTATAACGAATTCATCTCGATAACAATAAAGAAGAATAGTCTTTAACCTTTCTTCTTCAGTTTTGAAGCTAATGGCCTATTTAGCACTCTTCCATCTACCCTTGAATCCCTTTACACAGGATGATATGAAATTCCTTTGACAAAATGCAAGTGTAAGAAGCAAACAAAAGTTATATAGTAACATAACGATGCGAACCGCAAACCAGAGATGTTACATATATCCCTTAAGATAGTAACACAATATAAGAAAGGTAACCAAGAATCAACCAGTAACGTAATATACGCACTGTAAGTATACAAAACAAGAACCATACAATCAATATACAGTGTATTAGCAAAATTAAACCCCATTTGTTTATCTGCTGACATAAAAATGTAAAAACTCTATTGTATTTATGTAATCCAAAACTGCGATGAATATACTATACTCAACAGTTTGTATCATGTAACTTCGCCTAATTTTATGTTATTATCCTCTTACGTTTAAACGTAACACCGACAATGTATGACATCAGTATTCCTTAGGAGAAAAAGCATGCATTTATTTCCAGTTTTTCAGACTTTAGGTTGTTAGTGAACTTGGGCAATATCTGTTCAGTTCTATAGTGAAGTCTCTGGTGCCGCATGCTCTTTTATCTTTATAATTGTAATTACACATATAGGGACGATAATGTAAAATAAATTTTAAAAAATCATAAATTTAAAACTCAGCGCATATTCAGTTCGGAATAAACATATGCAAAAATCAAATACCAGAAGCATAATGGCAAGCGGCAAAAAAAAAAAGGGAGCAAAAGATGCCCAAACCAAATATAAAATAAAATTTATATCTCTCGCTGCATCGTCATCAGGGAGTCTGTGCAACAAAGGAAGTAAATAAATCAGACTCTTTCTGAACCAATAAAGACACAAATTAAAGTTTAAAACTTAAACTAATCTAAGTAATCTAAAACTTTATCAACCCCACCCCTAACACTATTACTCTGGTATTTGATTTTTGCACGTGTTTATTTCAAATTGAATATTGGATGAAATTTCGACTTATTATTTTTTAATTTATTTTGCATTATTACCACCACTTGCTGCTTTCAGTAGTTAGACTGGGTTTGACTAGATTAAGTTTTGAACTGCGTTGTATTTATCCATTTTATAACGACAATAGTTATATAGGCAATCTATAAAATATACAAACAACCTAATATTATCCGTGTGAGATGTGACAACTTGAACCCTATTAAAAAGGTGACCTTTGCAAGTGTAGAGGGCACCAGGAAAAGAGGCAGATTTCGCACAGATGGATAGACTGTGTGGAGGCAAGACGTTAAAAGTCAATTGTCGGTGGACCGTGGCGACTGATCGGACCCGTTGGAGTAAGCTTGTTGAGACGTCCTTGGCCTGCAATAGGTGCAGTGAAAGTGAAAAAGTTGCATATGCAGCTAAATACAGGAGATGTTCAAAGTTTCGTCTATTTGTACTCACATATACAGAACAACCATGCTGAATCAATTGGCACCTGCCAGGGGTTGAAAAATGTTTGGCATGTCTAGAATATGTCTAGAAGTTTGGAAGATTTTTACTATTACGTCTTCGCTGGTTTTCCCATGTGTATATGAGCTAATTTCCCTCAGAAAGTTCTTCACGAAGGCATCCGCTCTCATAAGCAGATAACCTTCGAATCCTTTGACTTCAAAATAAAACCTAACCTTCATTAGAGGCAAAAGGAGTGTCGTATAAGAGCCCTTTAAGATAACCCCATATGAAAAATTGTGTGAGGAATAAACCGGTTGATCAAGGTGTCCATGCAATCGGTCAATAGCAATCAATCTAACTGCCTGGAAAGCTGTCCTTCACATGTTGTTTCACATTCATTTCTTTGTTTGTAAAAAGTGTAAATCAGTCTTATTAATAAGATTGATTAATACTTTGATTTAATTAAATAGGATTTACTAAATTTAATTGCTACAAGGTTGACTAATACTTTAATTTAATTGCTAAAAAATTTATGCGCTAATTTTTTTCAAAATCAAAATTTTTCCGTTACAATAGTTTTTTTCATTTTCCAGGATAGTATGATCTTTTTCTAGAAAAAAAAAAAACTATTTTGTAAATTAAATAAATTTTCAAACTATTCTGTTTAAGAGCTAATGTTTAGTGTTTATTATTTTATAAAAGTTATATATATATATACGTTATTTTATTTTATATAGTTATATGTACGTTAATATGGTTTTATTTTCATTAAAAACTAGACTGCTTTTTAAAAATAGTTTAAGCTTTGTCCATCAGTTCTCGAATAATACGAAGAGCAATCTAAATCTAAATCATTTTCAAAGTACATATTCTACTCCCACAGGGAAAAAATTCACCCCTTTAGTGTAGACAAAAAAGGGGTTCAGGGGTCTCAAACTTTAGGTGCCTCATCTTCCGGTAGCACTTTGCATAATTAACCCTCTCTGCCAAATGATACCCATACTTTGCCGCCCTTTAAAAATCGCTTTATGTGCACATATGAAAAAAATAAAAGTCGATGAAAAATGAGGCAGGCACGAGTTGAAACTTTACTGTGCTTCCTGCGATGTCCCGAGTAGCTATATAACCCTTTAGACCACCCCGTGTTCCACCGTGTGCCGGATCCCTCTCTCCCTCAATAACAATTTAAATCAGTGAGACTTAAATAAATCAAAAAAAAGTCTAAAAGGTCAGAATGAGCCTTTTTATGTGTTATGCAGTTAACCTAAATTTTTTAAAACAGTTTAAAAAATTTAGATTAACTGCGTAACACATAGAAAGAGGCAATCGTTCTTATATTCTTAGACTTTTTTGATTTATTTATTTCACACTGATTTAAATTGTTTAAGATATTCGTTTTAAAAGAAGCAAGCATCTCTTCTGATAGGATAATACTTAGAGAACCTAGTTAAAGATATTATGATCTTGAATTTCAGAAATGCAAAAAAGCTAATAGAAAGACACTGTATCAGCATATTTTCAATAGGGAATGTACTAAGAATCTTCCAGTCAATATCGTAATATTATATGTGCCATTATATTTTTATTGTATTTTATCTATATAGAATTACGTTATGCATTAAGATATCGTATTATTGTTGTATCATATTTCCTTTGTATTAATTTGTTTCTTACGTATCATTTTATTATTATCGTTATTACTGTATTATTAATATTTTGATTTATTTTATTTTTAGTAGTAGTATTATTACCTGTAGCATATTTTAACTTTCTTCTTATTATATATATTCCTTATTTTCTTCAAAGCTAGATATCATATATTATTATTATATCTCCCTTGTATTACTGGGTTATTTCTGAGAGCCTCGTGGTATCTTTCTGGAACACAATGAGTTTTGCATTTGTTTTCTTAAATAAAAAATAAATATCGTAATACTTCATAGCTCATCGAATACTGAAACTAGATTATGCTAAAGATTTATTTAAATCAAGATTTTAAACGACATTTTAGGTAAGAACAAAAACTCAAGAAATCAGACGAGGACGAGAATTCAATAAAATGATCACGGTTGGTTTGTTTGATGATGGCGAAGCACTCAAGGGATATCTGCTTAAGTGTACGGATGCCTTCATGGAGGACTTTGTAAGAGAAACTGGCTGGTATGCAACTTACACATGGGAAAACCACAAAAGCATTCATACAGCCAGCCCGTTCTCTGGGATTCGAAACCCCGGACCGAACTACCAGTGTTCAACGATTTTACCACTCCGCCGCTGGTTAGCCAATTAAATGATCATGGAGACAAATTCTAAGAATGTTGTAAATGGTAATGAAAAAGAAATCAACAAAAATTAAATACTAATGTTGCTACAATAATATTAAGGTATATAAATTGTGTTAAAAATTATTTAAAGTCTTTTGCCGTTCCTTAAATTCATGTTTGGGAGAATAAGGAAAAGGCACTGTATTAATATGAAATAATATTAATACGAAACTAATTTTTTTTTTATGATAACATAGATTTCTTTCCAATTTTTAGTCCAAAGGGGCTTTGTCCCTGAAGGACTATTCTTTTCCTTTCGGCATTTTGCGTCGGAAACATTAAATGTTGGTTCACTTTTCAAACTGTTGCCACCAAATATTGCAGCCCTGTATTATATTTAAAGAAATTAAATAATGAAGAATGTACATAAACGTATGCATGTTTCTCGCATTGTGATAAAATGACGGTACCTACAGCCATCGAATTTTGAATGACGTAATACTACTGTGAATATGGGCATCTGGAAGCACAAATTTGAAATCTGGAATTTGTTTTATTATCGATTTGAGACTTTAACGAATTTTTGATTAACAAACTCAAGAATTTCAAAGCGAGCAATGGCAACGTTATATAGAAAAAAACATTTTTATCTCCAGCGCGTGAGACTGTGTATCAGAAATTCTAAAGATATGTTCAATTTAAAATTATTTTACGATATTGCTTTTGAACTGAATTTTATAGTTTAGGTGAGAAGAACATGATGTTTAATAAATAAAGGTAACACACAAAAAGTTAAAAAAAAACTCCCATTTGGGCGTAATGTAAAATTTGAAACCTTTCAGTTTTACTTTATTTTATTTTATTTTATTTATTTTATCTAAAGGGGCTTTGACCCGAAGGATTATTGTTTATGTTTTGCGATTTTGCGTTGGAAACATTTAAAGTCTGAATCACTTTTCAAACTGTTGCCACAAAATATTGGAGCCCTGTATCATATTTAAAGAAATTAAATAATGAAGCATCTGCATAAATGCATGTACATTTCTTCCAATGTGATGAAACAACGGTACCTAGAGCTATCCAATTTTGAATAACGTACGTTTCCAACCGAATATGCGCATCTGGAAGCGCAAATTTAGAATTAGTTTTATTATCTATTTCATATTTTGTAAAACTTTAACGAATTTTTGATGAACAAACTCAAACGATTTAAAAGCGAGTAATGGCAACACTCTACGCGAAAAAAAAAAGAAAGAAAGAAAGAAAGAAACCTTTTTATCTAAAGCGCACGGAAATGTGTATCGGAAATTCTAAAGATATACTCATTTTAAAATTATTTTGCGATATTGCTGTTGAACTGAATTTTATGGTTTAAGTGCGAAGAACATGATATTTAATAAATAAAGGTAACGCACAAAACGTTAAAAAACGCCCCTTTGGATTTAAAATCTAAAACCTTTCAGATTTTTTTTTTTTTTTTTAAATAAGAAATCAAATAGTATGTACGATTCGCTAAGGAAAAGAATTTAAAATTATGTAAAACGTCAGCCTTATTTTGGTGCAGATTTTTAATAACTCTTGTCGTATAAACTATTCTTAGTTTAGCGACAAACATAAAAAGTCATCTTTGTGAAACTATAACAGGATTTGTTATAAACATTATGAAGTTAAAAAAAAAAAAAAAAACTACTA
>KK112163.1:320503-352291 GCA_000611955.2 Stegodyphus mimosarum
ACGTTATCAAAATTCAATTTTTTAAATACGGGAAGAAGAAGAAAGCATCATAGCTGTTGTTACTTATGTTTTATACATAATGCTTTCTGTTCATTCATTTCGTAAATTAACAAGTTCATTTATTTATTTATTAAATAATTAAAAAATGCTACAAATATAAAATATGATCAAATTTGCGCTGTACGTTGAATGGTAAATTATAATTAAGCAAGTTATTATGTTACTATTTGTAGCGTAATATAAATTGGAAGTAGGTTAAAAAGAACTTATTCTCAAGTCGAATAATGGGAATAATATCTGATGTTATTAAAAAAAGGTGTTAATGTAATTATGTATAATTTGTGGCTGAGCTATTTGATATGTTCTATGCTTATATTTGTTGAAATCTACGAAATAAAAAAAAATGTTGCTTTCTAAACACAGCCTCCGCCATTTTTAGAGTAATATTTTCATAACATCGTACTTTACAATGTTATGAAAATATTACTCTAAAATGGCATTATCAGTCAAATCAATTCACAAGTTCCCTCTTTATATAATAAATTTTACAACAAACGGCTATAGATTAGCATCATGCCACTTGACTCTTCACACGTCTTTGTCATGATTCATTGAATTTACAATCACGCACAGAAGAACCCAAAAATAAGCAAACAAAAAGAAAATTTTGATACTGATAGTCACCGGATACGGCATCAAGTTGACTAACAACCCTATCGCTTACCAATGAAGTGCTGGAGAAATCGACCCATTAGCGGACGATTTTTTGAAAACTCTTCTTGCACCCCTTTTTAGAGGGACGATAACTGTCACGTGCAATAACAACACCCTCTCTTTCCAAATGTGGTGTTTCCCACGCCGCATTGCGCGGGAAGAGCTGAAAATGGCAAGGCCGTTTGTTGTCCGAGCTATGATGAGGAAAAGCACTTAGAATATCTCCCCATTTTTTTCATTTTAACTTATTTTTCTTGAGAACTCGAAGGAATATGGATAGATTCGCCGTTAGGTTGTTGATAAGAGAGCAAATGATTCATTAAAGGATGTTACGGGAAGAACGAAGCGGACTGGATGCGCTTGAGTATGAATAAAGTCAAACCGCTTTAACATTCTTTAGTATGGGTGAAGAGGATTAATTTTGCTGTTCCTTTCATACTAGAGACGGGATATTATTTTAACAATTCTCTTCCGGTTCTTAGGTATTTGTAGTAGCATACAGGAGATGAATGCATTTGCGGAAGAGATACCAAAGAGAGTTTTGAGGCCTTAAGAGAATATTGAAGATGATGAAAAGAAGGATAGAAAGGAACAAGGCCCGAGTTATTAACTGGAACCTTTGGCCAAATCCTCTTATGAAGATTCTGCTTCACTCATTCTTTTCTGTTTAGCAACTGTTTCTTTTCAGCTGTTTAGCAACTGTTTACCAACTCATTCTTTTTTGTTTATCACAGATGAAAGTTATATAAAGTAACAATAAATAAAAAAATGTATATTGCATCTTTCTATATTTTTGCTTTTATGGCTTCAGTTCATTAATTTTTTCTCCCCCATCCCACGAATGGCGGGCTCTTGGCCACTAATAAGGCCGAAAACGGTAGTTACTTTATTACAGTAGCACCTAATAGGTGAGCCACTGTTGCCTGCTATGAAAGGAAGGGCAAATTACATCCATTCCTTCTCCGGTATTTCAACCCGGACCCTTCGGTACGGCAGTCAGAGTCCTAATCAGTTTCACGTCTGGGCGTTTATTATTTGCTATACAAAATATGCAATTATACAATTTAAATTACTTTTTTTCCCATGGAAAAAGGCTGAGGTAAAAAGAGGAATCTATAGAATTCTCAACGACTTGATTACAAACCTAAATTAATTAAATTAACAAATAAAACCAAAGTATTATAATTAACTAATTTTATATTAAATTGAGAAAGTTACGTTCATGAAGCGATCTTTATAATCACTTGATACCGTAAATTGATCAAGCTTGATCGTGGGCGTGGTAATCTTGATTATCACGCCCATGATGGTCAAGAGATCTTTATATTCGTGTGGCATCTTAAATTGATTAAGCCTGTGACAATATTAAACTGATAAACAAGTTATTCGTCATAAAGAGATCTTTTAGTTACTTGATATCGTAAATTGATCAAGCCTGTGGTAATCTTGATTATCACGCCTATGATAATTAAGAGATCTTTATATTCATGTGACATCGTAAACTGATCAAATGTGGCATTCACACAGTAGCAGAGATTGACTGTGCAAGTTAGCGTTCCTTTACAAATCAAGATTTTCTGAATGATATCAGTAATTAATGAGAGTGCAAGAGAAAGAAATATGCAAGGGGAGGGGGGGAATTTAAAATACGAATTTTAAAATTTTCTTCCATTTTCTAATTTTATATTTCTAAAGTCGAGAATTGATATAAATATATATATATCTTTGGAATTTTACTTATTTTTAATCCCAAGGAAGCATGTAATAAAATATTATAGAGGCCTTTGAAAGTGAACACCTGAAACACTTGCCTCATTTGCTCTTGTGTAACTCTAGAAATTAAATTAATTTTTAATTAAAGAAATTGTAAGGTTTATCCTAATTTTAATAACAGTTATTTTAAGTTTATGCATCTTTACTGTCCATTCTAGCTTCAGCTTACAATTTCCTACCAGAATGTATTTTCAGAAACTCGGTTAATGCAAATGAATACGAATAGTATTTAAGTCGATGTTTCGCCGACTTCTTTGGAGAGCCTGAGTTCCTGACTAGTGCGCATTTGCCTTTTGACTACGTCTCTCTGAGCTATTGCTACGCTCGGCCGTACTTTAGGCCCTTGTTTGGCTTCGCCGACTTGATTAAGATTTAGGGGCCAACTACTTAGAATTTTGATAGCTTCGGCTATATCTTTCAGTTAGCTTTAGTTAAGCTTAGTTAAGTTTATTTCATATTAATTTAACTTCAAGCCCAAGTGGAAGCTTTGCTGTACATTCCGAGTTAGGAACTGATTGTATCATATTTATTTTGTGAAATAAAGGGTAGTTGACCCTTCTTAAGTCTTACGTTATCAGGACTCGTATTTCTTTTTATCTGTTTGGCGAACATGACGTATCCTGACTGGACAGTGAGTTGACTGCAAACTATGTCCTATGGAGTAGTAAAGACGACAAGATGAGAAGGGTTAAAATTACCCTTTACTTTTTTCCTTGTTTGCCAGTCGCTCCCACATTTCGAGATACAAAGACCAACCACTTGTGGTCTGACAGTAAAAATGTAAGACTACTAACTAGATAAAATTTAAATGAGCTAACTTTAAATGTTTTATACAGATGACTAACACTAAGACTGGCCTTTTAAATTACTACGTCTGTAGTACGAAAACTGCGGAAAACTACAATACGTCTTTAGCTTTCAAGAGGATTAAAAACCTGTGGCCTTAAAGGTGGACAGTAACTGATAGCAAGCTCGCGAGAAGACTCGTGGCAAGATGGCTCACTCTCTCTCCTTCTACTACGCACTTGGTAAAAAGCCACAACTTAAATACTTAAGCGTTAGCAAGTACAATTTGCATAAACATATTCACGCGTTAATTCTGGCCGGAAGTGGAAAGTAAGAGATGATAGTAAAGTTTTAAAATAAAATAAACGTTAGTGAAACTTAAGAACCTTACAACATCTCTGTTCACACACTTAAGCAATTATTCGCTTATTAGTGGTAGGGGTTTTAAAGGATTGAACTGTGAATTAAATAGGTGAAACCCCACATCTGGCGCTCGATTTTGTTCTTAACGAACCATGCCGCTAGGTAGCGAAGATTTCACGTTGACCCCTCCAACCTTTCCAATTCCTTTAGCCTCAACCAAACCCAATGGAGGTATTCGGATTCATCATGAAAAGAATGAGAGTGGCAATGAAACCAGCAGCAACTATTGACGGCAAAGGGTCCGTGATGACTTTCCTGGGGCAGCTGGATTTGCATTTCACGTTATATCCTGTGAACCAGCTGCAGAAAATTATCGTCGCTACAAGGAACTTAAAAGGACAAGCTCTCAGCTGGTACAGAAGTATTGGCAAGAGTTTGTTGGAGGATCCAGGATCCGAAACGTACTCTTGGGAAAACTTTAAAACTTCGCTATGAAAGCATTCCCAGTTGTGAAAGACCGTGCTAAATTGGAGTCTGGATTATTTAGTAAATATCAAACTAATTTCAAACTAACAGACTTCATCTTAAGAAAGATCCACATTCCCAAATTATTCCATGGAAAAAGACCCCACAAAGAAATTACGAAATCACATTGCCGCGGTTACTTCCATCAATCCAGGACTTTCTTAAAGTCAGGAATCCCCAAACCCTGAAAAACGTATTTGAATTAGCAGTGAAATTTAAGAGTAGGCGAACGGCCAAAAACGCGCGTGCAAACAATTTCAGGCAGTATTCAAGGTTTTACGCTGAAACGAAACCTCAGGGTCAACAGAATCCGTACCGGCAAGAAGGGATGGTTGCAAACGCAGAGAAGAAAAAGACTGATCAGTGCAAAGCGTGGGGAAATAATAAACAGCTGGATCAAGGGGCAGGTAGGAAGAATTTAAACTAATCACGGTGACCTAGAAGAGGGTTAGGTCATCGTCTGGGAAGGAAAATCCCTCAGAAATCAAACTGAATACCATAGTCGTACAAAATTTGGCTTTGCCAGAGATCCATATATTCTTAAACGACGTCCCTACTACCGCCCTACCGGATACCGGGGCTCAGTGCAGCTTCCTGTCGCAGGATTTCTTTAAAAAGCATTTTCGTCGTTATAGATTGTTTAAAACAACGGGTGATTGCTACCCAAGGCAAACAGTGTGTCTGCTTGGGAAACGTGGGGCTGCATGTTTAAATAAAGAACGAGGTGCAAAAATTAAATTTTTTGGTGGTAAAGAATTTGTTAACCATAGTCATATTGGGGGTTGATTTCTTACGCGCAGCTAGCGCAAAAGTTAATTTCAAAGATTCTACCTTACAAGTCAAGATGGATAAAGCTGAAGAGGAAAAAAGCCACAATGTCGGAATTGCAATTGAGCCATCATTAAGAAGGAGAAAAAGAGAAGTTGGAAAACCGGTAAGTCGGTTTTCCAACTTCTCTTTTTCTCCTTGAGGACAAACCTGGCTACTGCCAGATTGTACCACATAGTATTGACATTGGTAGTGCGCCCCCAGTCCGGTCTAAGCCGTATAGGTATGACCATGTAAAGGAAGACATTCTCGAGCAACACATTAAGAAAATGCTCAAGAACAAGATAATTACGCCAAGTACCAGACCTTATATAAGTCCAGTAGTTTTGTGTAGAAAGAAAAATGGACTGGCACTCGCAGATCCGAATGCATGGAGATTCGTAGTTGACTACAGAAAATTAAACAGCATAACGAAATACCCCACATATCCCCTACCGATAATAGATGAAATTATAAGACAGATTCGTTCTACTAAATATATGACTATATTAGACTTGACATCAGGCTATTTTCAGATTGCAGTAAAACCCGAGGATGTCGAAAAAACAACTTTATTACAAAGTCAGGCGTATATGCCTTTTTGAGAATGCCGTTTGGCTTAAGCGGAGCTCCGCCTATATTTCAAAAAGTTATGGACATTGTTTTAAGGCCAGTCTTAGGCAAAAGTATTGTCATCTATCTCGATGATATTATTGTTACTAGCGAAGCCATAGAAGAATACATTAAACATTTAGAAGAAGTTTTTACACTGTTAAATGAGGCCGGCCTGAAAATAAATCCAAAGAAGTGCAAATTTTCCTCCAAGGAACTGAGGTACCTCGGCTATAAAATCTCAAAAAACGTAATTGAAACGGACAATTCCAAAATATTAGCTATTAAAATTATATTATCTTCGTTTTTGAGAATGTGCTCCTATTATAGAGTTTTCATAAAAGAATTAATTAAGATTAATTAAGATTTAGGGGCTAACTACTTAGAATCTTGTTAGCTTAGGCTATATCTTTCAGTTAGCTTTAGTCAAGCTTAGTTAAGTTTATTTCATATTAATTTAAGTTCAAGCCCAAGTGGAGACTTTGCTACATTCCGAGTTAGGAACTGATTGTATTGTATTTATTTTAAGAAATAAAGGGTAGTTAACCCTTCTTAATTCTTACGTCTCTGTTCACACACTTAAGCAATTATTCGCTTATTAGTGTTAGGGGTTTTAAAGAATTGAACTGTAAATTAAATAGGTGAAACCGCACAAAATTTATCTTCGGATTTAAGTTTAGTGAAAGATTTGATTAATCCTGAAATAAATAAATTTGAATCGATATAAAATAATCAAAAATGAATTATTCTTCGATCTGCAGTGTGCTCTTACAACTGTTTCAATTTGCAAAATGTTTAACTTGGGAAAAATTTCGAGTATTATATTTCAACGGAAATATCTATTTTAACCGTTCCCGAATCGATTTTGATTATTTTTTGCGTGCCAGCTGTAAGTAAGAACATAATAAAGGAATTTTTTCCAAAACGGATTGTAAAATGGATTGAAAAGGAATTTTTTGTGACGTCTGTGTGTACGTACGTACGTACGTATCATGCATGACTAAAAAACAATTAGCCATAGAACGTTGAAATTGTGTATATGGAACTGCTATAACATCTACTTGTGCACCTCTTTATTTATTGCTGCCAGCAATACCAAAATTATACACAGTAATGTCTTCTATAAGGGACAATTCAGCTGTTCTCAGTTCCTTTGAGTAGGGGCCTTAACGTATTTACTTCTTACTAAAAGACACTGAAAAGAAGATTCAAAAATAAGATAAAGAAATAAATAAAAATAGAAATGCTCTTTGTTAGCAATTTTCTGAGAGTTTAAGGGCAAGTTTGTCCTCAGTGAAAGATAGTACTGTAAGTAAGTAAGGGAATAATAAAATGGAAAGTTAATCCCTCTTTATAGGAAATTTCTTTGTAGTAGGAAAAAGGGGAACAGTACATTGAGAGAAAGTAAAATGTGTTTCAATCAGAAGGATATTTTACATTCATGGAATTTAAAATCCAGTTATTCTTACTACAGGTCTCAGTAGGGGAAAAAACAGTGTTAGCAAGTTGTAAGGCAGTCCAAGATAGGGTTTAGTGGGAAAGAAAAGGTTGTGAGGCGACTGGATCACTTGCCAAGCATAGGGATCTCACAAAGTGGATAGAGTGTAAACTTCTATCATTTTTGCTAGGACTGGGGAGCAAAAGAAATGTGGTTAAGTACTTGTGTGCTATTTTTACATACGTTATCTAGCATGGCTTCAAAGAGGAAAAGAGTAACATTAAAACAAAAAGTTTATGTAGAAGAAACTGAAAAGCTTAATAAAAATATTATAAGTTACTAATTCAAATTAACATTCCAAGGCTGTAAAATTAAAAAAAAAACTGATACAGTAGTATTTAAATGGTTTTAATCAGTAAGAGCAAACGATATTAGTGGAATTAGATTAATTTATAGTAAAAACATAGCATTACTTTCATGACTATCTGTGGTGAAGAAAAATCAGTCGGTATGCAGTATGTAACAGATTGAATGAAAAAGCTAAATGAAATTTGTGAGGGATATGAGGCTATATATGTGGAATATGAGGCTATATGTGAGGTATATGAGGATATATCTATAATGTAAATGAAACTGGATTATATTATTGAATTTGCTTAACAAAAATCTACGCTTCAAAGGAGAAAAGTGCCGTGGTGGTAAAAGCTCTAAGGAAACTTCTCAACCGTCTGCTTTGTGGTAACATGGAAGGAGGATTTGAGCAACCACTTATAAATGGAAAGGCCAAAAGATCAAGATGCTTTAAACACATCAACCTAAAAACTTTATCGGTCCATTGGCATCACAATAAAAAGTAATGAATTATGCAAAGCATAATATCTGAATGGTTAATTTCTCTTGTTGAAACAATGCTTAGAAAAAGAAAACAGATTATTCAATTTCTTGACCATTCGCCTGACCACCCACCAAATGTAAAACCGAAATCAGGGAAATTAATGCTTTTGGTGCTTAATGCAACATCAGTATTACGGCCTTTGAATCAAGGTATAATTAGAACCTTCAAGGTTCATTAAAGAAATCTGTTTGCTGTAATGAATGTAATTTTGAATGTGTCCCTGTTCTTTATAAAGCTGCTTGCGAAACACCGATCAGCCTGCAAAATGTGTCAAATTTATGTATTATGTATGTGTCATGTATTGAATTCCGTTCAGTGGACAACAAAACCTGTTAAATCCGTATCACAAAGTTGTGTTCAACTATGTTTTAAGAAAGAAGGCTTTGAAATTCCAATTTCGAGTGCCCTCAGTGAAAATACTACTAATGAAAATGAATCATTTGAACTTGTCAAAGTCAGCTGGATTGCTCAAATGCATTGGATATTTATAAATTTATGAAAACTTGTCTACTAAAGACACCAGTGACGACATAAAATCTTTCATTTCATTTGTAGTTGATGATGTGAGCTTTAACAAAAAGAGCTTGGAAACAGTGAGGAAGACGAAGAAGAGCCAGAAGAAATGTGTGACGTAAAAAAACTACACAGGTGTCTTAAAGTGCAGCTCCCATTTTTAAAAAAATTACGATAATTGTTGGTGACAGTGAAGGTCTTAAGATCATCCGTGACTTTAATATCCACGTGGAAATATGATTGCAATGCACAGACTTTCAAAAAGCCAAGTAACGTATTTTCAGCACATTTCTAGAAGTATAAAACTCTCTTGTTCATTTCACACATTTTAGCAATAACTAAACTTTTAAGCGAAAAATTTTTATTTTTCATTACCTTCAAATTAAAATAAATACCTGTGATATGCTGCTTATGTATATACAATTTATTTAAAGCTTGATAACCACTTGAATTTCTAATTAAATTACATTTTTCAACATATATCCTCTGAAGTAGGGACACCTCTATTTAAGGTATAAAATATCTGGTTCGGTGGGTGACCTTATTGAAGATTCTATTATATATATATACACATACTCAACCCCTCAGCTATTTTAAAAGTCCTAATCCGGCTCTTATTTTCGCAATCATTGGGTGTAGTCATATACTTCTACTTACAGAAGTGTTTTAAGTGACGAAAATATTCATGTTTTGGCATTGTCGAATTAAAAAATATGTATATTAATTTTGGGCAAATAACAAAATCTAACTTTTAATGGGGTTTCCCGGTTTCCATACTTATATTTGAAAAAAGTTTTATACTCCTTAAAAAGAATAAAACTGTAAAAAGTGTGACTCTCGTACGACAAAACTTAACCGGCGTAATTGATTTCAAAATTTGAAACTTTTTATGTCATTTTCAACTTACCTTGAAGGATCGGTTAATCAAGTTTGAATAATTCGAAGAAATAAGCTTAAATGAAGTGCAAGAAAAAGTGTGTATAATTTAACAGGCCGTGTAAGGAAGTCATGTGCTGTCCACGTCAGAGTTTTTCTTAATGCAAGAATGAAAACTTTTGTCTTTCTTTAATTCAAAGCTATATTTTTATACTATATTTTTATACTTATTTTATACAATAGTTGGTTTTAACAGTTGATTGTTCCAAATCACAATGGATGTGGTAAGAAGTAAACGTTAAAAAGGAAACAAGGGTATCAAAGGGAGAAAATTGTAACTTGTGACTGCTCACATTTTAGTTCTTTAATAAATACAGTTTGGACTGAGTTAGGCAGGGCTGAAGCCTAAACAGATTTTAATATTATTTTACAAATGTGGAATAAGAAATAAAGTATTTAAATTCATAATTAAAAACGTCGTGCAGAAAAACCTCTCTAAGATGGTCATTTATCTTTCTAGAGGACTTGATCTCCCTTAGAGGTGATCATCTTAGATAGGTGATCAGCACCGATGTTATGTCCTCAGAAATGCTGATTAGTTACGGTTAAAATTTATTTTTAATTTTCAGTTATTTATTGTATTTTCTATTCTTTTGCTGCCTGACTGTAAGAAAAATGTAACTATATTACGCGAGAAAGTATTCTCCACTTTTAGAGCGGGTTATATTTTTACTTTAGAATACCTTTAAGTAGCTAGCACATATCTTTTCATTTAATGACTGCATTTCACAGCTATTTGCACACAAATTATATTCATGAATATAATTTCTATAACTGAGGTTTTTCAATCGATGTTCTCTGAATCCTTTGTTCTGCAAGAAATGATTAGGGGTTCAGTCTAATGTTTGTTCAATTTTCAAATTAAACCAGTTTAACAGGAGTGAAACTGCTTTGCAGTTTTTTACATACTGCACTTCGCTAAGTTCTTTAATAAATGGAATACTTTGGGATATACAGATGCATTTTTGGTTCATTTAGCTCCCCAAACATTGGTCCCTCAGGGAACCACCACCTTGGTGAGCACGGCTGTCATGACCTCGAGACTCTAATGATGTTTCCTCTTTTCTTTTTGTTTTTTCATTTTTTTCCCTATCTGTTTATCTATTACTTTTTCTTTTCCTTCTCTCTTGTGGTTTCCTCTGGCTTACAATGAGATTTTGTCATAAGCCTTTCGCTTTTAGATTCTCATGGCGAGAAGATCATAAAGTGCGAGAAGACCTGCAAGGCTGGAGAGAAGAACACTGAAGAGCCAAAGATTATTTATTTCGGAGGGTCTAGTTTCAGATAAAATCGGACTGTTCAGATAAAGTCCATCTACCTTCATATCAAAAATACTATGATAGTGAGCAGAAATAAGCAAATACACTTAAATTAAGGAAAAGCTAAAGGAAATCAACATTACTTGAGAAAGTTTAGGGAGAGAAAAGGGCATTTTAGTTTAAGCTGGAGACACTTGGAAGTTCCCTTTAGTGTCAATGGGCCAGTCATCCCTGCATTCGGGTAGCTGAATGTTGAACTTCAGAAAGCGTTATAATCAGTTAGCCCTAAATCTGTCCTCGTTGTTGGGCTTCGTGGTGGTTGTGGCCACCATGTCCGAATATTTATTTTTCTTTAATACGGCTCCTTTAAATCCATAGATATAAAAATCATACTTATAAAAATGCGTGGTCATAAAAAAAAAGTTGAAGCAAGTGTGAATGCTAGTTAAAATACAAATCCATCAAATTTCTGATTAGAAAAAATTCAAAAGGTATCTTAAAAAAAGTCACATTTCTTGATAAACAAGTACATTCCTTTTTATCTTGATGAACCAAAGACCATCAAACGGTCGCTTTCTGGAGACTTAATAGAAACCGTTTCTCATACTCAATTCCTTTGTAAGATCTGCTGTCTAACTTTTGTGTGAAATCTGGAGAATAGTGTTTGCACAGAAGAAGGGTTAAAACTACCCTTTATAACACTCTAAATTATTTACAATGCGTCAACTCGACGCTAACACACTACGTTTCTGCTTGGGCGGAAACTGAAACAGTAGAACTAAACTTAAAATTTGAAGATATTAACAATTATTAGAATTAAGCTACAGGGCTCAAACAATCCTGTTTCCTAATGCAGTGTTGGTAAACTTGGGTTTTAGCAAAATAATAGGTGTTAGGCCCCGTTTAACCAGCAATAACTGCTAAACTTAAGCTCGCGCTACAACACGCATAGAGTTTTTCCAGACTCTCTACCTTTTCCTTCTAGAACTCGATATTTAAACTTTTTCTCCCACTGGTAGAATTTACATTCCTTTAAGCGCGCTACCAAATTTAAATATTTTGGCACTGACAATCAGGGGAATGAAGGGTAGGAAAGGAACTTAAAATTAAATTTACTGGTTATTTAAAATAAATATAAATCCCTACAGTTGCCCCTGCCATAATTTAACAGACTTGGATAAAGGTCCTCAAAGACCTGTTACAAACTGATAAATTCTACAACTAAAGCCCCGTTTGCATCAAATACTAAAATTTAAATTATAACAGAACGATATCTTTTCATCATAGTTATGCTGAACTTTCTTCCTCATCTTTTAGCTGGCTTTCAGTCATCTTCTTCCAGTCATCTGGAAGGAATACTTATGAATACATGTTTCTAAATAACACTTTAAATTCACAATACAATCTTTTATTAAGTTTCTAACCTTTTTGCATTTACCATTTCCGAACATTCCGATTTTTCACATCGCAATAACTCATTTCACATTCATGTTTAAATTTTAAACTTAATCCCCTTTTGGTTCTCCACAATGTGTGGTGAGAGCGCAAGTGTAATGTGTTAACAGTGAATAAACTCTTCACCAAAACGCACATCGACTTGTTAGCACGTAACAACCTTCTTAGACACAACCTAAATTCATTTCGAGCTAATTAACAGGAAACTTAACTAGAGTGTCGGTGGAAAGCCCTACAAAACGTTTAAGCTTGCAGCTTAAACGCATGCAAGCTTTCGCTAAAAATCTCATGATTTGGCTTAGCTAACATTTCTTTTGAGCGAACTCAATTGAGTACATTAAACTTTAAATGCATTAACTTTACATTTTGAAGTTTTAGCACTAAATACTTATTATATATGCTCTTTTGAGCTTTAAACCTTCATTAAAAGTATCATTTACTTTAATACAACAGATATTTTCACATTTGACAAACAAATACATTTAAGACAATAGAGAATAAAATGAAAATTTTACTTAAATGAATCCTTCTCTCGCCAAAAGTGCGAACCTAAAAACAAATTTTCATTAATAAGTACTATTACATAGTTGCTTAAATCAGGCCAGATCTTTTGGCGCGTTAACATAAATAGTCTCTTGACAAACAAAACCGAACTACTAGTTCTTTACATTAACATTACATTTCTACAATACACTATACTTTGTACTTTCGCCAAATAAAACTAAAATAACTTTAGTCCTCACTCGAGGCAATAGCTTTTACAATGTAACTTCGTAGTTGAAACATTTTCATGTAATTTTACAGAACAGAAAAGATTTATTGAAACATTCATTTATCTTTACTTTTCGACGCTTGGTATTCAAGCATTCTTTTATTGCAGAACTGCGTCCAAGTCAGTTGATTCACATTGGAGATTTTCCGTCTCCGTTTCCTATCTGCTGGTGGGAACTGGCTTTTCCTCTTTTCCCCTCTGATCAGTCGGTCGCCCTTTAGGATTTACTGGTGGCATGTCATCACTTTTCCTTTTACTGGCCGGAAAACTAGTTCTTTATTCATTGGTCGCCGAGGATGCTTGCTTTCAAAATCTAGGTTGCTTCAATTTTTGGTCTTTGTCTTGAACTTCGGCAGGTCTCTTCTTCATTTTACCGACCGGTGGTCTTGTTTGTACTATTCTTTCTGTATGCCGCCTCCTTGATGTATCCTAGGCTTGTCTACTGCAAGATTTTGTCATAAAATGGCGATCCTTGTTTCTAGTCGAGACCTTTCTTTCACCCTTGAATTTTTTCTTCGCTGGATCTTCCAGGTGTTGAGGGATTCTTTTCCCTCGAATTCTTCTACTTATCTGAGACCTTGTAGTTTGGTTAGTTCTTTGTTTCTTTGCGGAAGGTGGAAGTTGTGGTGGGTCAAAGTCGCCTCTTCTGATTCGGAAGCCTGCAAGAAACTACACTGGTGTGCAAAACTTAAGCAATAATGTAAATTTTAATCAGATAGCCATGAAATTGCAGAAAAGAGGTTCTTGAGATCAGTACAATGAACACGCATTTCAGTAGAAAGATCATGCATATGCAAGTGTCAGAAACAAAACCTCACAAGCGGCGTGAGAGCACGCAAAACACGTGCAGTTGGAGAGCTCAGCTTAGGACTCTGCAATAAAAGGATGGATGGAGGCGCAATTAAAGACATTCTCTGAAAGTGCAAATGGGTTCTTTCGTGAAATATGGCTAGAAGAAATCCCCTGGATGACTTCACACGTGGAAGAATGATCAGAAAGCTATAAGAGAGGAGTAGTGTGGCAAGGGTAGCTGAAGAGTTCGGAATCAACAAAAGTGTCTTTTCGCGTGCTTGGAAAGGCCTTCCAAGTCATAGGTACAGCTGTTAGGAAGGTTGGTGGTGCTTACCCCAAGAAAACAACTGCAGTGGATGACCGATATATCGTCCTGCAGGCGAAAAGAGCCCAAAACCAGTTAGCAAGTGCCATGGCTCAGCAACTGTGTACAGCAACGGGGCGACAAGTGTCGCAGTTTACTGTGTCCAGACGCCTTCACAAAGGTGGCCTATTCGCCTGCCGTCCTGAACGTACATTCCTTTCAAAGTTGGCCATTGGCGCCACCGTTTAGAGTGGTGCAAGGAGCATGAAAACTGGACATCTCATCAATGAAGTCGTGTCCTCTTTACGGATGAGAGTCGTTTTAATTCCACAAGCGATTTTCAACGCCAGTTGATTTGGAGAGAGGTCGCTACACGGTTTTATCCCCGTAACATCCCAGAAAGAGACCGTTAAGGTGGTCCTGGAGTTCTCGTCTGGGGAGGCATTATGCTGAACGGGCGGACAGAGCTCCACGTTTTCAACAGATGTTGTGTAACCGGAGATCCCTATAGTCAGGAGGTGATCCTTCTCAATGTGCGTCTGTTCCAAGGTGTCATTGGAGCAGACTTCATTTTTATGGATGACAATGCAAGGCCACACCAGACTCCTGCCTTTCAGAAGCTATTGGAAAGTGAAGATATCACTCGGATGGATTGGTCAACGTATTCCCCTGGTTTAAATCTCATAGAACATGTGCGGGATACTTTGAGGAGACGCTTTTTGGTACGATCACATCCTCTTTGTAACACCCAACAATTGAAACAAATGTTGATTGAGGAATGGGCACGTGTACCCCAAGATCTGTTGGACAATCTGGTGCTGAGTATGGAGAGACGGTGCGAAGCAACCATTGAAGTAATGGGAGGGCATATCCCATATTAAGGAACATCTGCTTTTTGTTCTTCCTCTTGTGCAAACAATCTTGTATAATGATAGTATGGGTGCAGTAAAGCTTTTTTTTTTGTTTGATTCCATACTGTACGCATTGTATTCATTTTTGAGAAACTATGCTTTCGTCATCATTCAAGTACAAAATACCGTCTCTCATTTCTAAATTTCATGTCTCTCAGATGATTTCTCGTGGAGTTATGGCAAAAAGAATACCTGTTGTTTAAGTTTTGCGCACCAGTGTATTTAACACGTCGAAGTCTTTACGTTTATAATATCTCTTCAGTTGATCCGGACTGGCTTTCATTCTTTCTCCCGAATCTGATTTTAAGTAAATCACAGCACCAACGATCTGCTGTACTATATAAGGCCCTTCAAATTTATGGGCGAATTTCGATACGAAATTCTCTGGTGTACTAGACAAAGTGAATTTTCTTTTCAACACCTTATCCCCCATTTTAAAATCTGATTCACGGCGTTTTCTGTCGTAGTAAAGTTTTTGCCGCTCTCTTGCTACATCTGAATTTTTTAAAGCTTCATCGATCAGCTTTTGAATGTTTGCCTGTTTAAATTCTGTTCTCGCTCTTGGACAAAAAAAAAAGTTTATCTAAAGGTGTCAAAAATCTTCCTACCCAGAAATAATTCTGCGGACCTTTTACCCGTTGTATCATGCTCGGCAGTTCTTAAAGCATAGGCTAGTTCATCAACGCAGCCATCCCAGCGTTTATAACAATTTTTAACGTAACTTCTAATTATTTTCACAATGTTTTTATTAACTCCTTCCGTGATGTTTGCTTGTGGTCTGTACGGGACCATTTTCATATGCCGTATGTTAAACCCTTTACAAAAGTTTTCAAAAAATTGACTAATGAATTGCCTACCGTTATCGCTTATTACTTTTAACGGTGCACCGTATTTTAAAATATACCTATGTAAGAACGCATCTGCGATTATTTTAGTCGACGCTCGCTTTAAGGGAATTATTTCTACCCACTTAGAAAAATGGTCTGCAGCCACCAAAAGATACCGGTTTTTATTTAACTCGCTTTGCGGAAAAGGACAAAGAAGGTCTATTCCAAGGATCTCGTTAGGAAAAGTCGCGCGAATACTATTTAGATACCCGACCGAGATATAATTAACGTCGTTAATTAACTGTCATAAATTACAGGACCTGACATACGCTGTTACTACCTTCTGTATTTGCAGAAAATACACCGCTTCGCGTACTCTACGCACCATTTTCCTCACCTCTAAATGTCCAGCTGTGGGGTCGTCATGAAGTTCCTGCAAAATGCTTAACCCTAGTGTGGATGGTATGGCTGGTTTAAACTCATGGTTTTCATTGTCGATTTAGTATAGAACAACAGATTATCTATGATCTCTTAATTTTGGGCCCTAAGACCTGCATGTTCATAATTATCTGGATGCTTTAAATAAGCATAGATATTACCGAATTCTGGATCCTTCAGCAATTCAGCTATAATTGTCTCCCGAGAATCTAAAACTTTAGAAGTTAACATAGCATATTTTATTTGGTCACTATTTTCATCCAGTTTAATTCTTGACAAGGCGTCGGCCACTGTATTTTCCTTTCCGGGAGTGTGCTTAATTATTAAGTTGTATTCTTGTAACTTTAAGGCCCATCTAATTAATCTAGGAGTTAAATTTTTTCCAGAATATAATCTACCTACGGCCGCATGATCTGAGTAGATTGTAACTGGGGCTTTTCCAAAATGGACCCTAAACTTCTGAACTGCCATTAACACGGCTAACGTTTCCCTTTCTGTCGCTGTATAATTTTTTTTGTGTCTAATTTAAAGTTTTGCTGCAAAAATGCCAAGGGATGGCCTTCTTTAGTTAAAACTGTACCCACAGCGTAATCTGAAGCATCAGCCGCGATCTACAAGTTCGCGTCTCCTTCCAGGAATTTTGACACTGGGGCATGAATTAGAGCTGTTTTCAGTTGTTCAAAAGCCGTGTTTGCCTCCGCTGTCCATGCAAACTTAGATTTCTTCCGTTTTAAAACTAACAAAGGTTCAACAATATTGGCAAAATTTTGGATAAAAGAACAGTAATACGAGCACACGCCAAGAAAAGATGAAAGTTTCTTTGCCGTATTTGGCGGAGGATAATTTTTTATTGCTTTTATTTTAGAATCCTCAGTCCCAATACCCTTAGCTGAGATTTTGTACCCTAAATATCCCTATTCTTTAATTGCGAACTTACATTTTGCAGCATTAATCGTTAAACCTGCTTCTTTTAATAATGAAAAAAACTTCGCGGAGATTTTCCACATGCTGTTCAATAGTGTCACTAGTTACAATGATGTCATAGAGATAAATCAAAGTGGATTTTCCGAGGACAGGACGTAGAATAATGTCGATGGCGCGTTGAAAAGTTGACAGAACCCCGTAAAGCCCAAACGGCATGCGTAAAAATGCATAACTGCCCGATTATGTAATAAACGCCATCTTATTCACGTTTTCTGGTTTCATGGCTATTTGAAAAGCAGCCTGAAGTAAGATCAAAAGTGGTCATAAATTTTGTAGACCTAATTTTCCGTATTATTTCTTATCCGTAAGCTATTCCGTATTATTCCGTATTAAATAGGGAATTTAGTCATGCTATTAAGTTTCCGGTAATCGATGGCAAAACGATAAGCTTTTGGATCCGAAGGGGGCAAATTATTTCTTTTTCTGCATAGCACAACTGGGCAAGCATACTCCCTATTGATCGGAGTGATTATTTTATGTTTAAACATTTGCTTTATGTGGCGTTCTATTATTGATTCTTTTTCCTTATCATAACGATAAGGTTTTGCTTTACAAGGTTCGCTTGATTTTAATTCTATCCCATGGATAACAATTTGTGTATTCCATGATTTTTCTAAAAATAACGTAGAAAATCTACTTACAAGTTCTTCCAGCTTGGCTCTTTCACCTTGCTTTAGATGCTGGAGATTGATTTCGGGTACATTTTCCTCTTCCACCACCTTTGGTACCATAGCAAAAACAACGGAATTTTCCGCAAAATTTATTTTGCCGTTCGCCGCCCTAAGAAACTCTGTACCTAGAATTACATTATTTTGCAAATTTTTAACAACAAAAAATAGAACTTTCAAAACTTCGTTTTTTACCTGAACGTTCAAGCGATAGCTTCCCGACACATTCATAAACTTTCCCTTGTGCGGCAACGATTTCTGTGCTACTATTTTTAAGTAATCTTATTCTCGAGAAAATCCGATAGCAGAAGTTTTGGCTTAAAAATTTTTCTTGTGCGCCAGTGTCCACGAGTGCTTCTACGGGTACGTTGTTCAAAAGAACCTGGATTAGCGGTAGTTGGGAATTCTTGACTACCACGGTATTTACATAAAACTTCGAGGGATTTTGCGATGCACAGGTGGTCTGGACCCTCAAATTCTCAGGTCCCTCTATTCGTTTAAAGTCTTCTTTCCTCCTGATGTTTTCTGGATGCGCTGGCGATCTTTTTCTTTATCATTTTCATTCTTGCTCGTTAACGGTATGGTTAGAAAACGTTTTCCTCTGTTGTGTTTGTTTCTTTTCGCGGCCGGGTGTCGGGAGAACTGTTGATGGTATCCCTGGGTAGGAAACCTCGAATTTTCCGCTATCCGTCGATTCTGGAACTTTGCGGCTAATTTGAATAATTCTTCCAGCGTTCGTGGGTTTCTCAGCTCCATGAAATCTTGTAATGCAGGTAATAATCTTGGTAGTATAATCCTAATAACCTCGCTATCGGGCATTCTTCCATATAGCATATTCACTAGCTTGACTTTGCAATAAACTCGATAAGCTTCCCGTTGGTAAAAGCTGTACAGTTCGGCTTCAAGTTTGGCACGATCTTTCACAATCGGAAAGGTCTTTAGGAGTGCCGCTTTGAAATTTTCAAAATTACAGTTTAGGCTTCCGACATCCCCGAGTAAGAATTTCTCTATTCCTTTCCACCACGACTCCGCCTGTCCTCGGAGGGCACTCGAGGCAGTGACTACTTTTTGTCTTTCGGTTACCGCATACAACTGAAAGTGCATCTCAAGGGATTCCAGGAATGAAGTGACGGATTTTTTACCGTCGCACATCACTGCTGGTTTAACTGCTGCTCTCATAGTGTGTATTAAGAAGCCAAATCCCTCCAATGGGATTGTCCAATGTCGGGTCTACAACTTCTGCATCTTGTAAAGATAATAGTCCGTCCTGCTTATTGGCCATTGGATCCGAGTAGAATGTTCGGGCGCCAGGTGTAAGACCTACTGTCTATCCTTTGTGTGAAGTCTGGAGAATAGTGACTGCGCAGAAGAAGGGTTACACTCTTTAAATTACTTACAATGCGTCAACTCGACGCTAAAACACTACGCCGCTCTGATTGGGCGGAAACTGAAACGGTAGAATTAAACTTAAAATTTGAACATATTAACAAGTAGTAGAATTAAGCTACAGGGCTCAGACAATCCTGTTTCTTAATACAGTGTTGGTAAATTTGGTTGGCAGCAAAATAATAGCTGTTAGGCCACGTTTAACCAGCAATAACTGCTAAGCTGAAGCTCGCGCTACAACACACACACAGTTTTCCCATACTCTGTAACTTTCTCTTCTAGAACTCGATATTTAAACTTTTTCTCCCACTGGTAGAATTCGCATTCTTCACGCGCGCTACAAAATTTAAATATTCTGGCACTATTAGGGAAATGAAGGCTTATAGGAAAGGAACTTAAAATTAAATTCAACTGGTTATTTAAAATAAATATAAATCCCTACACCTTACACTGCTTGGATGACTCAAACAAACAAACAAAAAACACAGTAAAATCGAGACAATCGTGACTTTATTTCAGAGATCGACCTTCTCTTCGTATCAGAAGAAGAAATTATTTCTTAACTGTGTAACCAAAGGCTTTGTGTTGCTAGGCGAGTAAAGATACGCTAAAAAGATATGTTAATCAGTAAGAAACATGTAGTCCTGATATGTCTAAAAATAGTGAGGTCGAATTACAATGTGGATCTCCATCAGTTTCTAATATGTTCTGAAAATTTCGTCAATTTGTGTTTCTTTTAGTTGCAGCTGATGATGTCGATAGCCTTGAATTGCCGAAAGGGCTTCTACTAAAATCAAATCTACGTCAATCAGCGCTGTATTTTTCTTACACTCGATTTTACTTATTAGTCTTTCGCACTTAAAATATACATTAAAAATTTTTAAATTTAAAAAAGAATTAAGAAACAAAAAAAAATCCAGTTTATGTAATAATAATCTGATATTCGTTTTCAGATTTAAATTAACATTTAAAAATATTGAAAGCAAAATAACTAAGATAGAACTAAAATTTTTATAATTAATCTGAAAAATTCAAAATGCAGAGTATAAAATTATAGGCTGCAGAAACAAGCTGTTTAAAATAGAAAAAGATGACACTTTTTTTATGTTGTGCTAAAAAAATGAAGGCCTATAGTATGCAAAATTATTATGGAAAAACATATCTATGCTACTTAAGCCACTTTTATGGGGAAAGAACAGAGAGAGGTGAGAATCAGTATTTATATATGAACTTTCTTCTCACATTAAAGCTGTCTCACAAATGAATTTTCTTTAAATTATGCATTCTTAAGGCATATGAAATAAACAAATAAAGGCTAATTTTATCATTCAGTTGAGAATATTTTTCAGCGAAACTCCTATTAGTTTCTGAAGGTCTTCTTTATTGCATTAAAGAATTTTCCTTATTCGCATTTTAACAAACAATGAATCAATTTAAACATATCTTTCAATAACTGATTTATCACGAAGGAAGAATTGCATTTACTTTGTAAAAGCGGAAAAAAATCCCGAGTTCTTCATATAACAATGAAACTTTATTAAAAGACTTCAGAACAAAGGAACTGCATGAATGAAAAGAAGCGGAAATATTGTAATGTCTCGTCTTTTTCTCGATATTTCAGTCTGATATACGATGAATTATTTGCTTTACTAAATGCCATTTGTATTTCAGGTATAAATGGAAGCATAAGCGATACGGCCATGTAATACTTAAAAAATTAATTCGCAAAGGAGAACGGGGAGATTATCTTCAAATTAATCAACAAAGAAAATTAAATGCAAAAAAAGACCCTTAAAAATTATTTTTCAAATTTTCAAAATTAATGTAGCTCACATCCCCTTATACTTCGCTACAACCCATAAAGATATAACAATAAATATTTGGAAAGGGAAAGAAAAAAAAACACTTACGTCGGAACCCAGGGCTGAAGGGGGTTTAATTCGAATCGTCCTTGCATAAAGTGGTTGGTACTTGTAACAATGGTTCTAAAAACCTGTATGCACAACCCTATGCAACCGAATCCCAAAGAATTTAAAGTACCACCCGATTGATAAGGTTTAGTGCGTCTTTTGGATGTCATCAATCAAGGAGCTTGACTTCAATTAAAATAGTTTTCCCGGTTCCGGCGGAAGTTGAGCGCCATTTGGAGGAGCACAAAAGATGGGCCCCGCAGATGTAGGCTGCTTGCTGCCAAAGGGTTACGTGGACATATTAAAACATAGAGGGGGAAGGAGGCCCTTCGCGGGAGACAGTTTTCCGGTGCTGTGGAGTTTTAGTCGAGTCATTAGCAATTAGTGATCAACGGCTGTACTCCTTTGTCACCAAAGCGCTGTCGAAGGAAAGGGTTGGTATTGTGCTCCAGAAGGGAGGGCATGCAGAACTGCATCGGTTGACATATTTGGAGAGGGGAGGAACGCACAGAGATATATTTTAAAATTATTTGAAAGAAGTTATCAATGAACGAGACATGTAGAAAATTTTTGATTCTGAATATGATTTCCCCCCTCCCAAGCTGCGCTTCTTTAGCAAATTGCAAACGAGCTCTAGTCATTTACTTCAGTTTTTAACCAATATTTACAACTAGAGGGCTCTTACAAGCACAGTTTTCCCAGAAAAGCAATTTTTAATCTAACAGTTATCACGCTTGAAAAAGATAACATGTTAGGAAGCGAGCATAATAGAGATCTTTGGACCAGGAATATTGCTTTTTTAATGTGCTATCAGTTAAAGACTTTATGCTAAACTCATTCAAGGTTAACAGGCCTGAAGTATAAAGTTAATCCACTAATCTGTGGTTGGTTTATAAGGCATTTCTCCCGCCTTCTTCGCATGCCTTCGTGGTGTAGTGGTCTGCATGCTCGACGCGTAACCGAGAGGTCCGTGGTTCGATTCCCGGCGAAGGCGTTGCTCATTTTTCATGTCTGATGCTTCGAAATAACCTAATGTCTTTACAAGTTGGCTATGTGGATGACGGGAAAGCCCACGAGTTCTACCTGTCTAAGGGAAGGGATGCTTTTGTGCAGGACTTCTTATGGAAAACAGGCTCGTATTCACTTTACATATGAAGAAAACCTTGAAAATTCTCATGCAGACACCTCGCCCGCCAGGATTTGATGCTGGGTAGAATTACTAGTGTTTACCGCTCTTACTTCTTAGCCGCTGGTAAGCCTCAATAAATTGTGAGCAGAAAGTCTATAATTAAAAATTAACAATTAATTAGAAATTTATCATCAGTATTCGATAATATCAGATAATGGATTAAATGTGTGATATGTTCCTTCGGAGGTCAACAAAAATTTAATGATAAAAGTTGAAATAATAATTTTGCTACATACAATATTATAAATTTATATAAATATTTGGGTACATTTCTTTTGTATTCTAACAAGCTTGTATAATTAATTTTGTATACTTATTTTTCGTTCAAACACATAATTATTTTATTATGTCTTGATTTAAGAAATTTTATGCACAGTCTTTATGAAAATTTATGTTTCCTTGAATTTATAGCATATTGCGATTAGCTCAAAAATGCGAGAATTTATGAAAGCCTTCTTTAAAGAAATTTCACAATGTAAACTTTTTAATTGCTTTATAATGTAATTAAATTTCAGTGCCGTCAGATAATGTTTTACCGCGGACAATGCTTTTGAATACCGCACTTTTGAATGTATGATTTCGCTTTTTAACTATCATTTCCGAAGTATTACTGACCTTTTATGAAAATATAGTATTCCTAACCTAGTAGAAAAGCAAGCATTGAATTTTGTAACATTGATTCAGGATGGAGAAGGCTCCATATTGCTCCCATCATAGGTCTCAAATTTTGCTAAAAGTGAAGTATCAAGCCATTAGTTTCACTATGAATAGCTTTACACATTTCCAAACATGGCATACTGAGATTTTCATTATGATTTACTTAAGAGTACACGAATATCATGAGCCCCATGTCAAAGTGACAACCATATCTTCCTCTTTCATCCCATAGATCATATCATCTCGTGTCAAAGTGACAATTATATCATCCTATGAATATCATCCATGTTATCTCATGGATCATATTATACCATGTAAAAGTGACTATCGTATCACGCCATGTACATCATTCCATGTCAAAATAACAATTATATTATCCCATGGATACCATCCCATGTCATCCCATGGATCCTATTGTACCATGTAGAAGTGACTATCGTATCATGCCATGGACATAATCCCGTGTCATAACCCCAAGTCATCCCATGGATATCATTTCATGTGAAAGCGACTTCGCTGTGCGAAGGTAGGCACGACTGATTCCTACAGAAATGCTGTTCCTGTTTCTCTATGTTTTAGCTCGTCATCAGGCAGTAACGTTTCTAGATATTACTAGGCTTTTCAGAACAAGAAGCATAAAAAAATCAACTGTGTTCTCACTGAGGTTTGAGACACGAATCCATTTACTAGCTGAGCTTTCACTTACTATCTGAACCACTATTAGCTTCCACTTACTAGCTAAACCACTCAACTACTTACATTACGACTGCACTCACCGGGAAATGCAATAATTCCTAGACACGACATCCGTTGAACAGATCCAAGCAGTGATGAACGATCATCTTTTAGATATTAGTTTCTCTTAAAAAATTTACCAGGTTTTTCAAAACAGAAAACTAAAGAAGTCAACTCTTTACTCGCTGGATTTCGAACCATGATCTTCGATTGTTTTTTTTTTATTATTTGGATGTGCTACTACATACGTCACGAAAGCATGCATTAGGAGTCCTTTCAAACCATGACTACAAAATTCCGCATGTATTATGAACACCTTTATGTTCTGCTTTGGATGAAGCCGTGTAAATCTAACTGTAATTGAAAATTTTGCATGATAAAATCCGTTACGTTAACATGGTTATATACGTATTTATCTGAAGTCCGATCATGTATATTGAGAACTTAATGAAATATAGTTTTGATAAAATTTCACTGAGTTTTAATCACTCAGTACATAAAATAATTCATGAATAGTTTTAAGAAAATTATTGGGTACCGAAATTTTTTTAATTTTCTCTTTTAAAACTTTAAGAAAATGTTGATTTAACCAATGGAAATGGGCATACAAAAATATCTAGACTTCTCTCGCCTTCTGAATGAGGTAGCTTTATAAAATAAGGTAGCCTCTGCTTTATAAGATAGAGCCTTGTATACGGTAATCTGCGGTTGATGACGTTCAGTCGATCCGTCTTCGTTGAGTTCAATTGCAGAATCTCCTCCTCCAATGTGTGGTTTGAATGCAGATTTGTCACTGGATGTGTCTTCTCCTAGACAGTTCTTTCAAAATTTTACCCTTAGAGACTTTTATGTTTATTGGATGTATTTTCAAACGGAAACTTGAAATGTATATATATAATAATATGATATAAAAGTTCACTATAATTTTTTTTAATTTTCCAAAATAGTATGGATCATCTTAACTTTTTTTAAAATTAAAAAAAACTAATAGGTTTTTAACACAATTTTAGAATTTTACTAGGAGGATTTAATCTACGTCTACTAAATTATTAGTTAAATTTTTTATTTATGTACTGACATATATGTATATACATACACACACACACATATATAGTCTTATATATCTATAAGTAAACTAGTTAATCAATTATAATAATAAATTACCTAAAACAGGATTTTTATACAAGATTTTTTTAACATCTTCACAGACTCTGGAGCAGTCACTATTCATATTGTGTTTATCGCCTTGAAGCTATCGTGAATCAATAACAATTCTACCTGTCGAAATATACGCATTATCTTAGTGAAAATGGACATACATGTATACATGGACATACACATTAATACTGTAAATAAGGGCAGATTAGACAGTACGTTACATAAACAGGACAATTTTCTCAAGTTAATATTCCATTCTCAAGAAAATACTAGTTCAAAAATGGAAAAAGATGTAGACAAGTAGCATTATTTGAGTACCAGTATAACGGTCGCACAGCGAATAACTCCAGTCTTCTAGTAAAGCAGTAGTTCCCAAACTTTTCCGAATGGAGGCGCCTTTCTTTAATTGAGAATTTTCCATGGCGCCCTACCCTAAGTATGACTGATAAGTAAGAGATAAAAATAAATCGTGTATCTTCATTATTTAAATTTTTTGTTTTACTTTATTAACACTAAATTAGTTACTAATGGATGAGCCTGCAAATCACTGCTGATTTTCTCAAGTCTTGGAATTAAACTGGACACGGCTGCCTCATTTCTTTTTCTACGTTGATTTTTGCTCTATACTTGCTTTTTACTACAGCGACCTCCAAGACCCACCTTCGCATAAACACGACGTTGAAAATGGAATTAAAGATCCCCTGAACCTTATCATTTAGAAAGGGATATTCATCTCTTTTTGAAATCCAAAATCCTGTCAATTCTATGCTGCCAAATTTTGGTTTCGAACTATTGTTGCAAGATAACTTGGTAAAATTCTCTCCTTCCACAGAAGTAAATTCAGCTGGAGCATTAGTGTTAAATGGATCTTGAATCCGTGCAAACCTATCGAAATTTTTACTTTGAAAGTATTTCTCAAACCTGATCAATTAGCTGTAATAAATGCTTTTCAAGCATTTTTTTTATATCTTGAGAAAGATCAAATTAATTTGATATAAAAAATTACTGAACTTCAAAATATGAACGTTTTTCCCTGCAGAGAGAGATTAAGAGAATTCATCTTTTCAAAAATGTCGCATAGGTATACCAGTTTTATTGAAAAATCCGCATCAGTGAATTCTTCGGCATCCTTTGTATCCTTCCTGTTTAAGGAAAATAAAAATTTCTTGGCAGTTCAAAGGTACAGGCAAAAAATTATCACGAGAGAGACATCGCGCACCATAGAACAAAGACAAGTGCTCGACTTCCATGTCCTTACACAGTTTTTTTTTTAAATACTTGCTTTTAATGGGCGAAATATATTATAAAATTTACCACTTTCACCACATATTCTAACACCTGATTCAGTTCAGGACTCAAATGCTCTGACGCAAGCGCTTCTCTATGAATAATACAATGGGTCCACAGTGCCATTTGGTGAATTGCTTCGAATAAGTGCCTGTAATCCTCAGTAGCAACCAAACGGGAAACGAGCTCGATCAGTAGAGCACTTAAGCTAATTCAAATTATTTTCATATCTGAATGTATCAAGAATCTCAAGCAGATCCTGAGCCTTTGCTCCTTCAGCGATATTTTTACAAAACAGAAAGTCTTCTTTAACATTATTACCATATATATATATACCATACAGAGACATCGAATAAGCATCCTTATTATTATCCATAGCGTCATCTAACTGCAATCCAATTCTCCTCTTTTAATTTTTTCAATTAATTTGATCGTTCCACCATACGTTGTATTCTTCGATAATTATGTTATTGAACAAAAGCACTTAGAAGCCGGTAGGATCTATTCTTCTTTGATTTCTTTGATGGTATGAGACTTCTTACATTTCGTGATTTTGTAAACTACCTTCTAAGATGCTAGCAAAGCGTTATTTGGTATTGATGCAATCTTAAAAAATGTATTTTTTGTTGTTTAAATTATTTTAACAATATACTTGGAAGCATACACTCCGCTGCCAAAATTTTCATACACAATACACGTTGTAGTCTCTCTTCACCATTCATTTCTGTTGACGTAAAACCAAACTCTAAATAACCGTCCTCATGTTTACGGTATTTTTCGTTTCTTTATAGTCGTGACACTTGTTGAAATCATGCTTTCTTTATCCGCACTGTTACGTTTACTACGGTTAAAAAATTAGTCCATCATCAAAAGTATAAAAGGAAAAAGTCACAAAACTATTTATCAAAGACAACAAGCAGGAAGTAATATAACACTAACTATACTACATGAACTATTTTATATCACTTTTTATTTATATGAAGCACTGAGTTTAATATCATTAGACTTAGAATGTAAACCGACTGACTGAATCGGGGCAATAACGCTTGCTTATTCCGCAAGATCTTCCAAAACAGTCCGTAACATTAAAACTTCCAGATCATAAGAAATTAGTCTCTATAGCCCACGTGAAAAGTATATTCTGCGTCGGCCAATCTTATTTTTATAGGGGGTCAAATAAAAACAAACCACACAAAAAATATAGATATTTCTTAGCTTCTCACTTTGTTTTTTTGTTTAATTTAGGCCAAATGTCTTTCCTTAATCAACTATGAAGCTTTTATAATATTTTGAGGCACCCCTGTGAAGAGGCCGCGGTGCAAAATTTGGGAACCACTGTACTAAAGCGTTTCTTAAATCTTGCATAGTTCTAAGAAAGGACTGCTTCTTATAACTGCTCTTTCTAACGTATTCCATTCATGCAGTATTTCGAATCCATAAATCTGGTATATCTGGTCCAAAAATCATCGCTTTCCACTGAACACCCTTTTGGAGTTATTCATGGTTCAAAACGAGTTCAACGAAAAAATGAAAATAAGCATTATTGCCCAGAAAATAAAATAAATAGTAAAATTTCCTGTTAAAAGTCTTAGAAAGGGCAGTGATGTGCTCCTAGCCTTCTTAATGTAACCTCCTTTGTCATACATTCTTTACCATATTAGTGGTCAGTTCTTTTGAACTTTAAAAAAAATGACTACAGGATTTTATATCTTCGAAAATATAGACGGAACAAAAATTAGAATTAAAACTGTTTCTTCACCGAAGAGCATATAAAGCCCATCGCTTTAATTCAAAGAATGGCGTTTTTTGCTGAATTTAAACTACAGCTCTGGTAAGACTAGATCAATGGGGCATAAATATAAATTCTTTTATATAAAATCTTATTTCTTTGCTTTTTCAATAAGATGATTTTCTTTGTGTTGACGAGTAACGACAAGAAGTATTGCCTGGCCCTATCTTTCGTGTTACAATTAAGTCTTTAAATCGTGTTATTAAACGCGTACTTTTTCTCACGATGTTCATTCAAATAAGATCGAATTTTTATGACAACAAACTTAGAATGTTTAGGATAATTCTTTAAATATAAAATGTGACTTTTCATAGTTTCTGCGGACAGCAAAAAGGGCAAATAGTCAAGTATTCATTATGCTTTAACCGGTTAGATGAAAAAGTAGTTTCTTACATTTACATGTAAAATTTACAGGGCGTAGAGTAATTAATATTTTTAGAAGCCAATGGATTTAATGACTAGCACTGTTTTACTCAAGAGAGAATTAGCGCTAAAACGGGCTATTTTTATTTGATCTTTAAATTTCGTCCCAGTTTCAGGAAGCATTTTATAGTGTACTGAATTTCAGTTGAAAATATGCATTGAAAAGTCAGTAAAACTTGAGGCAGTTTATTTATTTTTAAGTATATGCTCACATTTGCAGGTTAAGTTACTGAAGTTTTGCATTTAATTTATTAACCCATAGTGAAGCTGCTCCGCGGAAATAATATAAAAAGTTGAAATTTATATTCATAGAATTTTTCTACCTACGGTGCTGAAATTATTCTCATAAAATTTTTTATTTTATTTCGAAATTTTTTAATTTCTAATTGGAAATACTTATTCTATTCTAGGGACAATACAAAAATTAATAAATAAAAAAAGTTATAATCACCTTTTTCGAATTCTGTAACTGTATATATAATTACCTTTAAATTAAGATACAATAACACGCCGAACAAATATTAATTTAGAAGTCAAACAACAAAAATCAGCGTTATATTTTCAAATTTTCACAGGACTAGTTTCGATGGTTTTACTGAACCATCGAAACAGAGAATAGCAGACAGCTGAGGATGATGGTTCGGTAAAACCATCGAAACTAGTCCTGTAAAAATTTGAAAGTGTAACATTGATTTTTGTTGTTTGACTTCTAAATGAATACCTTTAAATTGTTTGAGAAAATTTTGATTTCATATAAAATGTTTCAGAGCCACTTACTAAAATCTTTGTAAAAAATTAAATTAAATTACGTTTTTGCATAAAATAATTTGGATGGAAAGAAAAGCTTATAGAGTAATTCTGTGTAGCATGATGTTAAATATTATATTTTATGAAGAAATTAAATAAATTTTAACTAAAATCTTTTTATTAAAATAAACTATTTAGAACCATTTGTTACAAGGATATAAGTTGCATTGATATTGTATTTTAAAGCAAATTTTAAAAATATTCTGACTTTAGCTAAATATGAATGCATTATATCTCAAAATACAGGAACTTGTCTGTCATGCAAATACACCTCATACGGAAAAGAATTCTTGAGCAGTGACACTCGCATGTCATTTTATATTCAACTAAAAAGGCAACGCTAATTGGGAAAAGGCATGCCTTTTTCCAAGCTGTCGAACAAATTTAGCCGCACCGTTTTTGCCCGTAGGTTTAGCCTTTCAACCATTATTTCCTCGAAATGCTGTACAATGGAAAAGAAAAAGTTTCCCCTTACTTCACATTCGCCATTAAAAGTTGATTTAATTTCGATTTCCGACGCTTACTTTATTTTATTTTGTCATTCTAAAAGTTACGAGGACCAAAAAAAAAGTGTAAAATGTTCTTTGATCTTTTATACTAGCGTGAAAAGCCTCTGCCACAGAAATAAGTACAGAAAGAATGGAATCTGGTTCTTTTTTTTACCCCAACACAAAAACTCTCGGGGGTACTTTTCACAAACGATTAGTTTCGAATTGAAGTCATGAATAACTGTGTTCGTTTTTTTCTCTCTTAATTGGTGTAATTGCCAACTAAAAGTGCATAATTGGCTATAAGGTAAAAATCACTCAGAGAGAAAATTGATGTTTTATTTTCACCTTTTTGTGTCCTTTTTTTCCCTTCCTCTTGTTCGACATACATTAATTCAATTTTGGAATAAGATGACTTTGTAGCTGTATCAATTACCTGTTACTTAATCTAAAGTTTCAGTCTGAGAACATTATCACTTCCTTATCAGTATCAGAACTTGCATCTTGAGATAATGATTCTGTACTAAAGCGAAATAATCTAATTTCATGAATTTATCTCGTAGCTGATTGAAGTAGTATCTCCAGAGTGCTTGTTGCGACAAAGGGATATGAATTCATGGGAAGAAAACCAACTACGTTTGCAAAATAACTAAACGCCAAAAACTACGTCAACCAAATTTCTCATTTTGACACATAATTATGCACTCATTAAACTGTCAAAATTCAAAAATTAAGTGTAGAATTCATTATTAATTTCTCGTCCTTCAATTATAAAAGTACTTCTACTTTTCTGATTTAATTTACTATGCTATTTCTTAAATTTAAAAGCAAGCTTTTCTTTATTCTGTTATATTTTTGCATGCATAAAGAAACTTGCTTAGTTTTTACAATCAGTTGCCAAGACATACAGCGGCCCATAAAAATCCTAATGTGGACTTTATTTCCGTAAGCTTTGGTCGTAAACATATGCCTCCGGTTACAAAAATGTAAAATGACGCACATGTTCATATTTTGGCTTTTTAAATTTTAAAAAGCAATTTTGTAAAATATTAACATATTATGGAAAATATAGGCACCGGTGGAGATTGTATATATCAAAAGTATATATACAGTCGCCACCGGTGCCTATAGTTACATTTTGTAAAATTTGTACTAGTTATAAAAAATAAAATATTTGACGTTTGTATGACAAAATCTGACAGACATATTTGAAGTCTGAGTTCATGTTCTTAGGTCGCATGCAAACTGGAGAGCGAAATGTTTGCATTTATACTCAACTATATTGAATCAAAAAAGTTTTTAATGCTAATAGATGTAAGGATGAGCATTGATATGCAGACAAATGAAAAATATATATATTCCAAAAAGAAAGTCTTTGCAGAATTCTTGCTTTAGAAAACACTGATAGGCTTGAGCATTAGCACACAGAAAAATCATAATGTTATTTACATATAATAAAAATTTAAAATATTTCTAATTTGATAATTTTTCCATTTTTTAGATTATGATGTCAAACTAATAGAACTGCGTGAGACTATCAATAACGTACTTTCGGCACTTGAATTATTAACTATAAATTATTTAGATGAAAATGCTTTCGCCATATCATACGTAACAAAATTATACAGAACGTTACATGCTAGTAAATTAGCCCCCTCTCCCCAAACAAAGAAACTGTCACTGAATGACATTAGAAGAGAAAAAAATCAACTTCAAATTCTTCTAATATTTTTTCATACGACACTTCAAGATAAGCTGAAAAGGTAGGAAAAAATTTGAAACTTTAGAATTAAATGTTTTGGTCTATTTTTGTGGCATATGAGACAAATTCTTGTATTTTATTTTTATAAGGAGTGTAAGCTCTTATTAAATACAGCTATAAGGATCAGGAGACATGATTTTATCAGACTAATTTTTGCTTTCTTGTACGAAGCCTTGTAATGAGAAAAATTTTAGGTTTCAAATTTCAACAGAAATACTCATTCCTACTGTTCCCGCATCCATTTTCACTATTTTATTTTTTTTTAATTTTTATTTATTTATTTATTTTTGCTTGGCATCTGTAGGGCGAACTTAATAAAGGACTTTTTTTCCCACAAAACGGACTGTAAAATGGATTTAAAATGTATAACTTAAAAAGATTAAATTTGAAATTTTGTATGGGGCCATTATAAAATGTAGATATGC
>KK112163.1:362007-380733 GCA_000611955.2 Stegodyphus mimosarum
TATATATATATATATATATACCCGTGCTGTGTATTTTGCTCAATGCATTGACACGTTGTACAGTATATGAAATATGAATAAAAAGTATACCGAAAAACTAACACAACAGCTGATTCAATGAAAAATTCCAATTACATTAACTCTTCTTTTAAAATAATTTTTAGGACAGAACACATTTAGAATAATCAGTCTTTCATTTAACTGATATGAGATTAAATTAATTCCGTTATCTGCTAGAAAATAATTTTAGCGAACTTTCTAATTTGGTGATCATTTCCCTAAATCGACCAACCTGTGAAATAGAACAGTTCATTTAAAAATATATGTAAACATCCCCTAGTGCCTGAGGTGATCATCTTCACATAAGAATCGTGAATGGCCAAGCTAAGAGAGAGTTTATCCGCTGTACTCTTAAAAACCATACTTAATCTTAATTTTGCTTTTATTATAACTACACCTATTTGTTTCTTTCAGAGCACTCGAACCTTAGTTATTTGCTTTTAAAGTAAGTAACAATGTGTTTGAAAAAGAAAATAATAATAATGATAATAATTCAGATATATGCATATTTTGTACATAAATGACATTCATTATTCTATTCAGAATAAATTATTAAAAGAAAATAGTTAAATATTAGATATAAGCCAGATGAAAGCTTACATCTCCTAACCCATTTTAAATGATGAAAGCTATCACTCGCTGCCTTAAAAGGTAACTTTTGAGGAGCGGATGAAAGGGGAAAGAATTAAAGAATGACAGCGGATCCAATAGGCGCGAGTTTAAGCGGAGAATGAAACGGGAAAGAATGAACCAGCCGTCTAAGAAGTCTGCATAACAGCTGCTGACTTGCAAAATTTTTTGCTAAATTCACATTCGCAAATCGAAAACTTCATGCGCACGATTTTTAAAGGACGTATTGTAATCACGAAAAATTCCAGGTACCATATTTCAACAAAAATATCCATTTTGGCCGCTATCGAATGCAGTTTAACGATGTTTTTGAGTGACATCTGTACATATGGACAGAATAAAGGACTGACGGATGTTTTCAAAAGCAGGACGTTTTCCAAAAACATCTTATAAAACTAATTTAAAATGGATTCCGAAGAGATTTTTTTCATGGCGTCTGTACATACGTACGTAGCTACGCATGTATGTATCTCGCATAATTCAAGAACGAGGAGCCTCAGAATGCTGAAATTTTGTACACTGCTGGCCACACAAATTGCAACGCCAAGAAAGACAAGAGATATCACAACAAAATTTATTTAGTAGATAACATGTTGACCAAGTATCGAATGATTAAATTTATAGACTTCTGTAAAGTTTGATTCCTTCCAGAATCAGTAGCCAGAGTAGTCGCCACTGTTGGAGATCACCGCTGCGACACGCCTCGGCCTTGATTGAAAGAGACTTTGGATGTGTTTTGGGGGTACAGCAGACCAAACAGCTTCCACACGTTGCCAAAGAAGATCTGGTGTGGCAGCAACACATGTTTTCTATCGGCAAAAGATCCTGAGAACGAGCCGGCCAGGGAAGCAATTCAATCTGGAGATTGACGAAGAACCCTTGGACAATGCGTGCCACGAGTGGTCGCGCATTATCCTGTTGAAATATGGCTGTGGGCAAGCCCTGAAGGTAAGGAAGGACAACTGTCTCCAACACCTCGGAGATGTAGCGCTGGCTGTTTAAAGTACCGGCAATGCGTACTAGAGGAGTACGAAAGTGATATCCAATACCGCCCCATACCATAATACCCGGTGCAGGACCAGCGTGGCGGTGCACAACGCAGCTGTTCAGCATCTTCTCTCCACGGTGTCTTCAGACTCAAATCCGACCATCGTGGTGTTGCAGACAGAAGCGTGACTCGTCACTAAAGACAATTTCCTTCCATTCTGCCGTCCACATCCTTCTTTAATCGCACCATAGGTGGCGGAGACGTCTGTGGTTCTGCGTCAAGGGTAGACGAAGCAATGGACGTCTTGCGGACAGACGACACTGCTGTAAACGGCATCGAATGGTACGCGCAGACACTGGATGATGCGTTACAGACTGAATGTGCTGTGCTATGGTTCATGATGTTACTGAGCGATCCGTCACTGCCATGCGCAAAATGATCCTGTCATCACGTGAAGTTGTGCACTGAGGTGGATGCGATCGAACACGTCGGTCCGTCGTACCCTCCTGCATCCAACAGTCTTATATCCGCATTGCAGTTGTTTAGTTTCGTCCAACACAACTACCAATTTCCCTGAAAGATAATCCACATTCTCGGTAAGCCACTATCCTTCCCCTGTCGAACTCGGATACTTGATCAAACGATGATCGCTGTTTACTACGAGGCATAATTGATCGTTTTTTTTTTTTAAAAACCACGAGAAAAACACAATTGCGGAACTTGAAATCGTCGAAAACTCCAAGCCTTAAATAGTGCTTTGAAGTGGCGCCACAGGCGCGCGTGATGTGCGTTTTCGCTGAAATTCTAATCATTTGCATATCTCACCTCCGCTAATGCATGTTGTAAATTTCATGTTATTTGCATACTTCCTTCAGAGTGTTGCACTTACGGTGGCCAGCAGTGTATACAGGACTGCTATAGCATGTAGTTGGGCACCTAACTTTTTGGTAAAAATCGGCCGCATCAAAAGTATATAAATGTATATATTTATATATATATATACCCTCTCTGTTACTGGGTTCATTGAGTTGAATTTTTTTATTCTTGTATATTGGTAAATTGTGCATTTTTTGCTTTAAAAATGATTGAATTAATGTTGTTTTTATCTTTCGGTTAAGGTTTTCATACCTTTAGTTAACTTCCACGCAATAGTCGTAAAATTATCAACTATTTAAAAGTTTTTTAAATGCGGCTAACTTTTTACCTCCTTGTACAAAATAAAGGAAGTATTGTAATCACGAAAAATTCCGGGTACCATATTTCAACGAAAATATACATTTTGACCGCTATAGAATGCAATTTAACGATGTTTTCGAGTGACATCCGTACGTAAGGATATAATAAAGGACTCTATTTCTTCAAATGATGGATTCAGAAGAGATTTTATCAGGGTTTCTGTAAGTACGTACGTATGTATGCGTGTACTTTGTATGACTCGAAAACGAGTAGCCTCAGAACGTTGAAATTTCGTATATGGGACTGCTATAACATGTAGATCTGCAACTCCCTTTTTGGTTGCAACAACAGAGTGGGTATAACAACAGACAGCAACAGCTCAGTGAGCTCAGATTTTTTATTCTTATATGTTGGCAAATTGCGCATTTTTTTGCTTTAAAAATTATTGAATTATGTTGTTCTTTTCTTCCAGTTAGAGTAACAACAGAGCGGGTATAACAACAGAGTGGGTATATGTATATATACAGATATACCCACTCTGTTGTTACTCGGTTCCGTGAGCTCAGTTTTTTTATTCTTAGGTGTTGGTAAATTGCGAATTTTTTGCTTTAAAAATGATTGAATTATGTTGTTCTTATCTTCCGGTTAAAGATTTTACACTTTTAGTAAATCTGCATGCAATATTTATAGAATTATCGACAATTTAAAAGTTGTTTAGTGAGGCTAACTTTAATAATTTTTGCCATGCAGCCATATTTGTTTGCATTTGAAACTTAGCAGAATAGTGGCTTTGTTGTCAATCTAGAGAAACTAAGCTTCCCAACAACAAAGATAATGCCTTCTTTTATTATTGCGAATTAAATCATGCTTAATCCATTCTGGAATTAATTCGAGGAAATAAGTGTTTAAGATTTGCTTCGTAATTTTTAATATACATATTTTGAGATTTTATGCATTTTTGCCCTGTCGTGAAGTGAGAACTGAATTAATTGAATGAGAAATACTGAATCATCTGTGAAAAACTTTCTTTTTCTTCTTTTTTGTGTGTTTAATTTCTCTTATACATCTTTTAGATTTATTATAATATTTGAGTAGAACATGTGGCAACGATTAGATAATTCATCAGATGATATAATTTTTGTGCATTCTGAGTTATAAAATGAATGACATGTAACACTGTTACGTGAACCTAGCGCGAGATTGTCGCTATGGTAAACAAATATAGTGAAAAAAAAGTGCATTTATTCTACTGTGGTTTACGCGCTATCGACGAAGTAGATTTAGTTCAATCCAATAAGTTTAACTGAAATGCAAGAAAAATGCGTATGATTTAATATTCCGTATAAGGAACACAAGTGGTGTACACATCAGATTTTTTTTTAACAGAATAATGTATTTTATTTGTTTTCTTTGGAGAATCATGTCATCTTGGTTATTAAGGTTACGTTGTTTAAGTTTGTACGATGTTTAAATTCGCTGCCCATTTCTTTTTATAACATAATAAATAATATACAATTGCCTACTTTTCATTTATGAAAATTAGCTGCCTTCATTGTTTTTATCAAAACTATTTTCATAGTTCTCCTTGGCAATTTGACACCCATTTGAAGCTTGTAACTGGCGAATTTTGCTTACGCAATAAAATTATTAATCTAGGAACCACGCTGGTATTTTTGCTAAACCTGCTGCTCCGCTAGTTCAGATTCCAACAGAGTGTTTCTCGAAATGGGAACCGAAACCTACCAACGGATTGGGAGGCAATATCTGTTGGATCGCAAAATGTTTTGAAGTACTCTTTTGCTTATTAACCAGTTATTCAAATTTATTAGTAATTATGAATTACTAGTTAATTACTCCTTGTAATTGTATAATTGTATATATTTATTTGTCATTATTTCATTGTTACACTATTTTCTTCTAGGTATTATTATTATTATTATTTGGTCAGTTTTATTTGTCTCGACAAATCGTAACTATATGCACGTGCGTCGCAAAGAACTGCAATTAATGCGTGCGAATCGCGAGGTTAAAATGTTTGAAAAACGCTGTTCTGTCATCTTTCTTCATCGCTGCATCACAAATTATACAAGTCATCAAAATTACTAAGCATTCCTTGCACTGCTTGACCTGGATGTGCACTGCAAAAAAGATGTATATTCTGTTTCAACAGATGCCAAGCGGCCAGGAGCGGCCAAGCGGTAAAATCGCTGAGCACTGGTAGTTCCGACTTGGGTGCGAATCTAGGCGAACAGGCTGGCTGCATGAGCATTTCCGTGATTTCCCCATGTATAACGTGTATACGAACCAGGTTTCCTTAGAAAGTTCTCAATGAAGGCATCACTCTTCTTAGGCAGATAGCCCTAGTGTACTTTGCCATAATAAACTAAACCAAACCAAAAATAATCAACAGATCTAGCATCAATAAAATTAACAATTTCATTACATTTGTTCAATGTGTAATCTCATCCAATTGTATAGCAAAGTATTTAGGTAAACTCAATTTATTGAAAATGTATTCATCCAGCCATACGTGAAATCTTCTGAAAAATGTCATTTAAACAAATACCATAACATCTAACTAATTTGCTCGTCCTGTATTTAATAGAAAAAGCTAAAAAAATGACTTTTTTTTAGCTTATCAAATTTTATTTCAGCTTAAAAATATTTATGTAGCTTTCTTTTCATATTCTCATCTTTCACATAGCCTTTGGGCTTGATGACTTCACCGAATTGCCTTCGAGAACTCTTATTTCGAGTTTTTGTAGTATCCAGTTAAACTTAAAGTATTTTGTGAACCTTAAGCGTTAGCAGGCTAGGTTTGTTTAATTGTCCACTCGTCCATCTTAAATAATATCATCATCAAATCAAAATCAAAGTTTGATTTTGAAAGCTAAATCCACATAATATTAAGCTTTCATTTGCAACCCACTAGGCTGGCAAAATAATGTTCGAAAACACTAATTAATGCAATCTGTCTCTGGAAAAAAAAATTCTAGAGCCCATCAGATATTTGTAAGGATGATCATTATTCTGAAGGGAGCGGGAAAAAAGAGAAAGTGTTTAAAGAAAAATTAAGTACTTAAAATTTAATGAAAATTCGATTTTGAAACATTTTGTTTGAGACTGTATTCACGTACACTCTGAATACATATATTCTCCGGATCTATGACGCAGCTTGAAAACTGCTCCTTCATGTCAGTGGTTTCCAAAATGTAAACTGTGAGATAATTTTTCGTGGGTCACAAAAATTCTAAAATACTTTTTCACTTATCACATATAATTATATATATTTGCTTGTAAAAATGAATTATTTGTAATTATCAATTAATAGTTAATTGTCATGTACGCTTATCCCTTATTATTATATTTTCATTTAGGAATATCCCCCATCCTTTTCTTCCGGAGCAGCTAATATGAATGTGAATCACAAGGTTGAAAAAATTGGGAAACATTGTATCAGGACTTAGTGTTCTGTGTGTATTCTTTGAGAACATAGTAAATTCTGTAAAGGGTTCTTATCCTTACGTTCTAAGTCCTGAACTGGAACAGGGAGCGGAAGGTACGCTATGTTCTGATGTAACTGCTGGGCTGGAGAATAACTGCACGTGAAGGGATTTGAAATCCTTTTTTATTCAATCACTATTAATAACAAACCTCCCAATTCGGGAGAGATACAGAACGTAACAGACCACACTTTGGTCAAACTTAACAATCAAATAAATTTAAATGAATTAAAATAGAACTTAAATTAAACGTTGCTTCGCAGAGCAATTCGCGGAAGTTGGCCTCTACCGAAAAGGGTGCGTAGCAAGGTATACTAAATACTACCGCACTTTAATTTATTTTACAATGCAATCACGTAGTAAGCACTATGGCTTATAAATTTAAACTGCTAGCTGGTCAGGCGAACGTTGAGCAGCGTGACCGTGATCTGAGGCAAAGCTCTCACACACCGAGAGGTTTCTACCTCTGTCTTAAATAGTGCTTGGCTGAACTTCAAAAATTAGCATAAGCTAAAAACGCGCGCTTCTTCTGACAGGAAGTTGAAGCAGAGAGGAGATAGAAAAGATTTAAATTAAAATAAACTTGGTTAGTTTAACTAAAACCTTACAATTGTTCTAATGGAAACCAAATCAGGAAATTTAGTTGACAAGTTCATTCTCCAGTTCTCCTTGGGGTTTTAAGAAATTAAGTAACCAGGTTTACTCAGTATTCATTCTAACGTTAATATTCATAAAAAGTAAGCATAATCTATAACAGTAATTACAATGGCCTTTCGTAAGGTTGTAAGATTACATTTCTAGGTACTTCTAGGACAACACATATCCTCTATCAAATATGTACAAGAAAATACAACAACCGTTGATAATTACTCCTTTTCATATCATCCAATCTGCATTGTTGCAAATTGCGATTAATGTTGTGGAGATGTTTGGCTCCGTACTAATATTTGTATTTAGAATTGAAATTAAACCGAACGTCAACCGTTGTCGTTGAAAGTTCCCGCTCTGGTGTGAAGAAGGCTCTCGTTTATTACAAGGCCAGAGATTCCCAACACTTTAGAAAATGCGTCTTTGAAAAGCTTGTGACATTTGTATTTAAGCTTTACTTAAAAAATATTATTTAATTTACTGCTTTCTTTTCTCCTTCTTTTCGCCACGAGGTTCGTTCATTCCAGAATTAATGTAGATTTGAGTGGCAAGCAGATTTAATATAAGAGGAGAAATTTAAGTTAGAGTTGGATGAGAGAAAGAGTTCGCTGCGCTTGCTGACTGAAAAAAGACGCTAATGTTGATCTTTTCTGGAAGTACGGTAGGCTGAGGTTAGATCTTATTTTAGCTAAATGTGTTTGAATTTCTGTTACGATCTATGCAAAGCTTGTAGCCTCTTGTAGCCAGGTTAAATTAAAATTGGGAAATTTATATTCATTTTGAAAGGAAGCTTTGGCCTTAAACCTGGTTAATTATTGTATAATCCCAACTTCGTTTGACTTTAAGCCAGGTCTATCACGTGGTAATTTTATATTTGTATATTTTAATTTAATCACTCAAAAGTGATGAGATAAAATTAACCTGAAATGTTTTAATTCTGGGTCTGTTTGTCTAATGGTTAGATATTCTGGCAATGACAATTCACATCACAAAGCATAAGTAACACTTAAAGTATTGATCTAGCTAAGTTATTTGGAACTCACAGCAGGTATCACAAGGTTAACCAAACAATAGCTCCGATTAAAAGAACGAACTATTAAGATGTTGTTATTTTTTTCACTATGAGAATTTCGTATGCAATAATTTATTTGAAGAAATAATAGTCAGAAGTCTTATGTGGTCCAGTGAAAAAAAACAAATTACACAGCTGTACAGTTAAGTCTTTTCTTTATTTTAACAAGTGCAAAAGCTTTTCCATGCGGTGTTAAACTGTGATGGAATAATTTCATAGCAAGTCTCTCTCACTACTACTTGGCGATATTATTCTGAACAATTAGTTTTAAATATTTTGCCTATATCATGAATTCTGGGAATTAATTCTTAAACTAGTAAGCCTGTGATAACTATACAACGTAAAACCTTTCCAAGTGTTAAATTAAAATTTAATTACGAAGATCATATTACAATTTTTAAATATTTTTCTATTTTAAATTTTTTTAATGATTGGTTCTCCTTTAAGAAGATTAATCGTGACCTGAAATTTTCAGATAGCACTTTTTCAACTCAGTCATTGCTTTCAAAGGCAATTATTTTTTCTCTCTGCGCAACAGAAGTAAAAAAGATAAGTTCGGCTCAGAATTTTAGTTCTCATCTTCAATATCCTGCGGTTGCACCGGCCTTGAAAACTAAAGCTGACTTCTCATTTCGGTTGCCTGTGAAACTATTGCTTAAAAAAATATAAAAATTAGACCTATCGAAGAAAAATAACTCCATCGACTGTAGAAAGTCTTATTAGGCTTTTTTTTTCTTTTATGTTTTTTGTGTTGCAGCAGACGATGAAAAAATCGAAACTGCCCCGAGGGTGTGTTTCTTGGGAGGAGTTAACTTATTAGCGGGCGCCATTCCGTCTCAGATAATACGATGCAACACATGTAGTTAGAGATCTTGTGAGAGGGGATAGGGAAGCCATAACGAAAAGTTCAGATTGGAGAGTCGTTAAGATAATGAGGGTGCGGGTTTAATTACTGCGATAAGAAAATGAGCCATTATAGATGCTTCTGCAGTTTATTTGTAACAATGCGGTTTTTCTGTAATCACAGTTTTGTTTTACAAATAATGAATTGCTGCCTCTGCTCAGAGCGAAGTAGATAGTATCACCTCTTTAGTTACATACTGAAAAGTATTAAATGCTTGGGCACCACACTGAACACATTACTATAAGGAGATATACTAAAATTACTAGTTACAAATCTGATGGGGATACCACATGACTCCCTTGTACGCCTCTTTAAATTATACATATTTTTTGCTGCTTTTTATTTAAACAAATTTCCTCAAATTACTCTAATTAATTAACCGATCCCTTAAGGGAAGTCGGAAATGACATCGAAAATTGCAAATAAGTTCTTTTCTCCTTCCTGCTGTCGTTCTCCCATTTAATTCTTATTATTCTTTCCATTTTTTCCTTTTATTCTACTATTCAAAAACATATGATAATTGTCATCACTTATATTCATTACATTATACTCGTTACAGCTGCATTCTCGTACCATCATCTATTTATAATTCGACTTGCAAATATGGTGTTCATACTTGAATTTACCTGGTTGATGTAATCTTTTAGATTGACACATAGTTTTATATATGCATGCAAAAGGACTCTGAAAGATGAAAGTACCGTTATAAAGCTGTACAAGTGTTTTAAAACTATCGAATTATCATAACTCTGATGAAATATCAGTGTAACTAATAATAATAATTCGCTGCCCAACCGGGATAGTGGTTAACGACGCTGAGTGCCGTATCGAAGGGCCCAGGTTCGAATTTCAGAGAGGACATGAATGTTCGTAAATGTATAGTGTCTGTGCGGCATGGAGGTACTCTAAATATGCTGCGAGTCGGAAGACCTCTCGAGAGGTTGGTGGTGAGGAAGGAGGAGTGGGATACCCTCGAACCCGTTCCACCTGGGTGCTGTCCATCAAATTTGGGAGCGGAACTGAGAAAAGCCGTACTGTCACCTGTATGGGGCTCAAGGCTCTTGCCAACGACAGGCGCAATTTTGCAGTCCTTGCCACGATGAATTTCACGAGCTTGTTTTGATGTTGCTGCCAGATCAGTAAGACAAGTCACAACGAGACAACATAATAATGATTAATTCCATGCTCCACTGATCCATCTTAGAACTCAAAAAAGACTTCAAGACTGTATGCTATGAAGTTTAGTATTGGACATAAAATGCCGTGAAAACACCCAATAATAATAATAATAATTTCAGATTTATTATTGCGCCCAAAGGGACCTTTTTTTTAACGTTTTGTGTGCTACCTTAATTTATTAAATATCATAATTCTTCGCACTTAAAACCATAAAATTCAATTCAACAGCAGTATCGCAAAATAATTTTGAAATGAGCTTATCTTTAGGATTTCCGATACACAATTTCGCGCGCTGGAGATAAAAATGTTTTTTCTCCGTACAACGTTGCCATGGCTCACTTTGAAATCGTTGAGTTTATTAATAAAAAATTCGTTAAAGTGTTACAAAATATGAAATCGGTAATAAAACGAATTCCAGATTCCAAATTTGCGTTTCCAGATGCCCATATTCGGTAGAGGATTACGTTATTCAAAATTTGATGACTCTAGGTACCCTTGTTTAATCACAATGCGAGAAACATACATACATTTATGCAGATTCTTCATTACTTAAATTCTTTAAATATAATACAGGGCTGTAATATTTGGTGGCAACAGTTTGAAAAGAGAATTAAAACGCAAAATACCGAAATGAAATTAACAGCCCTTCTGGGATAACGCCCTTTGGGCTAATAAATAAGTAAATAACTAAAAAACATAATTTCATCTTTCATGAAAGAAGATAATTCAAGTTTAAAATACTTCAATTTTAAAAGATACTGTGATTTTTACCTGCCACCAGTTTGTATGCATAGGTAAAGGAGGTAATGTTTTATGTCCGAAAATTCGATGATGGCTTTTCAATGAATAAGCAGGAAGTAAGAGTTTCCACAACATTTACTATTTTTAGAATGATGTCTGTTTGTGTGTATATGTATGTGTGCATATGTGTTTAGAAAATTTTTAGTCCACGATAACTCGTATATCAAGCTTTCAGAAAGTTCAACTTTCCGTATTTAACATTACTGCATACATATAAAGAGTTAAATAGATTTTGGATCAAAATTGAACAACCAGAAGTGGTACTTATATGAACAGTTTTTAACGGATAACCGGAAGCCGTATTTTAGGGACCATAACAGTTTTTAATTTAAAAAAAAAATTTAAAAACCAGATTAAAATCTAACCAAAACTTTTCAATTTTAGTGAACAAGATATTGGATAAATTGATGAACCGGAAGCCATACTTTACTTTGTGAGGTTTTACTTGTTTAATTCTAAAGTTCTAACTTAGAACCCCAAGAACACTAACAAGCGAATAATCGCTTAAATGTGTGAACAAAACACGTAAGACTTAAGAAGGGTTCACTGCCCTTTATTTTTCAGAATATTTACAATCAGTTCCTACTTGAAACTTTACACAAAGCCTCCACTCGAGCTTGAACTTAAATAATAATGAAATTAAACTAAAGTAGCTTAACTAAGCTATCTGAAAGGTATAGCCGAAGCTATCAACAATCTAAATAGTTGGCCCCTAAGTTTTAATTAAATCGGCAAAACCAAGCAAGGGCCTAAGGTATGGCCGGAGGTAGTAACTAAAAGAGAACGTAGCCAAAGGCAAACACGCGCTAGTCAGGAAATCAGACTCTCTCTCTTGAAGTCGGTGAAATATCGACTTAAATAGTACTCTTACTCATTTGCATTTACTGCGTTTCTGAATTTACATTCTGGCAGGAAATTGTAAGCTGAAATTAGAATAAAATAGGAAAGATACAAAACTTAAAATAATTGTTAATAAACTTAGGATAAACCTTACAACTTTCTTTCAAAAATGTATTGTGATATAACACAAGATTTCTCAAATTTGATATTTGAGACATATGACTGATACGAAATCACATTTATAAACATTAAATGCATTCTTAGAATTATGCTATATGCAACATGCTAACTAAGCTCATTATGAAGACGAATTCTCTTTATGAAGCAATTAAATGCATTAGTTTCAATTCTGAGTTCTTTTCAATTTTATGCCCAGCCACTTTTTAAATAAAAGTATGCTGCTACCAAATATTATCGTTATGTATCACTTTTAAAAACAGCATATAATATATTATTCTAGTGATTCTTTCACGCATCGTGAGAATATGAACATGGCAAAAATATCATAATAAGAGTTAGAATATTATTACTTATCGAACTATGAAAAAAATTTCTTTTTTTGCTTCTTATCCAAAGTGAAGTATCATATAATTACAAACTGATTAATAACATTCAAAGCAAGGAGGAGTCGATTTTGTTGACCTTCTGTTCTTTTTCTAGCAAATTTAACCATAAATTTTTCAAAATAATATAAATTATTACTTTTAAAAAATATACAACTAAAAAAATTTTAAATAAATATACAGCGTGTATCAGTACAACGGGACAAACTTTCAGGAGAGATAGAGTACACCTAGACGATGGGAAATCACATAGCAGTGCATGATTAGCAGTGCAAAACACAAAAAAAAGGAAGGACACAAGCAGTGAAACCTGTTTTATTATGTTTAGTACAGCAGAAACCTACAAATAAGAACAAAAGCAAACAAAAATCATCATTAAAGAAGGTGTTCGAAATTATCGCCTCGGATTGGGATACAGTGCTCACTTCTCTGGAGCTGGAAGATTGCATGAAAGATGCATGACGCACGGTTCGGATCGTAATTTCAAACATCTTTTTTGATGATGATCGTTGTCTCTTTATGTTGTTTTTTTCTTTGTTTTTATTGTACTGCAAATAATAAACATGTTTTCTCTCCTTCGTGTTCGCGTCCTTTCTTTCTTGACATTTGTGTCGTCACCACCGCGCCAGGAAAGCATTTCCGACCATGCATTCCTATGCGATTTCCCATCGCCTAGGTGTACTGTAGCTTTCCTGAAAGTTTGTCACCGCTGTACTGATATACCCTGTATATATATATACAGAGAGAAATATATAAATAGGCTAAAAATTCGAATTCAAAAATTCGAATAAAAATTTTTATAAGCCCGTCCTGCGCTATAGCTGCAGGATTGAAGTAGAATAAACTAAAAGCATCTAAATTAATTAGTCTATTGGAATAAAAGAAAGGCAGTTCCTCTATAATATAATAATTGCAACCGTGTATAAGAGGTTTAACACAATATCAAACTAATCAAATTAAAGACAGAATTTATAGTAGAACAATTTCGAAAAGTAAAAATGCGAATAACAAATTGCGAATTATACTTTAAATGGATAGAAATTTTTAAAAAAATAAATAAAAAAATTCTTTAAACTTAAAAACAAAATTTTCGGAGAAATTCTAGAAAGAATTAATCATCTTGTCATTTTTCTGTGCTTATTGCTGATTTAAATTCAAGACTTTCGAGAATAAATTTAAGAAGAAAGTACACAAGGAAGTTGCTCGTTTTGACGATTAGTAAAAAATTTAAAATTTTGTATCATTACCCGCTATCAGTTTACAAGATATTTTTGATAGCTATGGGAACAGATGAAAATTAGTTAGTTCTTCCTCGTGCAGAGCCGAAGTAACAAGAGTGCGTTTGGTTTTGAAGGGAGGGAGGAGGCCGTCTGACTATACTCGAACGTCGCACATTGTCAGAAAAGATACAACGATTCATTTTAATTTTTTAAAATGTTAAGCAAAAATGATATTATTGTCAAAAATATTAGGAAACTAGCATTGTTCCGCTCTTGTCGGCAAAGCACATGCTGACACTGTTTTCATAAAATTTTGCACATGTTTTGAAAGTTTGTTTCTTAGAATTATACAGCTGTTAACAGTATTTAAGGAAACAAAAGCCATTGCCAGACTGCATTTATTCTTGAGCGCATTATATTTAATTAAAAAAAATATAAAGTTTGATTAATGTATATTTATCATTGTAAGACTTCAATTAAATGCAAAATTTTTTTAAGTCACTTAAAACTATCACACTGTTATTAATTAAAACGATTAAAAATAACAAAATGGATCTGCTGAAAACAGTGGATTTTAATTAAAAATTATCAAATAGAAATTCAAGTGAATTGGTTACACTTATTATTATACGTGTCATTTTTGAGCTATCACTTCTGTTGTTCGTAAAGTTCTGTTTATGTCTCAATACTTTTCTTTCATTGGCGATCCAAGATTTTATTTTTAGTTAAATATGATCAAGAATGGCTAAGAAAAGCTATCCAGATCCTTCAAAAAGTTATCTTTTGCATCTTAGCATAAAAGATGTATTTATCCATTTTAGCGCGCCAGCGGCTGAACGGTCGCTGAACACTGGTATTTCGGGTGGAGTTCAAATCCCGGCGAACAGGCTGGCTGAATGAGCGTTTTCGTGGTTTTTCCCATTTGTAACGTGTATACATGTGTTCCGCTTACGTCCTCAAAAAGGCATCCCTAAGTCCTCATGAAGGCATCCTCCTCTTAGACACATAGCTCTCGAATGCTTTGCCATTGTTAAATAAACCGAAACCTTATTCGCTTTATTTTATACTTAATTATTAATCCACAGAAGAAATAATAAAGAAAGAAAATTATTGCCTATACGAATAACAACAAAGTGTCTAAAAGCGGAGTTTTTTCTTTTTCTTTTATTATTATTATTATTTTATTACGATCTATTCTATATTTCTATTGCTTTTCATTCATTTGAATTCTGTTTGGTGATTTTGATTTTAAAATCAGTCATTGTTAGCAGCTTATCAATCGATTCTGGGAAAGTCAGTAAATTATGCTAGGAATTCTGTTTTTTTTTTTTATTTTTTTTTTTTTTTTCCCCGAAGGCTCCAAATTCTGCTTTGCATGGTTTAACCGTTAAGCAAGATATGGCCGTAAAATTTAGTTTCAAAAAATAATCTATGCTGAATTTTTTAAATAAATAAATAAATAAAACAAAATTATAGGTCTGAAATATAATTTTTCATTAAATATACAAATGTGAATAAAATTGCAAGAAAATCGGTCTCGGTAGAGTGGGTCAAAATTAATTTCAATACCTAACCCAAAATAACTCACTGAAAAACAAACAGAGAACTTAAACCGAAATATACCTGTGTGAGTGTAAATCATCTAGTTATACGCATTTATTTCGGTTACTAGATACAGGCAGAGAAATTAAATCCAAATAAAATCGTGTAAAGCATCTGGTTACCTGGTATATTTAGACTAGATGCCATATGTGCAGGATGAAGTTAGATTTATTAGTTAAGGGTATCTTAGGGAAAAGACACCTAAGGGAACAAGAAGGATACCTAAAGGAAAGGATACGTTGACACGTATTCACGTTATACATGAGGAAAACCACACAATTATCATGCAGCTAGCCTATTCATTGAAATGTTCGTCTGGATCGAACTACCAGTGTTCAGCGGTATTGTCCATTGGCCTATCATGTATACAAATTAATCTGCTTAATACTGCGTTTCCAGATATGTTATGCGTATTTTTTCTATGGGACATGTTATAATGTTTTGGCTGCAACAGACTGCCTAGTTGTTTTAATTACATTTTTCTAAAAACTATTTTTTATCAGTTCATAGAGATTTAAAAATAGTTTAATCCGGAAGGCAATTTAAAATCAGGTTGCTTATAAATGTGATTACCGTTATTTTCCTTTTCAATTCCAGACACTTAGCGAATATTGAAAATGCTAAAGAGTCTCATTCTTTTCTATTCAATCACTTCGCCTCGTAGTTTAGGTGGAGACAATTGTTGACCGTCTACAAATACACGGTTGATTGTTCTCTGCTCTCGGATGCAAGGACAGACAGACAGAGGAGAGAGGGCCAGTGTCGTAAGAGAACTCCATCAGTTGGCTCATTAATCTCTTCAAAGCGACGCTTGACAATGATTAAAATACTCCTCGCATCGCACCATCGCAATCTTTCCTCCACGGCAACAACTGCCTAGGCGGGTTACCACATTCGAATCTCTATCGCCATGTTTTTTCTTTTTGCTCTCAAATTTCCTATTTCCGATTGGTAATATTTTGGGATTAAATCACATAAAATGCTCCAAGTTTAATATCTTTCCTGCTTCGCAGCATAAAATAGGCTGCCAAAATGCAATTTTTAATCTACAAATGAATTTACCACAAAAAGTTTACCATCGTGCCGTAAAATGAAGAACAGAAGTACAAGTTCTTATCATTTATCCACAGGTTAGGAACCAGAACATCGCTGAGAGATTCAAATGACAAAATTTAACCACTCTTCTATCTGGTACACATATTTTAGCAGACAAAATATTTAATTAACACTTTAAATACATATCACTAAACCAGAGATAGTTCAATGACTTGCAAACCTGGCAGCCACTAGATGCAGTGCTCTAGTCAGTAGTGCCACTAGTGCTCAGAAATGCCGAGCTCAGAAAGGATCCTCTACCCATATTTTTCTCTAGAATTACAAGACCCTTATAATTATAGAAATTTAATGAACTGAAATATTTATTGCAGTTAACAGAAATAAATTCATTAATCAGTTTTGTTGGATGTAATAAATCGAGAAAAAGCGAATATTTTAAATTCTGTCGCAGTTTCCTTTCTTCTCCTCTTTTCCTGTTCTTTGAAATTGTATATTAAAAATCCTTCCTAAGACAACCACCGATTTCCAAATTACACTGCAATTCATGCTGATAAATAAAAAAAATTTCTGTTACTGTGCTTAAAAGTAGTAAGTCGAAAAAAAGAAAAATGCATTTAATTTTTTTTTCTCTTTCTCCCTTATTTCGATCGTTTTTAGAAATTAAGCACAAGTCTCCTTAAAACGGCCACCCACGGTTGTAGATGATGTTGGATTTGCGGAAGTGATCGTCGTATAAGATACGATTACCGCTGTTGTTGCGTTCTGAATTACGGATCACTCCCAAAGACAATCAATCATCTTAGGCAAATGTCCGCTGCGAAAGATTTCGGTATGTTTCACATTTGATAATCAGTTAAAGATCATTCTTTTAAAGTATTGATGAGATATATGGCAATAGATTATAAAATTTATATTATATAGATCATTAAACTAAAATTTTATCTCAAAATATTCTTGAATATTGCACGGTTTACCTGTATGCTGAACGTGTTTTGTACGTCTACATTTTTGACGTACACTTTGAGGCAAGCCGATTTTTACTTTTGTCATAACTTTATGACAAATAGCTTCGGCATCTTCACATTTAAGCAACTGTCAGAATTACACCTGTTTGCGTGAATTCAGCAGTTTTTTTATTTCATTACCATCCCATGCTGCTTTTTATTTTGCTTTCATACATTTCCAGGCTTTAGACTGGCCGTGAGAAATACTGACTTGTTTGAAAAATGTGTGATATTAATCACTTGCCTGATTTTAGATTTTCCCCTTTTCTTGTTCTTCTTTTTAGTCCAAAGAGGCTTTGTCCCTGAAGGACTATTGTTTTCGTTTCGGCATTTTACGTCGGAAACATTAACTGTCGGTTCACTTTTCAAACTGTTGCCACCAAATATTGCAGCCCTGTATTATATTTAAAGAAATTAAATAATGAAGAATGTGCATAAATGTATGTATGTTTCTCGCATTGGAATAAAACGACGGTAACTAGAGCTATCGAATTTTGAATGACGTAATCCTGCTGCGAATATGGGCATCTGGAAGCCCGAATTTGAAATTTGGAGTTTTATTACCGATTTCATATTTTGTAAAACTTAACGAATTTCTGATTAACAAACTCAAGGATTTCAAAGCGAGCAATGGCAACGTTGTACAGAAAAAACATTTTTATCTTCAGCGTGAGACTGTGTATAGGAAATTCTAAAGATATGTTCATTTTAAAATTATTTTGCGATATTGCTCTTGAACTAAATTTTATGGTTTAAGTGCAAAGAACATGATATTTAATAAATAAAGGTAGCACACAATGTTAAAAAAGTCCCTTTGGACGTAATTTAAAATCTGAAACCTTTCAGATTTTTCTTTTTTTATATCTCATTTTTTTTTTTTTTTTTTTTTTATTTTCTATTTTAGTCGAATGTTTTATCACTAACAGATAATAAGAACTTTCTTACATTTTGTGATAAGCAAAATATCTGTGTTACAGCTTAAATTCTTTTACACACTCTCAGCACATTTTTTCATCTTTCTTTTGCCAACTAAATTTAAATACTATCGATGGAAATTCTTTAATATTTATTTTATTTTTATTTTTTTTTCCAGATGGTGCATCTTCTATTGCAAGCCAACCATCGTCGAGATATATTACACCATGTATATGCAAAGGACAAGCAGATGAGTCTACATACATTTATTATGTACTTTTTACTGTATCTACATATGTTTACTAGTCTTAATACTTATAGCTTTCATGAGAAAAGAATGTTTCAAGTGGAAATTGCAAGCTTTTATTTTCACGGAAAAAAAAAACTTCTTTAAGAGTAATTAAGACTACAACATCAAAATCTGTTGCGATTTCTCAAAGATTTCCAGTTAAATATATAATTTTTAATGACAGAATATTATTATTATCATTATCATTATTATTATTATTATTATTATTATTATTATTATTATTATTATTATTATTATTATTATAAGGGAATAAGC
>KK112163.1:384352-406326 GCA_000611955.2 Stegodyphus mimosarum
ATATATATATATATATACAGCATGAAAGTTAATAATTAAGCTTTTTTACTTCGAGAACAACATGTTGTATAAATAACTGTTATGTTATAGATTTTTTTTTATATAAAGTCTGCGGAAGATTATAGAACACTAAAAGTGAGATACAGAATAAGATATTATATGCTATGAGATACACAGTCCAGTCACATTAATGTGACCACCACGTACTTTCCATGTCAGAGTTAAATAACCAATCACAGAAGGCAGGTGGCAGCACAGTGCAGTTGAGCGTATATAAAGGGTGTGTGAGGGCTTCGGAAAACATTTCAATCGTTGGCGTAATGCAGAAACGAAGCGATTTATCCGACTTCCAAAAGGGCATGATCATTGGCTTTCGGGCCAAGGGTGGAAGCATTTCCGAAACGGCTGAGTTTGTGAACTGTTCGCGTGCCGCCGTGGTAAAAGTGTACCGTGCATGGCAAAATGGGACTGTCCAAAATCAGCGACGTGGCAAATGTGGTGCACCACGGGCCATAGATGACGGAGGCAAACGACGGTTGCGGAGATGCGTTCGGGCAGATAGACGGGCTACCGTTGAGGAACTGACCACCAAAATGAACCAAGGGGCTACCAAAAGTGTCTCCCAAAGTACTATTCAGCGAACATTGCTGCGTCTGGGCCTCCGAAGCAGACGCCTGGTTCGTGCACCTATGCTGACTGCTGTTCATCGACGGCGAAGGCTAGAATTTGCACGCCAGTACAGCAGCTGGACGTCCACTGAGTGGCGACAGGTTGCGTTTTCGGATGAATCGCGTTTTATGCTCCATCGGACAGATGGACGTTGGAGTATAAGGCGTGAAACCTCTGAAAGGAACCACCCTGCAACCATTGCCGGAACGGTCCAAGCTGGAGGCGGGAGCATTATGGTCTGGGGAATGTTTTCCTGGCATTCTCTAGGTTCACTGATCATTGTGGAAGGCACAATGGATCAATACAAGTACGCATCTGTCCTTGCGGACCATGTTCACCCCTACATGCGCATTGTTTTTCCTCAGGATGATGGCATCTTCCAGCAGGACAATGCGAGGTGCCATACAGCTGCCAGTGTACGTGCGTGGTTCGAAGAGCACCAGGATGAGTTTACCGTCCTCCCCTGGCCAGCAAACTCACCTGACTCAAACCCAATCGAGCATCTGTGGGACCATCTCGATCGAGTTGTTCACGCCATGGATCCTCAACCGCGTAATCTAGCGCAGCTGGCCACGGCATTAGAGTCGGCATGGCTCAACATCCCAGAGAACACCTTCAGGGACTTATGTGACTCTCTTCCTGCACGTCTCGCAGCAGTCCGCTCTGCGAAAGGTGGTTATTCTGGCTTTTGACAGATGGTCACATTAATGTGACTGGACTGTGTATTTCCTCAATTTTCGAACTGTGGGTTGAGAATCGGTATTTGTTGAGTCTTGTAAATTTTTTAAAGTTTGCTTTGTTACAATATAATTTACTGTATTTTGGGTATTATTAAGTTTATTATATTCTTATATTGGTGTTTCCTTTATGTTCTGACAGATACAGGTACGTTCAAAGTATTGTAAAGAGATGGTCGACACACTATTTGTATATTATTATTTCTTCACTACATTATATTCTAGGCTACATCCTTTCTTCCATGCAAAACATCTATGTGTATGCGGGTCATAATAAGCTGCAGGGTGTTGCTATCAGTGGTAAGCGAATTTTAAAAAAGATAGCAAGTATGCTAAATTTGTTAAATTTCTAATATGCAAGTCCCTTAGTCTTTTTGTTTGCTTGTTTATCTAATATTTTTACTTGTAATAGTGTTTCTCTTCCTGAAAATTAGGGTTTCGTCTAGTTTTGTTTAAATTTAGTTTAATACATTGTAGGTAACTTAAAGTGTGGTAGGTTTAATGCATTGCAGGTAACTTAAAGTAACATTCCTAATGGAATTTGGTTTAGTGCATTGTAGGTAACTTAAAGTATAAGCAGATGCTAGAAAGTACCATCTTTTAGAAATATATTTCTCGTTAGGTGTCAAATTGTTAAACAAGCTGATATGGTTAATCCCATTGTTTAATTTCCCAATTAAAGAACTGAAATACAGTGTTATACATATATATGCAATGATATATAGTAGTATTATGTGTATATATTTATAATCAAATCATTATTATTATTATTATTATTATTTTTCGATGGCGGGCCCTCAGCCGACTTCGGCTTGGCACTACTAAGGCCAGAAGTGGTGGTCACTTTATTATGCAGCCACCTAATAGGTGGGACACCTTTGCCTCCTATAAAGGGACGGACAGTTACAACCAGGCTTTCTGCGAGATTCAAACCCGGGCCCTTTGGTATCGCAGTCGGCTCCACATATATATATATATAAATATATACATATATTACTCGATGGTTGTGAGTCATGACTTTGGTTATTATCTTACTATTAATTTTATTTTCAAAATTATGTAAAGGAAGTTTAAAATTTTGTAAAGAGAATTTATACAAATATTTTGTAATATGTTTATAGGTACTGACGTGCATAGAGAAGGACACGTGCTTGTAGGCTTCTAGATATTTATAAAATTTTATTAAGTTTATTTGCATTGAATTTTATTTAAAATTACTCTACGCACTTCCCCCCTCCCCATTTAGTTCTATACATTTCATCAGTGCTAATTATGTAGTTCTGCTGGTTTATGCTTATAATTACTAGTTTTTATGGAAATTTGATCTACAGTTCTATTTTTGTGTATTTTTAATAGGGATTCTGTGTATAGATACCTATGCTATGTATGATTCTATGTATGGATACTCTGCTATGGTATAATTCTGTTGGTTTTGTTTATGGGTCTACTGTTTTGTGCAGTGATTTTGCCAATGGGTACCTGTATTAATCTGTAGATTTTTGTATACTGGCTTTTACAGAGATTTGGCCTATGGGTATCCGTAAAGGTCTATAAGTTTCTGTCTACTGATTTTTACAGGGATTTGGCCTGTGGGTACCTATGTAGGTGCACGCTTTTTTGTCTACTGGTTTTTATGGGGAATAGACTACGGAATATCCATTTTTTTTAATGGAGGTTTGGCATATGGTTATGCATAAAGTTCTGGTTTCTGACTATGGGTTTTTACAGTAATTTTGTTTATGGTACCCATATGTTCTACAGGTTTCATTTTATGGAGATTTCAACTACAGATACCCGTACAGTTGTATGGGTTTCTGTTTCTGGGTTTTTACCGGGATTTGGCCTACGGGTACCCGTACAGTTGTACGCGTTTCAGTTCGTGGGTTTTTACGGGGTTCGGCCTATGGGTACGCGTAGGCCAATTCCACGTAAAAAATTTTTACGGGTTTCTACGGGGCATTTTAAGCAGGGTCGTGTTTCCTACAAATATAATTTATTCCTGGGGATTTTGCTGTACCACGCTGATATGAATGAGGACGAGCTAAGAAACATGAAATAAATAATTTTTTGGGGAAAAGGGGGGATAAACTCAGCCGTCTTCTCAATCTATTAATAACTAAACCTAATCTGAGTGCATATTCATCGAAGAATAATCCAAATTGTCTTATGACTTGTCGGCGATATATATCGATTGATAAGAATTTGTGTGTATGTATGGGAGGAAAGAAGTAGTGGATTCTCTGGATTCGTGAGAACAAAGAAATTCTGCAAACTGCAGAAAGAATTATGGGAACTGCAGAAACAGGATTAACACCAAATCCTCCATCAAATACCGATCTGCAACGACCATTCCTGTTCTCTGTAGTTGCTGATATCCCACAATAGCAATCCCATTTAACAACATCCTTGAAATCATTCTGGTTATGGAAGAACATTTCAAGGAATTCAATATATTTTTGCACGAAGATCCTCGTGATGTCCTCTTGATATCCAGAAAGTTTTTAGATGGTGAATTCTAGCTTTGGAAACGTTCCTATCTTGCCCACTCTTTAGCTACGCATATTCCAATGAATGTGCTTTAATTTTAACCTCTTCACTCCCAGCATATCACATATGATATGATTCTGTTTCTTCCGTGAACCCACCGTATCGAATTTGTAACGGGAGCGAAGTGTCACAGTATCATATATGATACGCTAAAATGGAATGTCTTATTTCAGATTTTAAACGCGTATAAGTTATGTCAGAATGCTACGAAAACTTGCTGAATAGGATCTCTAAAGTGTTAGCATTGTTGTGATGAATATTATTTATTAAATACGGCAATAGAATATAATAAGCACTGATATTTAAATTCTTAAGATTTTGACTTCATTACTCTGCAAGAATAATTTAAATATGGGAATATAATGAATATTACTAATATGGCATATTAATTTATTCTGAATTTTTATTTTAATTTTAAAATATTAGTAGTTTCGGTTTGTGTTAGAAGAAGTATTATTTGAGCAACATATGGAAGAATCCAAATTCCTATAGGAAACAGGTTTTTATAGGATTTATTTTTGCATGCTAGGCTTAACTGCAAAATATGCTGGGGCACACACGACGTTTAGCGCTCCAAGGTCACAAGCATAGGAGAGAGCTTTTTTCTCTTACAGTCGGGGGAGATGAGGTTACTGTCAATTATTCTATAGCATTTTCATATCAAAATTTTTAATCCAGTTTCAGTTACGATGTCTTTTTAGTTACTTTCATGAAAGAAAAACTTGATATTAATACATAAAAGACTTGCAGATTTTTTTCAGATGATCAAATCATTGTAGCAAACTGCTTTTCTTATTTCTTTCAGTGAAAATTAAAATCCACAGCCCAACTAAAACGCTTCTAAAAAAGAGAACTGAATGACAAACAATTGGGAAAGCAAAGCAAGAACATAATATTCGCTAAAAACGAAGTATCAGCTGTTAGATTATTAATTAATAATTTATTCTTTGCTGTTATTGCGTCATATAAGGTCAGCTAGAATATTTGAGTATATCTCTTGCTATAACATCTCTTTTTTTTCTCAGAACTGCAAATAGAAAGAACCATAATCATCAATAAAAGAAGCCCACGGTTAAATTAAGCTAAATAAAGTAAGAAGTTATTATAAAAAAATTACTAACAGTTTTCTAAATTATGTTTCAAAGCATCGAAAATTAGCATAAAATGCTAATGAAACAACGGAGACAGAACACTTTGAGCTTAATAAAAATACCTTTTACAGTTACTTGTTTTTATCTTTCGCATACGAAAAAATTGTGGATTCCTAGAACATAACTATTTACAAAAAATAAGGATGAAAAAGGAACTTTCCATTCCTGCGTGCTAATCATTTTAATTAATCTTCTTCATTTTGTTCTCATTAATAACTCATGCATCGCTTTCTGACATTAACAAGCAAAAACAGAACGCTTGGCGACATTGGCGAAGTAATGATGACGCAACCACTCAATCAAGTGAAACAATGCTCCCTCTGTCGTTTTAACAAATACCAACCAGACCCCACAGACGATAGGTATCGCATGTAGAACAACGGGACTCTTCGACTCGAGCTGTATGAGAAATTTGAAAAATGGAATACACCCCCGCATTTCCCTTCCTCCCCCATTTTGTCATTAATTCTGTGGTGTCATCTTAGTCTTCTACCCCAGTCTCCTCTCTTTCTCTCTAGTAAGAGTGAGGATAATCTATTGGTTGGGTGACAAATTGCCCCTTCGCTTAGTATGTCAGGATCTTCAGATCGAGGAGGGTAGAAACCATGTATCAATTTGATCGGGGATCGCAGGAGATATTAGCATGTAGGCTTAACTTTGGACGTTTGAAATACTTTATGACTGATTTCCACCATATTTGGTCACCGCTTATTGGAATTCGTATTAGATAATGTGAACATGAACATTTTGTCAGACCAGGATATAAATTAATAAATTGCAACATATTTTATTTCGTAATATTATAAGCATAAGTACTGCTCTGTCTTTATTTTATAAAAATGCGTTACAAATAAATATTTTCCTATCTTTAAATTTCAAAAAATTTAATATTTTACTTAAAGAGAACGATTTTTTTTTCTTTCCTTCTTCTCTTAAATTTCATTTTGTTTAAGACAGAAATACAGTAATAATTGTATATTTATATTATAAATACGTAACTATTGTTCTTTACTATTTATATTGTATAATTTAAATTTACGCATTTAATAACAATTCTTCTCCCTTTTACTTTTAGTAATAATTACCTTGAATGATAAGTAAAATATTTAGCATGGAAGGCTTACATTTAAAACTTAAATAAATAATGGTAACAATATAGAGTGCCCCAACTAAAAGTACGTCTAGTTCGAATTTCATTGCAAAACTTTTGTTAGTGTATATGTAACATAAAATCAATGGAATGTGTAAGATTACTACAGAAAACAAAATATCTTTAAGTGTTCAACACAAATCAAATTAACAGATTTTTCAATTCGCTTTGCGGATACTTTATTTGGGACAACCAATATGACAAAAAAAATTTTCATATTTAGTATCAGGAAATAAAAATTAAAAATTCCTGAATGTGTGTTCCTTACGAGATAGAAAATGCTTGATTAAAATTCCATTCCCAAAATATTAATCATAAAAGATTAACTATAGTTTATAAAAACCAGTACGAGACCGTTTTCGCAGGAATAAATTCTATGCCCAAACATGCCCACAAATGGGTTGTTTGACATTTCAAAATTATGGAACATCGCAATCTGTTGAATTGAGTTTGGTCCAATCTCTGTCTGTGTATTTACTTCAGTGCCTTATCACGACTGTGGACTCGCCTCAGAACCATCCGGTTCTCTGTATATAATATGATGAATATATTTTTCCCCTTCTCCGGTAATCTGTCACCAGATATGTCTCAGATTTATACATTTTTCTTAAAGAGTGAACTTTTTCTCTTCAGTATCCGACACTATTAGTTCTTAACTGCACCCGTGGGAGAAGGGAAATAACCCCAAGCAAATCATAATCCGTATGAAAGAAAAACTTGCATTTCGTTTGTAGTTTACTTCTTACTGATGAGCAAGAAAATGAACCAAGCTGGGTTTTTTTCTATTTACATGAAACAAGGGACTACAAATATTTCTCTGAAAATCTGGAAGATATTCTGCTAATTTACACTTACTCACAGTGGGTTTTAAATTTGCTTCATAACACGTTTCCATTCAATTAATTTTGCGTTGAGCAAAATCTTCTGAATGATTTCAGACTTCCTTCGAGGAAAATAACCTTAAAAGGAGGAAAACAGACAGATAAAATCCCTTAATTATATGCTAGTCAATTAATCTTTTGTTTGAAACTGCAGAAATTAGAGTGATCTCAGCGGGAAGTCCTCCATTGTAATTGAAATCAACAGGTGGCTTTGTTGTCTCTCGTGAGATATTCACAACTTTAATATTTTGCGTGATTTTGTACTGACATTTTCCGTTTTTTTGATAATTAGTTGGCATAATAATTTGCATTTAAAAGATCTAGCGCGCCAATGAGACTCTAAGATAACAAAAGAATTTTACTTCGATTGTAATGTTCATTAAATTACAAAAATCGAGACCAATTTCGCAGCAATATGTGCCGAATACAAAAAACTGTTTTAGGGCGTTATTTCACTTCACTAGCGATGCCATTTTATTTTTCTCATTTATAGTCATTTCCTTCATTAAATGACTAATACAAATTAATAACTTTTTTTTACTTGACACAAATTTAAAACAACACCTTTCATAACATTAAATTATTGAATCAAATATATATTTTTAGTTCTTTGTAAACGAAGTATTGTAAAGGAAGTATTGTAATCGCGAAAAATTTCAGGTATTTATATTTCAATAAAAATATCCATTTTGACGGCTCTCGAATCCATTTAAACGATGTATGCGTGACATCTGTATGAAGGTACGATCAGAATGAAGGACTCTTTTTCCAAAACGTATTATAAAATAAATTAAAAAGAGACTTTTTTATGACGTCTGTACATATGCATGTATGCATATATCTTGCACAATTCAAAAACGAGTTGCCTCAGAACTTTGAAATTTTGTATATGAGACTGCTATAACATGCAGTTGTGCATCTCCCTTTTTGGTTGTAATCGGCTGCACCAAACGTGTATATCTATATATATATACCCACTATGATACCCGGCATGGTGAGCTCAGTTTTTTTATTCTTATATGTTGGCACACTATGCATTTTTTGCTTTGAAAGTAATTGAATTATGTTATTCTTATGTTTCGATTAAGGTTTTTAGCGACTTTAGTTAATCTGCATGATATAGTTGTAGAATTATTAATAATTTAAAAGTTGTTTAAGTGATATTTAGCCTAACGATGCCGCCATTTGTTTATATTTGAAACTCTTAGTAGAACAGTGAATTAAGTCAGTTTTTGCACCAACTTCAGTAAACACAACAACAGTTTTTAGTTCGAGTAGGACGAGAAGTAAACTTTCATTTTTCTGCACCGAAAAATCTGTCTTCCTGCCCGCTGGACGGTTGCTTGTTTTTGCATAGAAACTCTAATTGTAAAATTTGTTTTTAAACTGTTTTCAACTGTATTTGGTGTTTTACGTTTTTCTGCATTTTACAATTTTTAATGACGATATTTTGAGTTTTGATATATTTTTGCCTTGCCGCGAAGTGATCACTGAATTAATTGAATCAGAAATATATCTGTAATGAAATTCAAGAAAATACGTTTAAATGAAATGGAGCAAAAAATGTGTGTAATTTAACAGGCCGTACAAGGAAGTCATGTGGTGTTCAAATCAGAATTTTGTTTAAGTAACTGCGCAGTTCAACATAAGTGATGATCTGTTTTACCTGCTCTAAATATTGAGCAGTCCAAGTAAGGTAATAAAAATAATTCACAATCATGATTTCCCTTGAAATGATTAATTTGCGGAATAATGCATGAGTTTACCTATTGAAAATTTAGGAAGTATCTCCTTTTTGTTTGGAAAAACTTTTATTGCATGCTTCTAAAAACATTTGTTTAGCCTAAGAATCTTCCTTTTTCATCGAACCAACCAAAGAAATGTCTTTATTCAACGCGAATTTAGTAAAATATTAGCGTCGAAGAAAACTCTACTGAACAATGAATATTGTTACTTTGTAAATAAATAAACTTTCGGTTTACAAATGAAACATTTATTCGTTTGTGAGTTGTTATAATATCCTAATTTTTAATATAATTTGTATAATATCCTAATTTTATAATTCCTTTCACATTTTTAGTTAAATAGCAGGATTTGAATAAATCAAAAGTCTTTTGGATGCAAGAAATGTCTCATTATGTTGAATGTTCTAGTGTGTTTCGGATGTCCTAGTACATTTTGGATGCAAGAAGATTTTTGGTAAGTTGAATAAATATTCTGTACTTTTTTCTATGATAACGGTAGGCAACAAGCGTACTTTTTTGCTTTATTCCACCGACAGAGCAGTCGGTCTACTTGGGGATGGTGCTTATCAGCTAGCCTATCTAAGCCCCGCCAGTGATTCTAATTTTGTTCACAACTCCGGAGACATATCTGCTGGACGCAGTTTTTATAGAAAAGGGTAACTAAAGTGCAGTGCAAGGAATGAAGTCATCCATGAGGCTAAAAGCATTCTGTTTCGATTGTCCAACTGTTAAGCTGCAGGGTGCGGTGCATGTGCTTTTCTTTTGGTCTAAAAATAGAGCTTTTATTTTCAGGGTTCTCGAAATATAATACTATTACAAAGATACTCATGTACTCATTTGAAAATAGATACATGGCTATAAACTATTACTTATATACAAACAAATTAATACTGTACAATATCTGATACAATTCTTAGATAAGCACTATTATGCACGTCTGTCTGGTGCACCATTACAAGTACATACATATAACGTTACGATACAATCATAAAATTAGTACAATACCTATGTTACACCGTTATATTTCTATAATAATGCAGTTTACAAATTTGTTGTACATATATTAGTACTGTTACGCAGAATTTAAAATGGAGATGCAAGTTCGAACAGAACTTGAAAAGATGTCTAATGCTCTGATATACCAGTGTCTTGAAAATATGCACGTTATGTATTTTTCAAATTCATGGCTTTTTTTTTCTCTTCTTTTCTCTGAAAACCTGGCGGTTGGTTCACTCACGTCGACGGTTCTGGACTGCTGCTGGCTTTAACAATGGCGACGTCAGAATGTTGTCTAATTATTTAGTCGATTGGCTATTTCAGTGCAGTTCTGGATAGTTTGAGCGAGTATATGTTGCAGGAGATGTTATGTGCATATGCGTTTTCAGCTAATGGAATGTGGAGATGATAAGCAACAAGCCTGCTTACTGGTATGACAAAAGAAAGCGCAGAGGAAAAACAAAGTATTGGGAAGAAAAATAATTATGATTTTAGCAAATGCAAATGGAGCACTTGCCTCAGGCCTCCACCTTCAAAAGGGCCTTTATGTTCTAATATAATATTTACATTTGTAAAATATTATGTATTATTTTGGGTTCTAAATGTTAAAAAAAAACTATAATTACAAGCAGGATCCATCAAACGAAATGGTTTTCTCAACATATGAAAGAAAGTGAAATTTTAAATTCAACATTTTATTTACATTCTTGATTATTGAGTTGTTAAACAGTTTAACTGCATTAATATGTTCCTATTTATGTAATTTAACTGGGACTTGTAAAAAAGTAAGAATTATCTAAGCTATTCCCGTTATTTAATTTTTTCAGTTTCTTTCAGGAAAGAAATAAAATAAATAAAAAAATAATACTGAAACCCCTCCCCCCAAAAAAAAACATCTGAAAGCTTTCAGATTTTACATTACACTTAAAAGAGGGGTATTTTTTTATTTTATAAAAAGTACCATTAGAAGTTCTATCCCCCCCCCCAATCACATGGTTTCTTTACTAATGTCTTTTAAGTTTTACTGACGATTGTTAACTATTCTGTTCTTCCATATAAGGGAAAACGGTACAAATTTTAAACTTTTTTACAACTTTTAAACTGCTGTACTGTAACGAGAATGTATGTACACCTGAAGGTAGCATAGTCTCATGATGCCTTTTCTTTGTTCGAAGAAGCATTCGAAGAGGCAGCAGATTTCATCACAAATGGTATCGAATGGTCAAGATGCACTTCAGATTTTAATTTAATTTCACGAGGGATTATATTAAAGTCAGTGACTATAACGATATGCAAAAATTAACTCGAAGAATTGAAATCGCAATTACTCTTTACCTTAAAGCTAAGCATTCTGATATACTAAAATGCGTAACTGCTAATTTTAGAATTCGGCTATATACTGCTGGAGGCTTATAAGCCAAATATTTTAAAAACGTTTTCACTAAACGTTGTGTATTCCTTAGTTATTGGTTTGATTTGTTTATAGTTCAGGGCTTTTAAATAATAGTCTTTACTTTATATCAAGTTATTTGAGGCTCCGGTGAGATTATTGCATTGGCCTAGGTAATTCACTTTGAATGATGATTTTCTCGGAAACATTTATGTGATATATAAAATGTTTTTGAATAATTTATATTCAGCTGCTCTCGTGTGGCTTGGTGGAAGGGGAGAGAGGTGGGAGACCCTCGGACCCGTCCCTCCCGGGGTACTCTCCATCAAAACTGGGGGCGGAATTGAGCCAAATCGCACTGTCACCTGTTAGGTGCTTAAGGCTGTTGCCAACGACAGACTAATCTAGCGCTCCTTGCCACGAGGAATTTCGTGTGCTTGGGCTGACTACATCAGACAAGTGAGCATAAACAACAACAGATATTTCTTCTGGTGTGAAATATGACGTATTAACAGAAAAATATAAAGAATAGAAATAGGCCATCTCTTAATGACGTTAAGAAGACAGAAAACAGTTTTTTCTAACCCAGTTTTAATCATTTCCAGTGTTAGTAACGTTTTCGATAAAAACAAATTATTTAAATTAATTATATTTCAGATTGTATGTGATAACTTAAATATTTCCGATATATCTCGAGCGGAAATAATTTCTATAATAATTTATTATAGTGAGAAATTAATAAATTATTATTTATTCTCGGTTGCGCATAAATAGTTCTGGCCACATCTTATTGCACACTTATTTAAAAATAATTAAAATTAAGTTAGAGGTAGCTATTCATTGTATTCTAGAGATTAGATTTATGACGGGTTGGGGTTGGGTTATTCAATTATGGCAAAGCACACGAGGGCTATCTGCCTAAAGGGAGGGATGCCTTCGTGGAGGACTTTCTAAGGGAAACTGGCTCGTATACACGTTACACATGGGGAAAACCACGAAAACGCCCATGCAGCCAGCCCGTTCGCGGGATTCGAACCTCGGACCGAACTACCAGTGTTCAGCGTCTTTCCCGCTCGGCCGCTGGTGGGCTAGATTTATGACGATGCAGTGTAAATAAATTCATTAGTGTAAGTGTACGTTGAGTTAAGTGTTAGTGCTTCCAAATGATTAAAAAAAATTACATGGAATTTTATTCTTCCATATACTTTTCCTCCGCAAAATGATAAATGGAAAAAAAAAAAACTTAAGAAAATAGATTAATTAACAAACGCATTTTAGTGACAGTAATAAATGTAATTTAATTATTTGTAAGTAGCTTGTAAACAGATTTTAGCTCTTTGTAATACTGATTACATTTTTAAACTCTTAATCGATTATGCACCTTATACAAATAAGCGTTTAGGGTAAAATAGCAGCTTTCAAAAAACGCATGAATTTTGTCATTTCAATGCATTCACCGAACCATAATCAAAGCTCAAACTAAGAATACAGTTTTACGAGATAGCAAATTTATTTACTGTTATTTGTAAAAGTTCGGCAGTTATCCTAAATGTGTTTATGATGATGAAACAGGATGCATTTTTTTTTCTCCTTTTTAATATATTTCCGGTGCAGGGTCATGCTATAACAAGTTTCATAACCGCATGTGTGAATCATGGCACCTGGTCCTCTTCATGGAGTTCCGAATGTCTCGCAATTTAAATTTAAAAGGCAAAAACAGAGATCAGAATTGCCCATAAACTAATCTTGACCTATTTCCTGGACGAAGCAAAAAGTGGCTAAAGTGGCTGAACCCTTTTCAACGCGCGGGGGGGGGGAACTCAATTAAACTCCACTCTTATTTACAGGTATTTTTACATTATTTATTTTCTTTGCAGTATGGATCACGAACACACGAAAACGTGATATACTTGTGTAAGAATTTTTTGATTTATTTCCTTTCAGTTTTTTATATTTATTATAAATCGTCATCTTCAAATATCCTTTTGAATTAATTTCCTTAACCGTCTATTTAATTGCGAAGATTAGTGAAAACTTTACATTTTAATCATTTTCTGAAATACAAAATTATTGTTACAAATTAGTGCAAATATAATATGAAATGAATGCTTTATATTTTACTTACAAATTGCTAATCTAGCATATTATTTGCACTTTAGATAAAAGATTTTTTTATTTTTTCAGGCTGAATTAAAGAACAAGAAATTTTATTTATTATAAATTGCACAGACTTGGAAAGAAAATTTAATATGTATGTATATAAATATAATGAAATTTTCTATAATTTTCTGGATATAAATATTAGGGTTAATAGTAAAGATGTGGTAAAATACACAAAAGCTATTAGCCTTAGAAGGGGGACGCTTTCTGAGGAGAATCTGAGTATTCGAGTTTTCGTATGGAAGAAATCACGAAAGTCAGTTACAGTAAACTTGTTTAGAAGTAGGATATAAACTTCAGGAATTCGGGAATATTAACAACTCAGACTTGCTTAAACCATTCTTTGGAGCTCGAAATAAACAATAATAAAAAGTATAAAAACATGAGTCTTAGCAAGAAAAGAGACACTTCTAGACGGAAGGTTAATGAAAACCATATTCTCGTATGATATTAGTCTCGTAAATGTTAAAGGTTATAAGGTACTTCTCCCGTCTTTTCAGCATGCCTTCGTGGTGTAGTGATCAGCACACTCGGCGCGTATTCGAGAGGTCCGTGGTTTGAGTCTCTGCGAGGGCATTGCTCATTTTTCACATCTCCTGCTTCCGAATAAACCTGATGTCTCTACAAGGTTAGGTTAATTGATTAAGACAAAGTACAAGAGATCTGTCTATGTGAGAGGAGGGATGCCTTCGTATTCACGCTACGTTATACGTACGTAAAATCATGAAAATACCTATGCAGCTAACCGGTTCGCCAGGATTTGAGCGCTGATCAAATGACTAGTATTGAGCGATTAAACTGCTGGACTCTTTGTGGGCCTCAGAAGTATTAAAAACAGTAAAAAAAAAAAAACTCTCAAGACGAATAACTGCGGTTCTGAATAATTTCAGTGTTACAGTTGCCTTAGAAATTGTGACTTAGTCAATACCGATACTTAACTACGTTGTCGCAAATAATTCCAGGTTTCAGAAATGATCTTCTTGAGGAGACAAAATCGCCAGGAGAAATTTCATTACACTCATATTGTAATCTAAAGGTGCTTGGGATCATTTAAAAGTTCATGTATAGCTTCTAAGAATATCGAAAATAGGAGACTTATATACTGCTGCAGTCAAAATTCTAAAAATACAAATTCTGAGAAAAGTGTACACGAAAAATATTTTCCAATAGAAATTTAGAAAATGGGGCTGAAGATCCCAGAAGAATGTTTTACCTAGGCTCCGGCCTGTCTTAGATGAATCTAACAGACAATTAATGATTTTGGTTAGCGACTATTCCATGTATAAAAAAAGAGAATTACAGTTACGATTTTGAAGGAAACCCTTATGTAAGTAGTAAACAACTGCAACCGGCTAACGTGTTATCCAATTTAGTGATATTTCCAATGATGTTATCATCAGGGAGCGTGATTTACGCAGTCATTTCTGCCGACATGTTACGGTCGCTTTTTATTTAAACGTACCTTCATTCACATGTATCACCTGTTACTATCTAATATGAAAAGAGGTAATATTAGAGTAAACGAAAAATATACGAGGCTCAGAAAGGAAGCATAATATTAGCGTATATAAAAAAACATATTTCCACCTACGTAATGGCAGGCAAATTTCAAGGTCGCCTTAGAACACAATATCATTCAACAGTGATCGAATGGAATAAGACAGCTGGTTCCCGGAGTTTGCCTCAGATATGTTTTCCGGATTTCACGAGATTCTGGTTTTATCCAGTGTAAAATGAATGCTGTTAGAAAGTTTTCCACGCAAACATCTTTTCCTTTGTCATTCAACCATTGTATTTTTTACTCTACTCAATTAAACCAAACAACAGAGGAGTAAGCAGTTATATGTAAAACAGGCAAACAGACTGTAGTGTAAAGATATAATTTAGCAATATCTGTAAATTGCGCACAGCTCATGTGAATTGCATTTGAATGGAAAATAGTTAAGGATAAAATCGATTTAACACTCAGAATTGATTTAATTATTTTTATATTATTAATAGGATTACGAAAGATTTATCTATTGTTAATTATGTTATTTGCTGTAACATTTGTAATAATTATAATAAGATTAATTATTAAAGTTATAGAATTCTTTTCTCATAGAATTAAACGTATATTTGCTAATTCTTCGGTTCACCATAATGGTTGATTAATTTTATCAAAGGTAAAACTGAAAAAGAAAGAAAAGTAGCGAAATAGGATGATGTTCAAATATTTCATCTAATAATTCACTAGTAAAGGTTAAGTTATAACGTATGAGTTTAAGTTGTGAGATCTCACTCGTGACGTAACAGAAATTTGTTCTTTCTGAACTTTCCGTATTTAATAAGCCATGACACATTTTAAATTTTTTTTGCACCACTTAACGTTATTGTACAAATTTATTAAGTCATAGAATCCTTACGTACACTTCAGAGAGCGTGTACAGAAGGTTCCTTGGTTGCGAGCGGGTTATGTTCTTGAGAACGTTCCTAAGTAAGATTAGTTTTTAACTCGAATGAATTGAGCATATGCAGAAAAATAACAAAAATATTATAGCTCACATGTGGCAATAATATACATTCAGGTGCAAAATTAAGAAAATTTGCCCATTATGTCGAATTTCTGAAAAACTAATGGACAGATATTAATAAAATTTGGTATGAATATACATTTAAAACAGATAAAGATATACTATTCAAAAGTCATTCTATGCATGCATCATTATCAGTACAGCTCATAGTTCAGGATGTCCAAAATCCATGTCACGGTGTTGGCACACTGGATAGGACGCAGTTGAGTTCCTGAGATAGCTGATCTCATTCCTACAGTAAGGCCGTTTTCAACTCCGGGATGGTTCTCGAAGCCGGACGACGAGATGAAATTGCTTTCCCAAGAGCGTCCAAAATGTATAGGTTAAGGTCAGCTAATCCACGCAGCGAGCCCAAGGATAGCTGCGCCACTAAAAAATCGAACTTAGGGCCCTAAGATCTCTCGTCGTACCTCATAGCAGTCAAGCAGCCTTTGTCAAACACATGCAGGAGTTCGCCGCCGTTCAACATAATGCCTGCCTAAACCATTACTGCTCTACTACCGCAATGATCCTTTTCCTTGATGAGGGAGGGCCGTTCCAGGATCTCTCCAGATCTGGCTTCCAGGTTCTTTCCAGATACAGGTACGCAGAGAATCAGTGTCCAGGCTGAATCTCGACTCATCGCTAAACAGCATAATGCTCCACTGAAGTCTGGTTTAAGGCACATGTTGTCTGCATCATGCTAAACGCGTTCTCTTGTGTACTGCAGTGAGCGGGACGCAAGCAGTGAGTCTTCTGGCATACAGACTTAACTCATGAAATCTTCGGGCAACTGTAGATCGTGAAACTCGGGTTCGGTAGCAGCATATAGCTCACGTGAGCGTTGTGAAACAGTAGCGGTCCCGTGTTGCTGCAGTGAAAATGCCAAATAACGATCCATTTTCGCCGTTGTTGATCTTTTCGATGTGGATCCAGTGTCCTGAAACTGTTTTCACAAATTGCAGACGACAGTAGGGGTTATATTGGGCTCTGAAGCTATCTGCGCTTGTCACTGGTCTTGTCTAAAATCTACCGACTATTTTCCATCTCATTCCGTCATGCATACGATTGTCGCTACTCATTTTGCATGACATCATATAAAATTTACCAAACTCTTGCGATAATCACGGCGAATGTCGTGAGGAAGTATGAGCACAAATCGACGAAAGCCTCTCATGCACTCATAATTTCCTCCACAATCACAGCTCTGCTACACGCACGTGTACGCTAACGTATTCGACTCTGAATATTTAGGCTATTCGCTTACTTTTTAGACAATTTTCATTGTACTTACAGAAATATTTTACCTAAAATCCTTGCGTTCTAAATGTTCCATTTGATAACCTTTATTCTTCACTATTTTTTGCACCCTAATTTCCAAGGGACTAAAATCTTTTTTTTTAGTAGCGAAAGAAATATTTTATTCCATTCCTCTTGAACAGCTCTCCAAAATGCAGGGAGAGTTTTAAGTCGATAACCCGCTTTTTAAAATTCCAAAAGCGCAAAAATCCGTGAGTGATGCATCAGGAAATTTAGTAGGGATTGAGTGAAGGGTATGGCCTTGATACACCTTTCTTGTTCCATTTTTTACAAGAGATTAACTATGGATTTTGACATGCGGCTGCTTGATTTGTCTTGATACAATTCTACTGATTAATCGCACTGTGGGTAAAGAGATGGTATTTCATATTTGAAAATTGGGTATAAAATATGTTCCCGATATGTGGAGTTGATCTAAACAGTTTCCTGCACTCACTTTAATTTTTAATTGTCGTTGTATCAAAAACCAGCCACAATCATAAATCCCTTTGAAAAACTTACTTTAGATTCTTTGAATCATGCTCTAAATTTTTTTCTTCTCTTTGATGATTATAAATAGATCTCTTTTTATTGCGATCATTTAAATATAACAAAGATTCTTCTATTGTGATAACATTTTTCTCGGAATAATTGTTTCTCATAGAGAATTCTGCAACTCGTTTTGCTTTTGGCAATATGTCGCGGAGAAAGACGATGCACTTTACGTTTTTTCGCATTTTTAAGATTCAAACCAGCATTAATCACTTTGCTTACAGCTGACACTGAGCATTTGAATAATTATGAAACTGTCCTTTCACTTCGAAGATTTCTTTAAACATTAAAGTTCTTATCTTTGCAACATTCAGAACATTCCATTTTTCCTTGAATATGTATTTTGAACAATTTTTGTTCTTGAAGCCAAACTTAGAGATTTTTTTCCCTTTCTTACTGACAATATTATATATCATTGCCTTAGATGCGAAAAATCATGGCTTTCATAGCATTTTTAATAACTAAATGTGAATAATTTTCTTCAGAAAGAGCACAAAGCTATTGTGTTTTTTCATTTAATTTAAACAAAAAGAAAATAAAATCGAAGTTACGCAAAATGCTTAGGTGCAGGACAGAATAAATTGTTCAGGGAGAACTAAGCTATTTAAATAAATAAAGGTTAAACTTGGTCTAATATTATGTCAGTGTCTTTCTAGATACAAGGAACATTTTGAGGCAAGAAAATATGCTAATTCCAAATGAAAGATTACAATGGCGCTAGGGCTTATTTTGTATTCCTTGCTTTATCACGAAATTATGACCCAGAGGAACAGAGGAGCTGCATGCATGATTCATATAGTTTTCTGTATATGTAACGTGAATAGGATGTAACTTCTTTAGAAAGTTCGCCCGGAAGGCATCGCCTTTCTTATGTAGAGAGCCCTCGTGCATATTGCTATATTCAACTTTTTTAATTTGTATTAATCCTTGATATATTTTATTTCGATACATATATATATTTTTCCTGTGAATGCAAGTTCAATAACATTCATGAATACTGCCATGTCTGATATATATGCTTGTTAAAGATTTACTGTTTTTTTTTTTTTTCATTACATAAAAATAACTATATATTTTACCAAATATAATACAAAATTATCTAAAATACTATCATTAAGAATATTTCAAAATATTAATCGCAGATTTTTGCCTTAGGATATCTGCCTTCTTCTCAGATTTCTGCCTTTCGCAGGTTCCTCTTATTTTAAGCTTATTTTAACATATTTCAGTTAAATGATAGGGAAAATGACATTTTTTGAACATATCTCATAGCCTGCACAACGAGGCTCATATTTACATAGATATACGTACGTATATTTCCTCTCGTGATCTGAAATTCATTAAAACGAATGTCGCATTTTGTCCTCATTATAACTTTAGACATTTTTTTTCACTAAAATCCAGACTTTTTATTTGAAAGAATGTTTAAGAGATCATATATACGCTTTAACGCTTTGACTGGCACAGGTTTCCCTAAGAAGGCGCAAATTTCCGAAAACTGGCACGAGAAAAAGGTATTATCTTGATTTTAATGCCAAAATGCTCATGGTAGATCATACCTGGATTTACGTACTTCTATATTCCCTTAATTTTGTGGATATATTTCAAAATGAATATATGTAGTACTTTCCTAAAAACACCACAAAAATATTCTAGGGCGTTTATCGTATCGTCTTGCCAGTTAAAGGATTAACAGTTCGATAGCAACTTTTTGCCTTTTTAGAAAGTGACAGAAAGTTTGAATTAAGAAAGTCCTTGAATACCTATATGCATTTTTAACTGCAATGTTTTATTTTTAGTCCAAAGGGGCTTTGTCCCTGAAGGACTACTGTTTTCGTTTTGCGATTTTGCGTCGGAAACATTAAAAGGCTGAATCACTTTTCAAACTGTTGCCACAAATTATTGCAGCCTTGTATTATATTTAAATAAATTAAATAATGAAGAATCTGCATAAATGTATGTATGCACATAGGACAAAATAATGCGAACACCTGTGAAAAAGTATGACGTATTTTACACATGCAGTACAGCCGCGCCACTTGCAACAGAACTCTGCCACCTAGTGAGCGTGAAGAGGAAGGTATCAGTCTCTCAACAGCAGTCACCTGAATTACATGCTTCGATCGGACTGTCTGTGAAAAGTTGAAATGTCAGACCTGTCAGAGTTTCAAAGAGGAATGATAGTTGGAGCGCGTTTAAGTGGAGTATCGGTTACAGAAACAGGAAACCTTGTGGGGTGTGCAAGGAGTACGGTATCAGCCGTTTTGGTAGTGTACATGAAAGAGGGTAAGATGAGGGTAAGTCAAAGCTAGCTGATAGGAATAGACTGGTCGTGAAGCGCATAGTAGTCAGAAAGCACAAGCAATCGTTATCCAAGATAACATCCGAAATGAACAGTCATCTCCAAGATCCCGTTTCAACAAAAACTGTCAAAAGGGAACTTCATGCTGCGAACATTTATGGCAGAGTGGCAATTCGTAAACCCTTGGTGACAGCAACTAATGGTTTCAAGCGACGCCAATGGTGCAGAGATCCCAAAGGCTGGTTCCCGCAGCGGTGGCAACAGGTAATATGGTCAAATGAATCGTCATTCACGCTATTTCAGACGACCGGACGAGTTTATGTCTGGAGAACGTCCAAAAAAGCGTTTTATCCTGACTGCCTCTTGCCGACTGTGAAGCATGGGAGTGGCGCTATTATGGTATGGAGTGCGATATCTTGACGCGGTCTTGAGCCACTTGTTATTCTGCATGGGAGGATCACATCCAATCACTAGCTAAGCATTCTAGGGCATCATGTCCATCCTTTTGTCCAGACTGTATTCCCTGGGAAACAACCGCTTTTTCAAGACGACAACGCCCCTATCCACACTGCTAGGCGTATTCAAGAATGGTTCTAAGAGCATGACGGTGCAATTGAACATCTTGCTTGGCCCTCTCAGTCTCCGGACTTTAATATTATTGAACATTTATGGGCATATTTGGAGTCCAAACTTCGTTCCCGATTTCCACCTCCATCCGGACTTTCGGAATCAGAGACCGCTCTGCAGGAGGAATGGCTTAATATTCCTTTAAATATTGTCCATGACCTTTATGCATCTATCCCACGTCACACTTAATCTGTACTTCAGTCAAAGGGTGGTAAAACCCCCTATTAATAAAGATTTTCCATTATTTCACAGGTGTTCGTATTAGTTTGTCCTCCATCTGTATATTTCTCCAAATGTGATAAAACAACGGTACCTAGAGCCATTTAGTTTTAAATAACGTATGTGCGATATTGAATTTATGGTTTAAGTGCGAAGAACATGATATTTAGTAAATAAAGGTAACACACAAAACGTTAAAAACGCCGCTTTGGATGTAATTTAAAATCTGAAACCCTTCAGATTTTTTAAAAAAGTTATTTTAAAAAGAATGGGGAATTAAATCTTTTTAAATGCTTCGTCTATTGTGATAGGTTCTGACGTCAATCGATTATATTTATCCGCTTAAGATTCATGTCAAAAATATCCATTGGAATGGATGTCAGATCTATATTTATGAAAAGCGTAGTTAGGCTTAGCTCCTATTAAAACTTCACAATGTACAGAGCTCCAAGAAGAACATGTTTTAAATATTGTTTGTTTAGTTTTAATATTTTTAGCGAAAAAAGTAAAAAAAAAAGTATATTTTATTTCATTGTAAAAATAGAATAGCATTAGCGACATTATAGTTAATAACCTATAGCTGTATATCTGGTCCTGATTTTTATTATTTTCACTGGTTAGGACACATGTTTCTGCTGATACTTTGCTGATAATCAACACTTTGCTGATATAGATCTTGACAGTTCGACAGTTTGGGGAAATTATTAGATGGCAGTATGATATATTGTGTAAATGTAAGGAGTTAACAGAGACATCAAAGAACATTGACTTTAAAAAGACGCCTAAAATAAGTTCAGATAAAGATTATTTAGTATTTTTAAGTAATTCAAAATTATAATGTTATGGTAGAAAAGAAAAATTAAGATTTGGAAACCTGTGATTAAGTTTACAAAAATTTATGAAAACATTATCGCATTTTCTGCTGTGTACACCAGGTTCCCGTCAAGCATCCTTGATAATCTGGCAATAGATCAGAACTAAAAGCATGCATATATAT